>OW240922.1:16175921-16222892 GCA_933207985.1 Pelobates cultripes | reverse complement strand
GTGTGTGGGTGGGTAACAGTGTTTGCATGGATGACTGTATGTTGGGGAGGCAGTGTGTGCATAGATGACTGTGTGTTGGGGAGGCTTTGTGTGTGGGAGGGTGACAGTATGTGGGAGGGTAACAGTGTGTGCACGAATGACTGTGTGTTGGGGACAGACCCGGTGGGCCGCGGTGGCTATGGGCCGAGGCCGGCAGGGGAGATCACAGAATCTCTCCTGCCAGTCTATGCAGGGCCGGCACTATCCGAGCGCCGGCCCAGCTTTTTTCAATGATGGGCCGGTGGGGAGATCAAAGATCTCCCCACCGGCCCACTTGGACAGACATGCGGCTAGGAAGGGAGAGGACCCGGCGGAGCTCTATCTTGCAGCCCCGCTGGGTTCCTCTTGCGAGATCCGGAGCATTGCCATGGTAATGACCGGATCTCGCTAGAGTGAACTCTAGCCCGCAGGCTACAGTTCACTCACCACTGGACCACTAGGGATGGTGTCGGAGAGCGAGTGCCGGTCCCCCCCCCTCTCTCAGCTACCACTGTGCTGGTCCCCCCCTTCCAGGCTAAAGGTAAGAAGGGGGGGGGGATATAATGCCTACTTTAAAAAAAAAATATATATATATTTTACCCCCCTCCTCCCCAAACACTCAATCCCTTCTAACATTCACACACAGCACTCTCACACACATCACTCTCACACACGTCACACACAGCACTTTCACACAACACAGCACTTTCACACCCATCACACACAGCACTCTCACACACATCACACACAGCCCTCTCACACATAGCACTCACACACATCACACGTAGCACTCTCACACCCATCACACACAGCACCCTCACACCCGTCACACACAGCACTCTCACACCCATCACACACAGCACCCTTACACACAGCACCCTCATACACATCATAAACAGCACCCTCACACACATCACACACAGCTCCCACATATATATATATATATATATATATACACACTACAGCACCCCTCACACACATACTGCACTCCTAAACACATTACATCCCAGACACCCACTAGATCCCTTACCCAACTCTGGATCAGATACACACACTAGATTCCTTTATACACTCTGAATCTGTTATATACACACACTCACTAGATCTCCTACACATCCTGGGTCCTTCAAACACACACTAGACTCCTGTATACACACACACTGCACCACCTACACACACACACACTACATTCCTAAAATACACACTCTGGATCCCTTATAAACACACTAGATTCATTGTAAACAAACACATAGTACACCCCTAAACACACACTCTCTACAACCCCTACAAACACTACATCACCTACATACACACACACTATAGCCTGTATGCACACACTTACTACATCTCCTATACACACATTCTCTACACATATGCATTACATTACACCAAAAACACAACACGATTAAAACCAACTTTATTACACAATACCACACCACAATCCGCTCACTCTACACACACACAATCCCACAAGCAGGCTCCAAACACATGCACAATACTCTTTCCTGACCCTTTTGTCTCCTGGTATCCATTTATAGAGACACCAGAGACAAGTTGCAAGGAAACAGAGTGCATGCATGTTATTAAATTTGCTTGCGCTGTGCAGAACAAATACAGGGCCTTTTTTCTCATGCTAGAGCTCTTCGGCAGAGCTCTGCGCATGGTCTGCCCTGGAAGAGCATTGAACCAACATGCTCACTTTGAGACGGGGCGTGTTTGTCATTGGTGATGACAAAACACACCCTCTCTGCACAGCCCCCTTCTTAGTGGGCCACTGTGATAAAAAAAAGTCTGGCGAGCTCTGGCACTTGATGTGTCAAAGCGTTGCTATGGTGACAGACGGCAATGCTCTGATTGTCTAGAGCTCGTGAGACAACGATCACATGGTCTACAACTTTGCACCCGCCGGAGCTGCAGATCAGAGACTGCGCTGGGCTCACTGGCTTCTGTATTTTGCTGCCATAAATGTTTTACCTTTAATGTTGTTTTTTTGATAAACAGATATTTTCCATACAATTGTTTTAAGTTTTTCATTTCAGTTGAAAGAAAAATAATTCTACCCATCTGACTGTCTTCCAGTCCATTTCTGCTTGATGCTGTGGTAATTGCACAAACGCCAGCAACAGTATCTGCCCTGTCTGAGTTCTTGGACTTTAGTAAGAAAAAACAGGCCCCACGGAATGAGAAGTTTCTTTATTCCGCAGCTTTCGCACCAAACCCTTCAATGGACCTTCTTAATCTGGTTTTAGTGAGTACGAGTTTAAAATGAATACACGTTAATGGTAAATCATTGCATTCTAGACTATTCAGCAATGGTTCATGCCTTGCACCCCATATATATCAAAAGCTCAGTATCATCTGTGTTAATTAAATAATTAATACTTTTTGGTACTGCGATATCTATATATACATAATGGACACTCCAGACCCATAAAGCAATTTGACTTGCTGAAATGCTTTATGTGTGAAGTATATTCTTTTTTTTTCTTTTTACAAAAAGTGCAGATTTCAATTGAAATGGACTCTTTTATAAAATAATCTGGTTATCAGACAATTATTCCTGGTACTTCCTGGTTTGGTTAGCTCAGTGAAGCTAAACTCAAGAGGCAGCAATTGCTCAGGTACCTGCCTTGCAAAGACTTCTCATTGAGCTACATTGGAAAGTCTGTGATTGGACAGACACAGAAAGTCTGGGCTCGGGCTAGAAGAGGAGGGCTTGTAAAGGCAGCAGACAAGAGATCTGCAGCTTTTCCAGGCTGTTTTTAGATATACCCCCAATGAGAAAATGCATAATTACATGCATGTTTTAATTGTGGGTATATCTACTAACCAGTGAATTTAATTTTTTTAATTCGGGCAGTGGAGTGTCCTTTTAAGATATTCAGATCATTGTGCAGTTCTCACAGTCTACTGAAAATAATCAATAAAAATTATATTGAACTTTTATTTAGTGTGACAGCTTACCTGCAAAATTTTTAAAGAAAAAAATTATAATTTCCAAAAAAAAAACAAACAACAAAAAAACACACCAAAATATTCAGTTTGCAAAAATATTCAACCGGTCTGCTGTGGAGGCTTCATGTTAACATAGCTGATACAAATTGCCTTAATAACAATATACCATATGTACTTGAATCTAATGTGCACCTTTGTTGGAACAATAAAGTCTGCAAAATGTGTATGCGCATTAGATTCAATGGTGTATTAGATTCGCGTGCGATTTTAGTACTAACGAAAAGGAAAGCACCGTGCAATAAAGACAAACTGCACAGGCGTACTACTTGCTCTTGCTTAATTAGTTGCTCCACACTTTACAACCTACTCGGACAACGACCACCCGAAGATACGACTGGCATACAAAGCGAATTCACCGGGGCAAAACCTGAGGCAAAATTTGCATTTGCATCGCTGCAACAGGGATGCAAGACTTGGTTTTTCAGCTTCCAGGTTTCAAAAATTAAAGCCCATAAATTTTGATGGCGAATTAGATTCGAGTATACACGGTAATTACCTAACAATTGACCTCTACCTGTGAGACATTCAAGTAACAAGCTTGTTTCTCAGGACAATAGTCGTACTCTGAATCATTGGTCAGGCTGCAGATGCGACTATTTCGAAGAAAGAGCATTACATGGCAGTGGGAACTAGAGCACTCAGATTGCATCGGTTAGTAAAAGGGTACAAATTAATATCAGAGTGTTTTAAAATCATAGTTGGCTCCAGATGTGGAGGCTATGCATCACTGCTCAGACACTTTCTAGAGAAGGCCATCTTCTAAAAGGAGTAGGCTTTTGAAGGAAGCCATGAGACAATTGGTCTCTTTAAATGAGCTCTAAAGGTCTGGGCTTTGACTGGAGTAAATGGGCACCAATCAACCATTTCCAGAGAATAAAACTGGCTTATATGGGAGGCCACAGACAAAGTAACCAACAGAGGGGGTAAAAGGAGGAAGCAGGAAAACTAAATCTTTCACATGTATTTATTAAAAATAATGTATATATGTATAATTATATATCTTTTACTGTTCTGCCTTTTATCCCCTCTGATGCTCAAATCAATCTTTGAATAAAATCTACTTTTAGTGGCTGTCCCCCAGCCATCAATAATCATCACTTTTTAAATGTATTTAATTTTATCCGCCAAGGGTGAAATTCATAATCACGAATTAAAACAAACATGTTCAGTCATTATGCGGCTCATTCGGGTGCATTCAGCTCAGAGTTTGGGAATTACCCAATTGGCTAAAATTCAGACGAAGTATTGATCGAACCAAAATGAATCTTCAAGTCTGATGTTTAATAATAGGCTAGTTTTTCCCCCCCAGATTGCCCCACCCAGTGATCCACTGGTAGGGCAGTATCCTGTAGACTACTACAATTTCAGATCCATTAATACATCTCAGACTTCAGTTACACACATTGCCAGATTTTACATCATGAATATAATCTGATGTTAAACAGGAGATATTGGAGGAGGAGACTTAGTTCCTCCCTAAACACTGAAAAGTTTTATTTTGACATTTCTGCTTGATTTACTCAATATAACAGAAGCATAAATTGACCTGTTTTCCTTTAATCACCTATTTCAACCTACGTGACATTTTGGACGCTCGTCCAGCTCTAACTCACGTAAACAATGAATCAAGAAGAAGCAATATGCGTATTAATTGTGTAATGTACTATGGACGAGAAACAAGAAAATAAATCTCCAATTTTGTACTTTTTTAAATTGGAAAAAATATGTAGACAGGCATTTAAGTCCTTATGATAAGTTATTTAAGCAGTCTTAAAAATATAATGTGTGTAGAATGGTTCAATACATCTTGTGCATTTTGTAATGATTCACTTGTGCCTCCTGACTTATCTACATCATAGAAAATCTTTATCTTTACTTCTAGGAAAAACTGAAAGGCAAAGTAAATGATCCCTCTGTGATGGAAACGGGAATTATAGTAATGGGGGCAATTATTGGCAAGTTGTGCAGGATGGGGCTGTGTGATTTCGAGGTTGGTATAAATCTTTTTTTTTTATCTGATATGCCGTACTTCTATATACGTGAGCTTATTGGACTGTGTTCTATGAAAGATTATCATGCCCTTGTGTCAGTCGAAATTTAGCTTTCTTTGGTTTTGTGTAAGAAGTGAAAAGTGGTGTTCAGAATTTCAATTACCTGGCAACTCCGCAACCGTTTTACCACCAAATACTTTGTAAAGGCGAACTTACACTTCTCTGGGATTTTCCCCACTGAATAAAACATTGACAATTACCGATAATGTGTATTAACTTTTTTTAATGTGAGACTCAGTTTTTCTAATGTAATATTCAATCCAGTTCAGACAGGGCACAGCCAGGGCACACAATGCAAATCAGGGGGAGTGACAGAAACATTGTTGGTAGCCACAACAGAGCTTTTAAATAGAGGCGGGATAAAGAGGTGTGGATTTCTATGTTTAATTTCTATTATTACATCTCACAAACACGTTTGTTAAATATATAGATGAGTAACATAATACTAAAAATATTGTCAAGTTACAACTACCATTAAATTTAGATCCCGGTTATTAGTTTGGGCATAATGGGGTGAATAAAATCACACAAGATATTCTAAAGTTTAAGGTAGTACAGTTTAGCTAGGAAATTAAATTTCAGATTTCAATTTTTATGAGGTTTGATGTTTGTGTGTTGATTTCCTGCAAAGTAAATGTTACCCTGGATCTCTTTGTTATGGTCTTTGGCCAAATAAATTATGACAAATAATAATCATAAGAGATTAACTACATTTATCTACCGACATCCTGTAAGTGACAACAATCATGAAATATTTCTGACGTCCTATTTTTTTTGGTAAATTTTTTCGCATTGGCTTGGAGGGAGGGGGGCGTGGTGGTGGCTTGGATGGAGGGGGGGCGTGGCGGTGGCTTGGAGGGAGGGGGGCGTGGTGGTGCCATGTGTGTCTGGAGGATTGGTTCTGGCCCTCTGTTATCCGGTGTCGAGTTCTTTGAGTATCGATTAATTAGCCTGGTGATGAAGGGGGGATGGGGAATTCGTAGAACTATGGGACCCATATTTTGTGGAAGATTTTGGTCATGTCATGTATCATTGCCGATATTTAATCCATTTTTATGGTGTCTGTTATTTTGGGTTTTACTGTTTCAAGGGAAGGGATGTCTGGGCTATCCCATTTTTCAAAAATGGCGTGTCTTGTAGCCAGTGCGATTTGGGCTGTAAATTTGTTTTATGCCCTAGGTGTGTTAGCATGTGGTTTTGATAGGAGCCAGATCCATGGGTTTAGTGGTATGTCAGAGTGTAAGAGTTTGGATGTTAAGAAGGCGACCTGTTGCCACAGTTGGGTTATTTGGGTGCATTTCCAACATAGATGGAGGTATGTCCCCTTGTGCCTGCATCCAATCCAGCATTGGTCTGTGTCCGACCTGCCTATTTGTTTCAATTTGGGTGGGGTGAGGTACCATCTCATTAGTGTTTTGAAGGCTTGTTCCTTGTGATTTACACAGATAGAGATTGTCGGATGGGTCTTCTGCCGGGCCCAGATCCCTCTCCCAAGCCGACACGTAGGCCAGGGATCCTTCACTGTGGTTTTGAATGATTTGTGAATATAGTACAGATATCTGTCCTTTTTGGACCAGGCGATGCATGCACTGTCTTTCAAAGGGTGTGAGGGCCGTGGTACCTGCTTTTTTGGTAGCCGGCGTGTTGAGGAAGCTTTTGATCTGTATATGTCGGAAGAAGTCAAAGGTCCGGAAGGTTTTTTTTTGCAGGAGGTCTGCGAATGGTATTACTTATTGATTGGCGAAGAAGTGATACAGGCGGGTGAGATTGTTATCTTTGAAGTGCACAAAGTCTTTTTGGCTCATCCCTGGTGTGAACTGCACATTTCAAAGTATTGGTGTGAGTGGTGATGGGTCTGAGATTAGGCCGCATTTATGTGTCAGTTTGTCCCAGATTTTGATGGTGTTGAGTAGGGCAGGGGTCGTAGACGGTAGGGGCGGTCTAGCTTGTTTAGGTAGCCAAATGTACAGGGAGGGAAAGTCTCTGCCAAAGAGGTCGTGCTCAAGGTCTACCCATCGTTTGATCCCATGTAGATTTTGGGATTGTAGATTTTGGACTTGTGCGATTTGGGCTGCGTTAGAATAATGCCCAGGCCAGGCCACCTGCTTTGTTTGGTACGTATAGGGTTTGGCGTTTGATCCTGGCCCTTTTATTGGTCCAAATAAATTTGTCTATAGTCGTTTGTAGCCCCTTAAAGTCGGGCCCTGAGATTGGTATTGGGAAGGCTTGAAAGAGATATAAGAGCCTTGGTAATACATTCATTTTAAGAGAGGCCATAATAAAGACATGTCTTTCCATGTAAGTATGTCATGAGTGATCTTCTGTAGGATTGGTATGTAATTCAGGCGATAGCATGGGGATAGGTCTGCTGGCAAGTGGATGCCTAGGTAATGTATCTGCATGGTGTGAAAGTTAAAAGGATAGGCCCGTTGTAAGTTGTCGATAATTTGTGAGGCTATGTGTATCGGCAGGGCTTCGGTTTTATCAATGTTAAGTTTATAGCCTGAGACTTTGGCATAGTCCTCCAGCGCAGCGAGTAGTGGAGGTAGGGAGTGTAGGGGGTCAGTGATGGTGATGAGCAGGTCGTCCGCAAATGCTGTGGTTTTGTATTCTTCCTCGCGTATCTTCAGGCCTTTAATGGTCATGTCTCATCGCAGAGTTTGCAGGAGCGGTTCTAGAGACAAAGTGAAGAGGATGAGGGAGAGGGGGCACCCATGTCTTGTGCGATTCCATATCTGGAAAGTGGGTGGGTGCATAAGTGGGATGAGGAGGTTAGCGGTAGGAGATGCATACAGTTTTTTCAACCCGTCTATGAGAGAGGTTGGAATTCCGAATTTGCATAGGGTTGCGAAGAGGAAGGGCCACATTAGTCGGTCGAATGCTTTTTCTGCATCGAGGTAAAGTAGGAGGGTTGTGTCATACAAGGTCATATGTCCATCTGGTATTGTCTCTGGCTTGTCTGTTAGGGATAAATCCTACTTGATATCAACGTTCTATAGGGAAATCAGGTGGAAATGGCCTGGGACTAAATGTGTCTTGTTGAGCTTCCGGAGATTGCAAATGTTGGCTTGGAGCATGTCCTGGGGTAGTGTATCTCCCATTAGGATTGCGTTGGAAAGGTTGCACAGGTGTGGGGTTAGATTCGGGGCAAATGTTTTATAGTATAACCCTCTGAAACCGCCAGGCCCTGGGCATTTGTTTGGTTTTAGTGTTTTTACGATGATGGCAATTTCTTCTGGTGTGATTGGTTCAGGTAGCTTCTTCACTGCTTCTCTGTTAAGGGATGGTAGTGGTATCTGGTCTAAGTAGTGTTAGTTGAGGCTGGGTGCTGGTGCGTTTGGGGGTTGTGGTTGTAAAGAGTGGCGAAGTATGTCTGAAACACTTTTTCTGTCTGGGTTCCGTCTGGGGCTGTAATTTTATCTATTTGTTTTTGGGCAATTTTTTGTTTTCATTTCTCATAAAATAGCTGTTTTGTCCACTGGAGGGCTTTAACAGAGTCCCTCGCCATGAATTCTTTGATATCTGCCTGCCTGGCATTTGGAGAATTGTGTTTTCAATTGTGGTATTTTGTTTTAGTTTTGTCTCGAGTTTGTCTCGAGTTTTGTCTCCAGTGTAGATTCTAGTTGTGCCAGTTGATGTTTTTTGTGGGTTGTCGCCAGGCTGATCAGAGCTGATCTCCGGATGGCTTTATGGGCTGCCCATAGTGTGCATTTTGAGTCCACTGTGTTTGTGTTCAAGCTAAAGTATTCTGTCATTGTTTCAGATTCACGGATTTGAGGGTTGTGTAACAGGGTGGGGTTTAAGCACCAGGACCACGGTCTGACTGTATTGGGCAATGTAATTGTGAGTGTGATGTCTGCATGGTCTGACCATGTGATGGATCCTGTGGTCGTGGTTTTGACCATGGGGAGACCAGAAAGAGGTCAAGGTCAATGAGGGAATGTGAACAGTGGGGGTGAGGTCAAGGTCTGTTGGGTGGTGGGATCTCCATGCGTCTATCAGGCGAGATCTGGAGACAAACGTGGAGAACATTTTATCAGCTTTGACTGTTGGGGGTTGGAGGCGTGCACGAGGGGTAGAGCGCTGTCTGTCTACTGTATGAGAGAGTGTGGCATTGTAATCTCCTCGTATCATTAAGTAATGTGAGGGGAAGAGGATCAGGTGGACCCTTAGCGAATGCCAGAATGAACTAGATGCAGTATTAGGGGTATCTACTGATGTGAATGCGTATTTATGCATTCCTATTCTGCTTGCAATTGTGACGTATATTCCTTGGGGTCTGCATTTGTTCGGTTGATGGAGAGTGGGCACGATTTGCAAACTACGATAGCCACTCCGCTCTGTTTACCTGTGGGGGAATTTGCGAAAAGGTTTGCCTTATAGTGTTGGCTCAGGAGAGGAAACGGTTTAGCCCGGGTGAATTTCTTTTTTTGTACTAAGAGTATATCTGCTTTCGATCTGTTTGCCCACCGCATGAGTTGGTGCCTTTTGGAGGGGTTGTTAAGCCCTTTGCTATTTATGGATAGGCAGGTCAGAGAGGCTAGCATGCTGGAGAGCTGTACCATATGTGGAGTACTGTTGGGTGAGTCCGCGTGTGATGTGGAGTTACAGGGGGTGTGGGTGGGGGGGTAGGTAAGTGGGGAGACAGGGGGAGGAAATAAAAGAGCGAGAGAGGGGAGAGTGAGGGAGGCAAGAGGGGAGGAAGAAAGAGAGGGAGGAGGGGGAAGAAAAGGATGACAGAGGGGGAGGTGAAGAACCGGCGAGAGGTGGAGGGGGGTAAGAGGCAGTTGGGGGTGATCTGGGCAGGGAGATGAAAAATTGTGGTGGGGGATCTCCTGTTCTTGCTATGCGGTAGCCAGGAGTTGATTGGGTGACTATGAAGGGGGGGTTACTGATGGTGGGAGGTGGGCGTGTCCCAACCAGTCAGTAATGGGGTGAGGTGAGGTGGGGAAAGACTGTGAGAAGTCACAGAAGGAGGTCGGATGTTGGGTGTGCCAGTCGACCTTCCCCTGGGTAATCGCCCGGTTGAATCTCGCTTGCATGTGGGTTGGAGGAGATGTAGGAGGGCCCAGAGGTCGGCCCTGGTGATCCAAATTGGAAGCGCTGTCTGCTTCTTTTTTTTCAATTTGACAAAAAAAGTTTTTCGGAGTTAAAGGGGGGTTGGGTACAGAAAGGAAGGGGGGGAGATTCAAAAGGTGTCACATTCATGTGCTGTCTTCTTCTTAACAACAGGTGGGGGTCCTGCCGGCTGATATAGGGCCCGTCTGTTGGTAAGAGGCCTTAGAGTTATGGAATCAGCAGGTCCCATGTTGTGGGTACATGGGCCCCGTCTGAGTCAAGTGATTGACTTTTAACCATGCGTTATAATGTGTATACATGAAAATAACCCTGTATTATAATTCCACAACAAAACATTTACAATATATACAATCTTCATGGGGGTACACCTCAGGGTCCTTTGTTTTAGCTGTGACTGTGTTTAGATGGGTACCCCTGTTAGGGATGGATCTGGGGATGGGCTAAGGCAGGGAGCTCATGTTGTGACCCCTGTGCTTGTTGCTGAGATTGTGTATAATACTTTATCTGATAACTGTTCAACAATCCGGTCAAATACCAACCTGATGGGGGTGTAGGCGTGGGGTTTAATGGGCTTGTCCAGGAGGTTCAGGTAGCGAAGGGTTTCTTCGGGAAATGAAAAGTGGGTAGCTCGTTAGTACGCTCTAATGTAGTTCACCCCAACCTTTCTTTAGCCATTAACTGCGTTATCCTTGGACTATTAATATGTATAACATGTCATCAGAATTAGATATCACGTTATCACCTTAATAGTATATACACTCCTTTGCAAGGGCGCATTCTGATGGTCCTGTAGTTTGGTCATAGTGATGGTTAGGTTAGTGTGGTCCAGTTAAGGGATGGTAGTGGCCTGCACACACATATGGATGTGAGAACCCTTAGTGTGGGGTAAAACCGGTGAGGGATTGAAAGGGGAGCCCATGTTTCAGTCCCAGTGCTAAGAGCTGAGTGGGTGTCTAAAACCTGGTGGAAGTTTGGATTTCTGAGGCTGGAGTCCCGTGTTTTGGTCCAGGCAGTTCATGTGGCGGCCTATTGTGGGGCTTGACCTGGTGGAGGGGTGAAGTTGGTGTCTTGTGGGGTGGCTCAGGCAATGGCAAGGGAGAGTTCCTTAGGGAGGTGAAAGGTAGGCCGCCTGTTAGTATGCCATAGCATAAGTGGCTTAGTGCGCTTCTATCACCAGAGGGGTATCCCGTTAGTGTTAAGGGCTCTAGGATCAGGCCTGGGGTTGTCGTGGTGAGAGTGTAATCTGGGGGATCCATGGGTCGAATCCTGAGACAGACTTTTATTTGGTATCTGTGGTATGGTCAGTTAGTCTGTTCTTTCCTGCTTTTATTGGCCACCCACGTCTGTTTGTCTCCAGTGGAGGGCAGGAGGGGGTAATCCCTGGGTCAGGCCACTGCAACGTAATCACCTTTACGTGCAAGTTTTGTAGCAATTATCATGACTTTTTTATATTTGACTCTTAATTATATTACAAGTATAATATAGAGCACTACAACATAATGTGATCTTCATGGGGGGACATCTAGGGGTCTTGCATATAGATTGTGACAACATTTAAGTTAGGATGACATCTCCCTGGTACAGGTAACTATAGTCCTAGGCAAATACCGAGTGAGTTAAGATCCCCATGTTTAGGGTAGGCTCGGTGAGGGGTTAAAGTGAGGAGCCCGTCACTCAGCCCCAGCGCTAGTGGTTTAATGAATGCCAACAATGTAACTATTTACATTGGTTAACTATCCGGTCTAAGACCAACATTGCAGAGCAAAAACCTGGTGGAGGTTTGGAGTTCTGAGGCTGGAATCCCGTGTTATGGTCCAGGCGGTTTATGTGGTGGCCTGAGAGGGACCCTTAGGTGCAGTCGGCAGCTGTTTTTTGGTGTGCTGGCAAGGCAGTACAGGTAAGTGTCTGTCTTTTCTTCTGGAGCCCTGGGGTGCGGTGTTGGTGGCTTTGGGTTTAGGGTATAGCAGGGAAATGCCGATGTGTTTGGCAAAGTCCCTAATGTCCACGACATGATGCACGGTGTAGGTTAGATCTTCTTTCTTGACGAGGAGTTTAAAGAGGTGTCCCCACATGTAGCAGTATCCTTGCTTTGTCAGTGCGGTCGTAAAGGGCTTCAGCTCCCTGCATTTTCTCAGTGTGGAGGATGCCAAATCTTGAAAGGCAGGAGGGAGTGGAAGATTGACTGGATCGTAGGTAGCAGTGTCTCTGGGGCAACTGATTCCGGTAGGCCCCTGATCCTTATATTTTGCCTGTGAAGCCGATTGTTTAGGTCCTCCAGTCTGTCCTCCAGGGACAAAATTTTATCTTTGAGCATTTCGATATCTTGATGGTGTGTCATGGATTTTGCTTGGATGTCGGAGATTTTCAGAGTGGCTAGTGCGAGAGGTTAGGGCCTCGATGTTGTCTTAATTTGCTTTTTGAGCGCGGCTGTAATTTAAGCCTTGATGTCTCCGGATGTATCCCGTAGCATCCTATGGAGGTCACCCTTTGTGAGGGGGGGTCCTGGGCCATTTGAGGTATCACTGTCATCAGAATACGAGCCTAAATCAGTTAGGCCTTGAGATAAAAATGGCAGCCCTTGATCTTTGGCGCAGAACATCGTGGCCATGGGTGGAGTGTTTTCTCTCCGTTTTTGTTTCCTCCCATTATGGGTAGGTGAAAAGGGAGGTTTGTATGCTATATATCTGTAAATCAGGTGCGAGATTTACTGTTATTGTCGCTGATGGATGCGGATTGAGCGCCCGGGGTGGGAGAGCTAAAGGCTCACACGTTTGTCTCCATTGAAGGGTAGGCTACGCCCCCTGATATCCTATTTTTATAGCATTCTAGCTCTATTACTGGTTTTGGTATTTACCAACTCGGGATTATTTTAATAATTTAATATATAACAATTGTTTCTATGATTAATCAAATAAAGATTTATTCAATTATTTTAGGATGTGGAGCGTGCAAAGGCCACAATTGTGAAAGGACTGAATAATGCAGAAGACGACATTGAGTTGAAAATATACCTCCTTTCTTTAAAAAATGCCCAGCTTCCCGAAACAATCGACCTTCTTCTTGACTATGCAGAGGATAACTCGGGAGTTGTGTGCAGTACCGCACTCTTAGCTCTAAAAGATTTTCCAGCAGAGCATATCTCTACAGAGGTAGAAAGTAATACTTGTATTTGTGCCTCAAAATAGATTTTAGTTTATAGGCTTCATAGCTATGTCACATGAACAGGAATACACTCAATATCAATTCATTCATTAGGTAGTATAGTACAATCCTGTGGCCATCCAAAATTTCTAGCCAATGATAAGGTTAAAGGTACACTCCAAGCACCTTAATCACTTCAACTTGCAGTATAGTGCTTATGGTGCCAGAAGCAACATGATTCTGTCCCAGTGGAATCTGTTAAACCATTTAAGTACAGTTTGACACAAACCTGGAGTCTACCAGGTAGCACTGATTTTCCTTCTGATACTCTCAGCCAGATGAATGCCTACATCAGCATCCAGCTTCTCCAGCTCTGAGAAGACTAGAAGTACCACAGGTGCCGAGTGGGACCCAAGTGTCATGGTAGAGTATATCTCATCTCGGAGTAATTGAACCCAAACTGAATCCAATTGAACACAAACTATACTAATACTTAGATGAGGATATATGCGTATTACCAGGCATAATGCTATTGTGGAAAGGTAAATAGTGAGAGAGTAACCATAGACAGTCCAAGGTTAACTTATACCATAGAACTGATAAAACAATAAGCCAAGGGATATCAGAAACTAGGAGAGTCACGAGTATGCCACGTAAAAAATCAGAAATAGCCACATCACAATAAAATTCGCTTTTGGGATCACAAAGGAACCACAAGAGGGCGATGTGCTTGAAGACAAGAGGAGTTTATATAGTGATTGGTACCAGAATAGTGTCCTGTGTCATTCCCAAGCACTCAGGATGTGCTTATATTTTACCACTTCCTTATTTTGATATAGGGTATAAAACATATAACGCAGGTCTGGAGTGTCTGGTGTCAAATTTGATACCATAATAATGCAGGCATGGAGTAAAGTTCTTCTTCGAAATTTAAACCAGAGGGGCACAGCTATAGGGACAAGTGGTGGTCTGCTTCAATATAAACAGGTATGGAGAAGATCTGCTAGAACTACAGGTAACCTAACACCAGGTAAGTGTCAAACAGGGCTAAAACAGTTTGACATATTACCCTGGAGCGGCACCAAACTGCTCATGGCACTATAACCAAACCATTACAGCAGGCTGTGCTGCGTGTCAATGCTTATGGTGTTTGGAGTGTTTGTTTAATATAGTATCATGCTCTTCGGCCCTCCCCTCACTCTACCAAATGTCTCTCCCATATATCACTTTGTGCACTCTCCTTTTCCTCTTCAAATTATTTTGTTCCCCAATATTATATTATTCATTTTTTTCTCCTCTTCTCTATTAGTTGGTTGTATTTTTATGCCTTTGTCCCCTATATCCCATTCTTGACTTCTTTCTATATTAATGTATTGGTATGTATCTGGAATTACATATATTTGTGCTCACATGATATCTGTCTACACAGCATCTTTCAGCTGCATAACCCCCTTCCTCTTTTTCATTAATTTATTCACTTTTATTAAGTACTTTCTATATAACATTGTATATTTTACCATAGGAGGTGAAGGACACATTAAAAAACATTTTCTATCAAACACATCAAAAGTACCATAAAAAATGTCGACTGATTGCAGCTGAGATTTTACTGGCTACAGATTATTCACACGCAAACCTGATTAAGACTTTATTGAGTGCAAACTCGATAGACAAGGAAACAACAAAACTACTGCTCTCCAAAATCCAGAACAGACTGACCTTCAAACATCCTTTAATGTAAATATACCACAACTCACTGATAGAGCTCGGCTGGAAATAACGGAATATATTGAATGATGTTCCCACATAGTGAACTGCTTTATGTTATTTTCATTTTATAGGAAACCTTCAAATACCGTTCTGGAAAATAAATATCTAAATTATGACGAGTTTTCACAGCCTGGGAGTTCCACCAGCTTCTCTGGACTTCTCACTGGTGAGGACGTTAGAATTCTAGATTTAGAACTGCTGTCTGACAAACTGTTTGAAACAAACTACACACGTTTTACATTTTATAAATACACTACAACCCCTGGTAGAACACCCACTTTGCTTTTCTTCATGTGCTGAGGAAACCTAAACATGTCTCCTAAACATATCCCTGCATTCACAGAAAACAAAAATACACACACACATTGATGTTAACACTATACATACAAGTATGCACATGTATTCACACTGACACCATATATATTAATAAACACATGTGATTACTATACTGCTACTAAAAAGTAGCATTTAAATGAACAATGTTCAGGTAAGTTCCTGCCAAAACCCATTATCTTCAGTGTTGACTCCAGGTGGAGCAGGTTGAATCATCATATGACCTGCAATCCCAGGAAGGCCTCAATTTGAATCCCACGCTATTGTGTCCATACTCCTAATGCATTGTGTCTTCCTAACTCAGATTGCAAAAAGTACCAGACCGCAGGGTTGTATTGTCAGAAATATGTGTTGCCTAAAGTGCATTCCACTCCATTCCACTCCAGTCGGGAGCTGACGTCGGCGGGGGAGGAGAGATCACCATTGCTGAGGGAGCCCGACGCTGGATTAAGGTAAGTAGCTGAAGGGGTTTCAACCACTTCAGCGCCAAGGGAGGGGGACCGTGAGAGTGGGGCACCTTTAGGGCACTGTAGTGTCAGGAAAACAAGTTTGTTTTCCTGACACTATAGTGATCCTTCAACCTAAACACCTCTCATTTACCCCACACTATGCTAAACACTAGTCCTAAGATTTTGCCAATCCTAACCTGAGCCCTGAAACTAGCAGCAACACTAGCATTGCCCCAAACACTCACCCTAGCACATTGACCTTGGCCTAAAAACACCATATAAAATTAAAGATACATAATGGTGAAGCAGGTTTTATGGGAAATGAATGCAATCTTGGGGTTCTAGAAACATTTATGAACCTCAAGACCTTTGGACTCGTTGTTTATTACGATGTCTCTAAAACTCATTCAGTGCACAACACAGCAACATTTCTTGTAAATTTCTGTTTCTCTGATGTTCATTCATTGTCTATCTAAATAATGTCTTTCTTAATTCCAGCCACAGAGAATATGGTTTCTACTTTTGGCGTGGATCTCTTGTTCACTGAGACGGGGTTCCTGAAGAAGAGTGTATCAGACATTACATTATTTGATCAAGTCCATCAGATGAAGGCAATGCAGGTCAGTTCCATTCTAATTGGCACCTTAGACACCGGCTCATTTATGTCTGTCAGATTATATGGATTAGTAAGAATTTGTCAAGAATGAGTGAGTGATTTAAATTGCAAGTGCTGCTAGTCAATTAGTAGAGCTTAGAGTAAAAGTTTTATAGTTTACCAGTAAAGTTTTACTGGGAGCAAATAAATGAGAGAATAGAATTATATATAGGTGACAATACCTTGATGACCACAGCAATGAGTATTCATGCTATAAATAGTACAAGGAGAATTAAACATTTTAATCAGGCATTCATTTTTTATTTTTTTTTAAGGCATACTTTATAGTTGTGTATTACGTGAACAATTCCTGCCTTATATTGCCATAATCCATAGTGGCATTGTGAACCTAGGGGTTAGAGCACTGTCAAAAGATATAGTGTACAAATTAAACTTTAAGTGACAGAAATTAATGATAAAGCTACTCGATTTTCATGTAGCGGGGGGTCCTACCGGTTGACGTCGGCGGAGGATGAGCAGAAATAGAGCCTGAACCAGTGCCGAGGGACTTAGGTGCTGGAATCAGGTTGCTAGAAATGGCCCTATCCAATGATCCACAATCTCCTAGTCACTATCTAAAATAAAGTTCCTACCCCCCTCTCACTAATAATAGTGAGGAGTGAGCCATAAAATCTAAAATCTTTAAAAAGAAATTTGACTTGCCATCAGTCAGAAGCCTTCTGTCTTCTAATTCTTTTTTTCATCCTCAAAAAAGGACAAATAAAAATCCATAGTTCCCAAAGCTACTAATAAACAAAAAATGTCACAATTGCAAAAAACAAACAAAAAACACTGAATAATAAAAACCGCACCACAACAATAAATAATCCATCTTCACCCATGGAGGGCTCACTGCAGAATGAGCACTCCTAGCGGGGAGAACCCTTTTACAGCCTTCCCACAATACAACAGGTATCGCAAAGCGAGAGAACATTTCCAATGCTTTGCAATATGACCAGGAGCACTCTGATTGGTTGGCTAGTAAACCAACCAATCAGAACTGTTTGACAGTCAATTCTTGAGAGAAGTGAGACTTGGCTGTCAGAGCACTCTGATTGGTTATAAGTATTGTCCTTGTGTTTTAATCTCAGCCTTTAAAGGTATGAATAAACAAAGATTTCAAGCAATAAGGGAGTTATCTATAGCTGGCAATAGACTTCCATGTTGAGGCAAATATCATAGAGAGAATGAAGGGAAGGCATTAAATGTAGATATTCCACAGACCATGAAATGGCATGTAGGTGGTGATCCTGAGACACATGACTGAGCTATGAGCTGGGATGACGGCTAGAGGCAGTGAAGCAAAAATGAAAGGAACTAAAGATGAAGTATACCGAATCTTAGGTAAAAAATAAAAAATTTATAGAAAAGTAGTTGGTCAACAAGAGGAAGTTAGTGTACTCTGCAACAATAAGATTTCAAAAGAATAGATTTTAAAACTTCTTCCACATTATTGTCTCCAAGGTTTCTATAGAAGCACAAGGATTAGAATCTCTAATAGGAGGAGGATCTGTAGAAGAAAGTGAAGATGCAGCCATGGTTGGGATGTCGGCAACTTTGTTTGATGTCCAGTTGCGTCCAGTGGTATTTTTTGAAGGTTACATGGACCTAATGTCGAAAGTGTTTTCAAGTAGTGGTGACCCCATCAGTGTGGTCAAAGGAACTGTGCAGCTCATTGACTACAATCAAGTAAGTGATGCTTGTAGCATAACATATGTTTTAGAATTACACTTCTTTCTTCATGCACCCATAGATGTGAGTTAAAAGTAGAAAAAGTAGAACATTTATTAGAAACACGATCACAACAAATATACAACGTTTCAGCATCAAGCCTTAATCATGTATATAAAAACAAGGAGTGGCATTGAGTGCCACACCAGACTACTACTATAGAAGATTTGTCTCCCGCTGGGAGTGAGCACCTGGAGGCCTGTTTTGGCTGATATATGATGATGGATCCAGTTAGTGAACACAATTTTTGGCTTATATGGCTGATTTGGCAAATATATGGTGATGGATTCAGATAATGAACACAAGTTTTCATACATCCAAGATGAAGTCCAGAGAATAGTGGCAACAGTATCCTGTAACAGTGAGTTCATACATATAAAGAATGATGGTAACCTGGCTAAAAACTTGAAAAAGTGAAGAAGCGATTTGTCAACTTTTCATTACTTAGCATTACACTAGTTGAATATTTCAAATGCAAGCGAATCATATGGGGCCTTGGGATTATACTGAGATCTACTTTATTTGCAGAGAATGAAGGATTTTGTAATTTACCTTCAAAAACAAATCGTGAGGATTACATTTGAACTACAAGAAATTGAGAATGCACTTAAAATGCAACTAACTATGAAAGCACTGAACAAAATGAATGATACATTTAATCTCAAAATGGAGAAATGAAAAGAAGAATATTGATGGCAGGAAAAGAGGTTTCTCTAGGATTTTGAAGTTTCTTTAGGATGCTAAGGACTATGAAAACTGATGGATGTACAAATGGAATAGCTATGATTACAATAGGTGCTTACCCACAATTATCAGGAGTGAGAAACCTGTACCACCGCCCAGACAGGATACTACATCTGAGAACATTGACTTGGAGACATCAGGCGGCCATCTTTTCACACATTCACTGTATAATGCGTCTTTTTTACAATTAGGCCAAAACCAGGACGGGGCGAAAGATATATACATAGGTATATATTTCGTTAGACTCCTTGTATTTGTTATACATGATTAAGGCTTGACATCAAAACACTGTATATATGTTGTGTTCCTATTTCTAATAAATCCAATTTGAGGTTTCCATCCTGTTAAACTTGTGGATTTTCAACTTTTGATTGTCTGTTTGGAGGCTGCGGTCCTTCACACCACAGTGTACCAGGTGGATCTTGGGTTCACTATTTATATTCCCTTGAGTGCCACACCAGACTACTATTGAAGACTCATATTTGTGAGATCTGTATTGTTCTCTGTCAATAGTAGAGTTTTGTGATCCTGTGTATATATTAATAAAGTAATTTTGCGGTCCACTGGTGGAGGTGCATGCGTGGATGACTCTTTCCCGACTCCGTATACAGATCTTCATTGGACGAGGGATGAGCCAACATGTAGGGATTTCTGGGTCTGGTGGCGTGAATTTATGCTATTTAAATCAGGAGGAAGGATCAATTTTATTTCCTGCACAAGTCTGCAGCATTATCAGATGATATGTATTGAACCAAAGTTTGGTATATGGAAATTATTTACGAATTGTTGAAGGTGAGCTGCCCGTCGAGCTTCCCAAGTTCTCCTGTGCAGAAGTGAAATGCAACGGCCTCCAGTTTAACAAACGGTGGATATGCAGGTTTCTACAACCTCCAGACTTCACAATACTGTTTCGTGGAACCATTGGGCCTGTTGAGGCAAAACAAATTGCACATCCAGGGGCCCGGTCAGTGCGGCGGCGCTTTAACAGCACGAGCAGGCCCCCTTCGATGAGAGCTGGGAGGAAGAGGATGAGATGTGCTGTGGGGGATAAGAAGGAGAGAAGGGAGTCAGAGTGGGAACTCTGACTCCCATCAGCCTGAGCCAGCCACTGGACCCCAGGGCCACTTCTGCACTTAAAAAGGTAGTAAACAAGAGGGTGCCTAAAATGTTTTGCAAGTGTGTGTTTGTGTATCTGTGTCTGTATGTATGTATGTCTGTCTATGTGTCTGTGTGTGATTGTGTATATGTGTGTGTCTGTGCGTGTGTATTTGTGTGTCTATGTATGTGTGTGTCTGTGTTTGTATGTTTGTCTGCATTTATGTATGTATGTGTATTTGTATGTCTGTGTATCTGTATGTCAGTGTGTGCCCTATGTATCTGTATATGTGTCAGTGTTTGTATCTGTAGGAGTGTCATTCTGTGTATCTAAATGTGTGCCATTATGTGTGTCTGTGTATCCGCATGTGTATGTGTGTATATAAGTGTCTGTGTAACAGTGTGTTAGTTTGTGTGTGGGTATATTTGCATGTGTGTTAGTGTGTGCATCTGTGCGTCTGTATATGTATGTGTGTCTGTGTTTTAGCATATGTGTCCGTTTATGTATTTGTATGTGTTATGTGGTGTGTATCTGCATGTATTTCAGTGTGTGCTTGTTTATCTGCATGTGTCAGTGTATGCACCTGTGTGTCTGTGTAACTGTCACCCCACCACACACACTGTCACCCATCTTCACCCTGCTACACTAACGATAAGTCCCCCAATCCTGTCACTCATCCATGCCATACTCGCCTCCCATCGCTCTGCCATAGTCACCCTATTACACTCACCTTTTCTAGCACTGTCACATTTACCCCCCCCCCCCCAATCCTGTCGCACTCATTCTCCATCACTCTGCCACACTTCCCTCCTTTCACCCTGCTATCAATCTGCCATACTCTCCCCCCCCAACCATGCCACAATCATCCGGTGGGACGTGAATCAGACACATGGGAGGGGGCAAGGGGAGGGAAGCAGGGCAATTTTTGCATTGTGGCCCCATTGTTTCTAGTTTTGCCTCTGGTATTATGTATGGTATGTATTCATTTCCTCTCATTGGTGATCTGGGTTGTCTGGTGATTTTGTTTGTTGTATTTATGAAGACTCCATTAGGGGGTGATATTTAGAGTGGCTGCATTCCACTATTTCTTTAGTGTGTCCACCATCCTTCTACTTAAAGGACCACTATAGGCACCCAGACCACTTCAGCTCAATGAAGTGGTCTGTGTGCCAGGTCTCCCTAGTGTTAACCCTGCAGCTGTAAATATAGCAGTTTCAGAGAAATATAGAGAAACTGCTACGTTTACATTGCAGGGTTAATCCAGCCTCTAGTGGCTGTCACCCTGACAGCCACTAGAGGCGCTTCCGCGATTTACAGAGTAAATCACACTTATTTGACATTTCTCAAAAAAAGATCCCCAAAGGAAAGCATTGAGTAATGCTTTCCTATGGGCGGGTTTGAATGCGCGCGTGCCTCTGGCCGTGCATGCGCATTCAGCTCCACTTGGGAGCTGACGTCGGCGGAAGAGAAGAGGTCAAGTGGCTGAAGGGGTTTTAACCACGTTTGTTTTCCTGGCACTATAGGATCCCTTTAAAGGCAGCACTGGTTTCTTTTAGTTTTGTTTTGTAAAATTTGAGTAAATAGTTCATATAACAAGCTTTTTATGCAACACTATACTATGAGCCCGAGAACATTGCACATTGGAAATGTTTCATTCGCAAGAGGATATATCAAAAAATATATTGACATGTGGGATCATACATATGATGAATCTCAGCATTTGTTTACATGAAATTTCTACACTTTTTACTTTTTTTGTACTTTGTTATAACCTTAAATAAAGATTATTTTTTAAAAAGTAATTGCCAAAATTGATTAATTTCAGTCTTTAACAGTAGAGACCGTTTACCATCATGCATCTTATGTGACCTACAAGAATGCGGTTGTTTTTCTGGCTTTTGACCCTGTATTCACAACAATATACTAAATCAATAAAAAGCAACCAGGGTAATAATGGCTTCTTGATTCAAGGATTAATCGGACTGGCATGAAGAAGGATTTATTTTCTTAGTTTGTTGCAAAATTGGAAGTGTTTCACACTGGTTTTTTTTGCCTTCTTTTGGATCAACAACAAAAACCAAATGTGAGAAAGGCTGAACTTGATGGAGGCATGTCTCTTTTTAGACTATGTGACTATGTAACCATGTGACTATGTAACCATGAAGTAACAGGACTGGCTGTATGATTGACAGCAGGGGGCTGTTACTTCAGGGTTGTAACAAGGTTGATTTATAAATGTGCCAAATTCTCTTGAAATCTGAGCTTTTTATGAAATGAAAAAAATAGGACACACTTCACACATAAAGCATTTCAACAAGCAGACGTGATTTATGTGTTTGGAGTGCCTTTATTGTTAAATTTTTCAATACACTTGAAATGAAACACCCTAAACTTTGTTGAAAGTAACTAAAGTGTAACTGAATAAGGCAAATATATACATTTTTAAAATATATATATTTTTTTATATATGGTTAGAAATCCAGTTTCATGGCAAGATATTTGGTCTTTGCCTACTAGTGAAAAAGCTGAAAAGTACATTTCCTCTACTATCTTGTAAGTTGGACTTGTAGATGCTTCCCCAAAAAGTGAGAACGTGCAGGTCCAGAGTGCTGAACGTGGCCATGCATGCATCTCACCAACATGCTGTGCATATTAGATCCAGGAAGTGCAATTCATGTTTTCTGATTGTAAGGGCTTGTAGGTGGAGCTGTGAGCTCTCCTTTAAAGCCTTATTTTTTCAGTTTGAGAAATTCGTTAACTGAAAGGCTGCAGGGGTACCACTTAAATAAACTAGGCCTAAAACTGTATCTGTCTACAAAACTTAGTGATGGCAAATCCACTACGTTCCCACATTTGGAGGCTACAGCGAGGCTGCAATGAAAGATTTTCCATAAGGAACAAGCAAACAAATCTTATAGTGTCATATATTCTCTTGGGGGTCCACGAAAACGGAAAACCCGATTAATGCAAAATATAACAATATAACTAAACGTTGCACTTGACCATTTGGTTAGATTATTAATGGAATTGCATTATTGTGATACATGTTTTTGACAAACAGACACAAACATAAAAATGCACATAAATGTAAACTTTTGTTTTCTTATCATTTATTGTTGTTTCAAAATAAATGTTAACAATATTTTTTGATTGTGTTAGAATTTTACATCTTGTTTTATTAAATTCTCCTCAATTTTCTTGCAGCGTTTGCCATTGCAGTCCGGGTTACAACCTATTATTGAGTGCCAGGTTGGGATTGGACTGGATATCTTGGCCAAAATTGATGTCATCCTTTGGGAGCAGAAATGTAAAACGAACGTCAATACCACGTACGATATTTTTAGACTTAAAATGTTAAGAGAACAAACCTATATATCATTTCCATATTGAAGGACTGAATTTAAAGGGACACTATAGTCACCCTGACCACTTCATCTCAATGAAGTGGTCTGGGTGCCAGGTCCCTCTAGGGTTAACCCTGCCTGCTGTAAACATAGCAGCTTCAGAAAAAATGCTATGTTTACATTTGGGGTTAAGCCAACTTCTAGTGGCTGTCTTCCATTTAATGCCTCCATTACGCAGAGCGTCCTTAGGAATGCATTGAAAAATGCTTTCCTATGGACACTTTGAATGCGCGCACAGCACTGCCGCGCATGCGAATTCCGCTCCGCTGACGTCAGACGGGGGAGCTGACGTTGGCAGGGGAGGAGAGGTAAGGGAGCCCAGCGGTGGAAAAAGGTGAGTAACTGAAGGGGTTTTAACCCCTTCAGCGCCAGGGGAGGGGGACCCCAAGGGTGGGGACACCCTCAGGGTACTATAGTGTCAGGAAAACCGATCTATAGTGATCCTTTAAATGAATCTGAGAATATTATACTTATGGGGGACATAGGTATATTTCTAAAAACACACATTCCATTATTTCTCAGATTATTTAGGTAACAATTTCACTTTTCACACTCACATATCTGGTCTGACATTTAGCGGTAGCTAAAAGCCTATAGTCTGTTAGCAATTCTTTATACAGTGTGTGAAGTTAGAGAAAGATGTATTAATTTCTTTGTCCAGATCTTATAATTTTCATTATATTTTACAGTTAAAGGCATATATTATAAGGAGTCCTCTCCTTCTAATGCGGTTTTTTTGTTGCTCAGATCACATAGTACTGTCAGTGGCTGAGCTGTGTGCGCATACCTTTTTGATAAGGAAGTCTTTTTCTTGAGTGAAGGGGCGTGGCTAAAGAGGCTTATTATGTAGTTTTCTTTAAAAGCTCTATTTATTTTATGCAAAAACTAAAGAGATTTTAGATTGAAAACCAGAGTAGCCGAACTGCAAGCTGAGCTGACTTAGAGAATCTTTCTAGTTTGGCTAACAATTAAAACTCACCTTAAAGTCGCCTTAAATTCTCACTTTAGTCAGGGGCGTACCTAGAGCATTTGGCACCCTGGGCGGGTCCTATTTTTTTTTTTTTTCTTAAACAACCAAAATTTGTTTTAATGTATTTAGCACTGAGCAGTGTTTGTGTGTGAATGTATGCATGTTTTTGTATGGAGTATATGTGAGTGAATGTAGTGGTGTGTTTGTATGTAGTGTTGGTTTTTGAATGCAAGCATGCATTTGTGTGTTGTGTGGTATTGGAATGCAGTGATGTGGTTATATATAATGGTGAGGTTTGTATGTAGTGTTGACGTTGAAATGCATGAGTGTATTTGTGTGTAGTGTTGGCGAGATTTTGAGATGTCTGCACATATACACATACACATACACGGACATACACCCATGCAGATACATATACACACACGCAGAAACACTGTGCTCTGCATGCTGGCATCTGACAACATATCTGCATATAATTCACATTAGCCACCCAGATTTTTTGTTGTGGGCTGGCTGACACCTGTTAACTTCGATCTTTGTTTAGCAGATAACTCCCCTATTTGCTATCCTTATGTGGGCTTGCAATATTTAAGGACACCAAATAAGGGAACTATCTGCTAAACAGCACCCTCATTTGGTATCTTTAAATATGGAAATCTCGCAGACGGGCACCAATTCAGGGAATTACCTACTAAACAGCTAAAGGATCAAAATTAAAAAAGCCCTTTTCTTATTTTCAGTTGTTTAGTAGATAAATCCCTTATTTATCCTTATATTAGATTGCAATATTTAAGGACACCAAATAAGGGAGCTATCTACTAAACACATACACAGAGATCCACACATTCACAAACATAATCACATACACACACAAACAATCACAGACCCACACACATACAATCACAGACACACAATCATATACACACACAAACATTACATACATACACACATTTAATAAATAAGAGGTCCACCCAGCCTCCCTACCTTGCTCTAGAAGGGCTGGAGTGGATCATCAGTCCGTGGTGGTCAGTGGTTGCTGCTGGGATCTCTGTGCTCTTCCTGCATAGGTCCCTCGCACGCCCTGTAATGACGCCGAGGCCGTGATGACACCATATCCCGGGTGCCGTCTCACTTCAGGGCGAAGACTGTCAGACAGTCAGATGCACACAGTCTCACACACAGTCACAGGCAGACAGTCACACATACACACACACAGTCACAGACAGTCACACATACACACACACAATCACAGGCAGATAGTCACATAGGCAAACAGTCACACATACACACACACAGTCACAGACAGTCACACACACACAGGCAGACAGTCACAGGCAGACGGTCTCACACACACACACAGGCAGACAGTCAGTCGCACAAACAGTTACAGACAGTCACCAAATAAGGGAGCTATCTACTAAATACATACACATAGATACACACAATCACTCACATAATCACATATATACACAAACACAATCACAGGCAGAAAGTTACACACACAATTACAGGCAGACAGTCACACACACACAGTCACAAACAGACAGTCACAGGCAGACAGTCACAGGCAGATGGTCTCACACACACACACAGGCAGACAGTCGCACAAACAGTCACAGACAGTCACCAAATAAGGGAGCTATCTACTAAATACATACACAGAGATACACACAATCACTCACATAATCACAGATATACACAAACACAATCACAGGCAGACAGTTACACACACAATTACAGGCAGACAGTCACACACACACACAGTCACAAACAGAGTCACACACACAGTCACAGACAGTCACACACACAGTCACACAGACAATCACAGGCAGACAGTTACACACACAATTACAGGCAGACAGTCACACACACACACAGTCACAAACAGACAGTCACACACACAGTCACAGACAGTCACACACACAGTCACACAGACAATCACAGGCAGACAGTCACACAGTCACAGATAGTTACACACACACACACAGTCACAGTTACACACAGCACACACCCTCTCTCTCTTACAGTAGGCTTGGGCTGGAGGAGGAGGGGATTCAGTCCCTCTTGTGCTGTAGTTGCAGGGACTCCTTCCTGCTTCCCCCCTGTGTGATCAGAAAGAGGCTGCATTTAGCCCCGCCCCCACATACAGATTGGCTCTGCCCCACAGCCATTCTAGCTCCGCCCCCAACTCTCCATGCAGTCAGCTGAGCCAGATTACCTGCTCCTGCTCCCAGCCCCTGCGTGTGAGCGTGTGTCAGGCTGCCCCGCCCCTGCTGCTATGGAGCCCGGTGCAGCCACACAGCTCACTCACTCTCAAGCCTGGTCAGCCCTGATGGCACCTGACTGCCTGATGGCACCCGGGGCAGACTTTAGTGAATAAACGTAAGAAAGTATTAGAGTATTTTTGGGTGTTATTCTCTCAATCACAAAGAGGGATGCAAACCCCCTCTGTGTCATAGTGTTTGCCAATTACTCTTACCCAACACTAAATCACCCAACACACCACCCAATGCCCCCATTGAACCCACAACGTGAACCTTCATCCCCAACAAAAATAATCCAATGGGTCAGATTGAACAAAGTACAAACAGCTATCATGGCTAAACAGCACTGAAGGGTTTAATATAAATGTGAAAGATTTTTCTAGACTAACAAATATCAATAAAAAAGAGAAAATGAACAGCTCAGACACAATATACCAATACACTAAAATCCTGCGATCAGAAACAGACAGGAATGGTTTAAATCTTAAGGGATTTATCTTTAAAAATGGTTAATTTTAATATAAAACGGGAGGAATTCTTCAAAGAATATACCGAACAGTAGAATTGTACTGTCAAACTGAACACAGTGATGGGAACTGAAAGGGTTATTTATTTATTAAATCTCCTAATACATTCATGGTAAATGCTTTCAGACCAAATCCCTCTACATCTCTCGCCTTAGCTCGGAGTGGGGAGAGAGGGAAGCGGAATTGTCTTTGTCATACGTGATAAAGCGATTGCTTTGACTGATATTTACTGTGATCGCGTACATTTACCGCCACCGGTAAATCAGGAAGTATTACTTTACTGAGAGGGTAGTGGATGCATGGAATAGCCTTCCAGCTGAAGTGGTAGAGGTTAACACAGTAAAGGAGTTTAAGCATGCGTGGGATAGACATAAGGCTATCCTAACTATAAGATAAGACTAGGGACTAATGAAAGTATTTAGAAAATTGGGCAGACTAGATGGGCCGAATGGTTCTTATCTGCCGTCACATTCTATGTTTCTATGTTTCTATATTTACCGCCACCGATCGGATACTGGGGGCTGCCTCAACTGCAAAGCACAACTTAATTAAATGCAGGGCGTTCGATGACAACCAAGGGACTTTAACGCACACCATTCTAGGATTCTAAGCTTTGAACATCGTAGGCAGCTCAAGGGTTAATCTACTGGGGAAAGAAACCTGTTACACTGACTTACAAATCAACCTAAAACAGAAAGTAGAGAATTATTTTATCCTCCACAAGAGGGAGCTCTTGGTGCATTTTGCTGCTGGACTCAGAGATGCTGAGCTGTCAGTTTTAACATAACCTTGATTATTGCTCTTGTATACTGTTAACAGTACACATTAGGGGCAAAGTGGGTGAGAGGGGAGTAGAGGGGCCATGTCCCCCCTACATTATGCAGTGCCCACCCTTGTGCCCCCCCCCCCCTTTGAAATTGAAGCAGCACTGGGTCTCCTTTCACAAGCAGCAGCAGTGCACAGAGGCGGGTGGAATTCCCACGTGCTGGGAGGAACTTATTGCTGGGTCACATAGAGGAGCGCAGGGGAGACACCGGTAGAGAAATCCCAGTTCTACCTGGGGGAATTAGGCACCCAGGTAGCTGCTGGTAAGTGGGAGTCAGTGTGTGTGTGTGTGTGTGTGTGTGTGTGTGTGTGTGTGTGTGGGGGTGGGGCGGGAGGGGGTCAGTCTGTGTGTGATGGGTCAATCTGTGAATGTGTGTGTGTGTGTATATATATATATATATATATATATATATATATACATACACATATACACACACACACATACACACACATATAGTCAATACAACGCTAAACAAAAATCTGCACACCAGTCAAGCCATAAGACTTGCTTTTTGTCAGGTCTCTGCGGGCGGCGGTTTGCCGCGACTTCAATTGTACCCTCAGCGCAAGCGCGCCGCTCAAGGTACCTCCACACTTCTGCTTTCCGCAAGTGGCGGCTTACAGTGGCCATGCGCCGCTCGCGGATATGACAGCTCCCCCCCAGTGGCCTTCGGGACGCTGCACGCAAGCGTGCAGCATGTTTAAATAGGCGTCCAGGTCAGGCACCTATTTAATAAAACTTAATGATTTTTTTAATTGATGCCTATTGATCGATTTATTAATTTTGAAAGTTGCACTTTTTTTGTCTAGCAGAGCAGCCATGTTAGGTCAGACTCTACTTAGCTGCAAATAAATCCATATACATCATAAAAATAAAACATTAAATAAACGTAAAAAAAAAAAGGGAATTCGAAAAATCCTCTAAATGTATTTCACATTCACTGACCTTTACATTCTGACGTTTAATTACCAGATTGCATTCTGCTAATCAAGGTCATTTAGACAAAAAACTGTCAATGTGCTTAAAGAAATATCACATGCCTAACTGAGACTGTATTCTCTGGGAATGTTGGCTAACCTCTGGGATACCACAGATACCCTGCACTCTTACAACTGATTCATTTGTAAAAGTGAATGTGCTTAAAGAAATATCACATGCTTTAATGAGACTGTATTTTATGGGAATGTTGGCTAACCTCTGCAATACCAGCTGCTGTATACTCCAAGTCACTGTATACTCAGCTAGCCATTAGGATTATAGGCCATAACATCTGGAGAACTGATTGATGTGGTACTGCCCTCTTACATGTAATGTAAACGATAAAAAACAAAATATTGAGATTTTATATACTGTATCATTGACTGCTCCCAGGATGATGGTATGGGCCAGCTGCTTAGTTTTTTAACCCCTTAAGGACCAAACTTCTGGAATAAAAGGGAATCATGACATGTCACACATGTCATGTGTCCTTAAGGGGTTAAAGGTGTTCTACCACATCAGGGTGTAACAAGTCTTTATACATCTTAGGGTCATTCACTAAAGCGAATTTCAATATTTAGTCCAAAATAGACGAATCAGAAACATTCTGTAAGTCAATTGTGCCTTTAGTTTGGCTTTTTGGCCTTAAAGCGGCACAGTCACCATTTGAAGACTTTGCTTTTTGGCCTTAAAGCGGCACAGTCACCATTTGAAGACATTGCATAATTTGCTAAGTTAATTGGGTACGGTTGCTGGGGGCAGGGGGCAGGGGACAAGAAAAGGTGAGTTTTGCTTACCTGAATCTGTCCCTCACTGGCGATACCATCTTTTTCCTCTTCTGCTCCTGGCGCTTCAGGAGCCAACTTCACTGCTGTACTCTCTCGCATCGATGAGAGTACAACATTAAGGTCTATGGAGGATCACTGAAAATCACGGATGCGGCCTCTAGTGGTTGTCAGGGAGACCACCACTAGAGGCTGGATTAACCCTGCAATGTAAACATAGCCGTTTCTCTGAAACTGCTATGTTTACAGCAGGCAGGGTTAAAACTAGGGTTTACCTGGCACCTTAGATCACTTCATTGAGCTGAAGTGGTCTGGGTGCCTATAGTGGTCCTTTAAGTGAAATTCCAACACAGCCGATATGATTATATCACTTTGAACTACCAATGTTTCACAATAAAGTGTCCATCAGTGTCGTATTAGTGTCCTACCAAAGAAAACTAAACCTTTCATTCAACTAAGATTAAAATATTCAGTTTGTTAAAATTGTCCAGTAAATATGAATCAGTGTAGAGTAGACATTACTGATTTTGTGAAAGGAGGGTTAATGTATGGGTTGTCTATAAAATGTTATCACTACACAATGAAGTAATCTCGAACATGCAAATTAATACACATATATTTATATTACCTATATACACATTGTACTAACCAAATGATTCTATGGGGATATTTATCAAATTGCATCGTTATTGTGATTGCTTTTTAGAAGATGCCTCATTGTGTTATTAAAAGGGACACTCTGAGCAACATAACCTCTAGAGCTTTTTATATTGATTATGTTCCATTGAGTATCCTGGGGCCATAAAACAGTCTAATATCAATCCATTTATTTCGACTTAAACTGGACAATATGCAATTAATTTGCTATTCCCCATTGTCAATGTAAGTTTTGTTCAACTTGAGAGTGGTCGGTTATATCTCCAGGCTCTGTAAATTGCACCCAAGGGTGCCTAATAGGCTAGATTGGAGGTCCTATTGCGCCCAAGGGTGCCTAATAGGCAATAGGACCTCCATTCTAGCCTATTAGGCACCCTTGGGCACACTATACAGAGCCTGGCACAGCTCTGTAATCTGTGAGTGTACTTCCATACTTGATATTTAACTATTGGTCATCACAGTATACACTATGTGCTGCTTTTTTCTCTTTTATTTTAGGATATATATATATATATATATATATATAGAAGACAACAAGTAGAAAGGCTGCTCTCCGGATTTAAAACAAAAAATTTATTTAAACATATTTAAAAACCACGACCAACGTTTCGGTACCCGCTCGGGACCTTCCTCAGGGTCAAAAAATAGAACAACAGAACTGTTCTGTTGTTCTGTTTTTTGACCCTGAGGAAGGTCCCGAGCGGGGACCGAAACGTTGGTCGTGGTTTTTAAATATGTTTAAATAAATTTTTTGTTTTAAATCCGGAGAGCAGCCTTTCTACTTGTTGTCTTCTACATGCTTTGGAGCTCTGGTGGTGCGCCCGGTATTGGACCATGTTGCAAGCGTGAGTGCAGGGGACATTTTGATTTTTCTATATATATATATATATATATATGGAACATAAACTATATATGTCCACATATGCATAAGTATTTTTTCCTTATTCATAGCACTGTAGCCCTTTCTGCACGGGAGGGGGTGTGTATACTTAGTGTGTGTTCTTATCTAAGTATTTCTAGTAACCCAATACAACGTTTAGATACAAACCTGATAATATAGATGTCCAGCCAAGTAATTTGTTCTTAACATTGTGTATACCTTTGTTCCATTTTCCCAGGGCTGGGCTTGTTTTGGAGTTTAACACAGGACTAGACACCTCATTCTTTAAAACAGACTTGAAGTCACATGTTGAAGCAGAAACCACAGTAAGCTTGGATTCCATGATGGCATTGGTAGACTCTCCAATGAACCTCTGCCTCGAGTTATCTCATGGAGACCTTCCATATAGGTAAATAATGCATTTAAAGTTTCAAATGTTTTTGCATTTGCCCCAAAACCAACTAAAACTCAGCTCCGGTAACTCGCCACGAACCCCCTAAATGCTATAATTGAATTAACATGGGCTCTGGAGTATAGCTGGATCTTGTTTACCTGAGTAAATACTTTGAAGAAATAATGAAGAAATATGAACACTGTATCCCTCTTCTAACACTGTCACTAAGTTTAGTGGGACCAGAGCAGAGGACGAGGCTCTGCATGCTCCTCGGCTTGGTTGGTAATTAATGTTGCCAGCAGTGTGCAGTTATTGGAGATAGTGGAGATGTGATGTTCAGTTACCACTCACAGTATTCCCTTAGAGCTCCCTGACAGACCAGGCAAAGAAATCTTAAGATCTTCTCTTCTGTGGTCCTACTTAGTCATACTACAATATTGGTAGGTTTGAGTAGGGGGTAAAGGGGCTCTCAAGGGTAAGGAGCTTTTAAGAGACAGACAAGGGGTAAGCGTGGATTATGGGGTTAGAGGAGACAGCATAGTTACACAATGGGTTGAGGGGATGCAAAAATACACAATGAAGTGTCTGCCTCTGGAATGACACAAAACATTTTACATTCTAGTGGTGAAGGCCAAAATAATACTACTTCAGAAACCAAATAACCTAATGAAGGCAGTAAGATGGTTAAGCTTGTTTAAAGTTTGTTAGGTACACAGATATGTGCGGCAAAACATTTAACCGGGGTCTTTCTTCCTGGCCATTGTAAGATAAGTCTCGGTCTATAAGGAGTGAAGTGCGGGGTTGTACCTGTTAGTACAATATACCAGAGCTGATTTGAAGCTATGACAAATTTAAGTGTATCTAGCTATCTTCAATTATACACTATTTCATTAAACTGCACCATTGGATTTTTCTCTGCCATTTGTTTCTCATCTCCTTTGATACTGAGAGGCACATCTTCCATTCTTCTATCAAAATACCAAATAATCTCAGTTCGTCTCTAAGTGGGACATGAGTGGTGCTTGTCCACTAGCTTTATTTTTATACCTTACACTGCCATGTGGTGTAAGAGTACCAGAAAGATCATATTCTTAGTTCCCTCCTAGTTAATAGATAGGAAACAAGATGTTAATGGCACACTTCGATATTTTGAAAAAGAGAATTACTACATCAACCTATCAAGTCTGTTTTCACAGATTTTATTGCTTCTAAAATTGTAGCAGAATGTATGCTCTTTATATACTTTTATGCCCTGTTGTTCTGCCATCACCCCCATTCGTTTACCGAAACCCCATCTGTGTGGCCCCCTTGGTTGCACCTTCTAACAACTGACCACCCCTGCCTGTTAACCAAAAATTGCTCGTTAAGGAATGTGTTTTCCCTGTGTGAATGCCATTCATACAACCGAACACACGTGTGCAAACAAATGGCGGCCATTTTGTCTCCCGAACGTGGGCAGCGGTACATGGTCATCGGCGGAACTATTTTCGGCTACACGACCCTGTGAACACCCAGTAAACTGGTACTGCTGCCCATCCAACTTACCGAACAGTTATGAGAACAGCGTTCGGGAGGCATAAACTACCGAACAGGGGGAACATTCGTACACTAACCGCCAGGGGGACCATTCATCGGTGTTAGTGCGAGAACCCCCGAAAGATGACCGGTCGTTACCTTGTTTTCTCTGGAACTGTTTTGTGGCATCACCTCGTGGCCGCCCGGTCAAAACTTAAATCGAATGGCGTCCCCAAACCACCGAAGGGATCTGAGTATTATTTGGGCAAAGAGTGCACTCAGATCCAAGCTATTCGGTGATGTGACTTTTGTGGGGTTCTGAAATATTAATATGTATTTTTGTTTTGTTTTTAATTATTGTAGATTTTTCTGTACCTGAGAGATAATTGAGTTATAGATTCTTTCACACAATTATATCTCAGGCACATAGGATCCTGGGAGGAAAAGCCCTGTATTTTTGTGTGAGAGCCCCCATGTACAGGTCAGTGCATAAAAACCATGAGTGGCCAAAATAAAATCTGTTGACTCCCAGAACTGTGTGTCGTTCAGTTACTGGGGGCAAAGTGTCTTGGAATATTTTACTGCTTATTTCAACTACGAGGACTAAACAGCGGAGATACCTATGCTAGGTATTGGAGCTCCGCTACAATTAATATTATAAAAGTATAAATAAGGGGGCAAAGCTAACCAGCCCTATGAGCATACACATTGCTGCCGAGCTCAGGATACTTACTCAAATTTATCAGGGAGCAGTGTGGGTAAGAGTTCCCATGAGTCCCAGCCTCCTGCTAGCAATGATAGCAGATATATTGACCTACTTGCTCAGCAGAATAGGACTCAAATACTGGATCTGATGGTTGAATCTCATTAGGACTTCATGTCAGCCTCTAATGATGAAGAGCTGGATATACAGGAGGCCCTATCTTGCCCCAGGAGCAGCCAGATCTCAGAAACAAACCAATCTAATTTGGCCACCAACAGTGACATTTCAACCTTAATGGCTGAACTTTCAGCAGGCTCCACTGCAGCTCAACTACAAGAATTAAGAAAAACTTGTACTTTTTTTGACTACAAAGATGGAATAAGGTGCAAGGATCAAGTGAGATACCATAATCTGAAGGTACATGGCATACCTTAATCTGTTGATTTGGGATAATTTCCCCAGTTTGTTCACTGCTTGTTTTCAACCACTTTGTTCCATTAACAGGCTGAGGGTCTCACACTTGATGGCATGTATCACCTTTCCAGACCTTCTAATAGCCAAACATCAATGCCTCAATATGTTAACATGTGTTCTAAGACATGTAGTGATAAAGAAACCTTATTAAATGCAGTTAAAGGCCACACGTATTGTTTTTGAGCAACACTCACTCTTCTTTTTTCATGACCTCTGTCGCTGTACATGGCAGTGCGTACATCTCTAAAGATGGCGGCAAAACAGTTCTGAGATGGGGGGTTGGGGAAACCCCCAGGGCCCTGTTAGTTGATATTGGTGGCTGAATACTAGTGTCAGAAATTAGTTCTTTTTGCAAGCCTTTTGCCTCACTGTTCCTGGGATACTGACAACATTGCTGTCTTTACTCTGACTAGATCAATTGCCCCAAGATGAGGACAATCTAAAGAATCTTTGTCATGACAGTTTATTTTGTTTCGTTGTTTTTTTATTCTTTTTCATGGAACTCCACAGATTTTTGGACGTTATCTAAGAAATATTGCTATAGACAGTTAGGATTCCTAGATTTCAGTTGTGTTTGAGCACCCCCTTTCCATCTCGGGGTAACATGTTTTTGTTGTTAAGTTATATTGTAGTATCATATTGTGTGACTCACCTGCAAAACCAATAACAAAAAAAAAAATGATAAACAGTATTATAAAGTTACAGAGCGCATAATCTCTTACTTATACCAATACCATACAATAAGAGCAAAGGTTGAATAAATAGAAGTGCATCATTTTAACTGTTCTTTATTCTTGATCAGCACTCGATGTATAGAAAGTGCTGTTTTGTTGTACTCCCATGCCCAAGCTGTGCATCATTGGTCCCAAATAAGTCTTATACTTCAATTTTGTTTTACAAAATAATTGGGCAGTGAAGTGGTTAAACAGCGATATCCATGGATTTTTAAAGAAGTGAGGCTAGCAGTTTGTTATTAAAGGACCATTACACAGATAAGATAAACCCCAATATCAACTAACACTGTTTCTTTAAGGCTTACAGCCCCGTTAAGATAATTATTCTAACATAACAATAATACTTTATGATATTAAATCATTGAATCGCAAGCACAAAGAAAATCACGTTTTATCTCTTGCATTATTGAAGACTCCCCCATGTTCCTATGCTGTAATAGCCTCCCTGTGTTATATTCCCTCAGACACAATATGACCCATGCCCCTATTTGATTACTGATAACGTGCAAATGGAAACTGCTAAGGTTTACCAATACAGCCTGCTTTATCTCACGCCACAAGAGAAAGCTTTTAAATGAAATGACAACAGGCACAGTACTGTAGCTCTATTAAAAGGAACAAAGATATATATATTATTATTATTATTATTATTATTTATATAGCCCCAGCTAATTACACAGCGCTTTACAATGGGTGGACTAACAGACACGTAATTATAACCAGACAAGTTGGACACACAGGAACAGAGGGGTTGAGGGCCCTGCTCAATGCGCTTTCATGCTAGAGGGAGTGGGGTATAGTGACACAAAGGGTAAAGCTAGGGTAGAAATGTAGGTTGCACTTGCTAGGATAGTATTCATTGAGGGCTTAGTGTTTTGTTTTGATGACAGTTGCAGGAGAGGAGTCAGGGTGCGGGGAGAGAAAGCTGTTAACAGTTTAATTGATATGTTTTCCAGAAAATTGAGTCTTCAATTAGTTTTTGAAGGAGTGGAGACTGGGTGAAAGTCTAATAGAGAGGGGAAGAGATATATTGTTTTATAATTTAAAATAATTGATGACATATATCATAGTCTAAGTGCATTGTATTGTAATGCTCACAAAAATAGATACATATTTTCAGTGCACGATCCGGCTTACACTTTTTCCATGCGATGTGCCATCTTTGTGCGTCATTTGTTTTTGAGAAAGAGTGCAGATTCATACAAAAGGCCTCAAAACAATACATTGTGTAAATTTTCATTAGTAAATCTTTAAGCTATTGTTTCATCTGTGAATATATAATATATTAGAAGATTGTTTATTTTATCAATATACAATAATGAAAGTATAATATAGCATGTCATCTTAAAGGTACTCCAATGTCTATGACCACTTTTTATTTTTGAAGTGGTCATTGTGATAGAAGTCTGGATGTGCAGTTATTTGTACTTGTGTGCTAGGGGCTAGTTGCAACTCTGTTCCAGACTGCCGTTTGTCAATTAAGTGCATATTTTAAGTTGGTCGTCAGCGTGCACTCACGCCGGTGACAGAAGTAATTTGATTCTTGTGTCTCCCCTTCCTCCTTACTACCTCCCTATACCCTTTGTTTAGTTTTTAGTTTTTTTTCAAGGCTCCCTCCATACTGTCTCTTTTCCTTTATGAATTAACCTGGTTTCAAGCAGACAGCATGTAATATTACTCAAGAGGCAGCAATTGCCTAGAGCACCCGACTTACAAAGACTTCTAATTGAGCTGCATTGGGAAGGCTGTGATTGGACGGACACAGAAAGTCTGGGCGGGGTTAGAAGGGGAGGGCTTCTAGACAAGAGAACGGCAGGTTTTGCAAACTGATTTTAGATATATTCCCAATGAAAAAATTGATAATTAAATGCATGCAAGTTTCATGTCTACTAAATAGTGATTTTTATTTATATTGTATTTGGGCATGGTAGTGTCCCTTTAAAAACAATACCACTAAAATTACAACTTAAACATAAATTAACAAACTCAAACACAAAAGACCAAAACATATTACACTTAAACATGATTACTATGTACGAAAATATATTAAATATATAGATAGAATGTATGGAAACATAGCAAATACAGAGTTTTGATTGGTAGCACATGAAAAGTGCTGCCCTGTATGAATATATTAGCTGGAATTTTGCAGCATATGAATTCTATGCTATTCTAGATTGATTGCCGATCAATCTGAAGAAGTGATGTGTGTCCTGGAAAACATGACTATGGCAACACTGCTTACATATAATTTGACATACAGTAGTTCAATCCTGTAATGATTCAGATGGGTCGGGGCTGTTCTGGTAGTGTGCCTGTAATACCTTTTCTGGCCATGCATAAATTAGAACGTTGGTGCTCTAACTAAATCAGTGTCAGGTTTCACTTGTTTGGCATTGTCCATCAAGTCTCTATAAATACAAAATGCTGCCTCTCCCGTATGACTGAGTGTTGAGTTTGTACGGTTACCCTGCTGGGTGGGCTCCCTGCTTACTGTACTCCAGTCTGAACTCCTGGTTCCTAACTTGGCCTTGTTTTATTGGATTTAATGACACGCTTGCACTGCATTTGCCTTGGCCTTAATAAAACAGTACTTCTTGAACCCAATACACTTGTTGCGTCCAATATATTGGGGGAATTTCTATATGGAGTGGAAGAGCTATAACCCAACTAAACACATCTGGAACTAGGACGAGAGGAGTAAGGAAGGAATGGCGACATTAGCCTAGCAACCTTTGACAACCAGTTGTCCTTCCATTTGGTAGGTACTAACCACTGTGTATCACCAACACCCCAAAAGACTTGCTCTGACCAGGTCGCTTATCCATCACTATTTGGCCCATGTCAAAGTCACTCAGATCTTTTTGCTTGCACATTCTTCCTGCTTCCAACACATTAAATTCAAGAACTGTTTACTTGCTGCCTAATATATCCCACACCATGATATGTACCATTTTAATGATATAATCAATGTTATTCGCTTCACCATTCAGTGGATTTGATTTTGTAGATCGGTGTAGAATCTGCATGTGGGTGACAGCCAGTACTCCTTTTAGAAGCCCAGTCAATTCAAAGAGTCAACATGATTATAGTGCCTACATGGTCCATTTAAACCAGTACATATTTGGGTCATTTTAGAGGTTAGACTTGAAAAGGATCATTGAACAAAGTAAACAAGAATACCCATGTATGCTTAGCATGTAAAAGTTGGCCTCAAGCTGAGAACATTTGGTTATGTTGGCTTGCCCTTTAATACCCTATTAGTATGACACATGCATTTTTTTGTTACAATTACTTGTATGAATAGTGTATCTCACTGTATTGCACTGCAGTACTTTTTAATTAATCTCTCTTATTTTATTCTCCAGAGAAACATACATCCTTTCTGAATACTTTCCAGAGAAGAATATCACACATACCATACAGAAGGGAAGGAAATCAATGGTGTGGGGGAGAGACTTCCCATTGAGCAGTGCAAACTCACAGATGTGTACGAGAGTAAAATATGAAGAAGATCAATATAACTCATAGATCACTGTGTCAGGGACACCAAGCTCTCTCTTCCCATCCCAAATTGCAGTCAGAGTCTTTAGATGTTTTTAAGAAGAAAATAAACCATTTTGAAGAAAATCTATTTTATTTTAGTATTCCTTCACGTCTAAATAAAACTGTATTGAAAATGGAATTTCACAATTTGGGCTTGACTAGTCAAATTGTGACAATGGTATAGTTGGAATTGTCATCATTTATTTATTACAAAATATTAGCAGTTTTTTTTACAAACGTTTTTCAATTTGGTTTCTAATTCACTACAATTCTGTATTCAGTAGATAAACTCCAGTGTATATAAAGAACAATATTCAAATTTAGGAGCCATGTTCCATCTGTTGGGGACTTTTGCAGATTTCAAAAGTTTGAGCCAAGATTTAATAAATAGCTTGGTAAACCATCATTTTCAGTTGTCCCTTGGTATACAAAAAATGTCTGCCACTCATTCCCAGGAATCTTTGCCTAACAGTGCTTGCCACTGTCACAAAGAAGAGAAGTCAATACAGTCTCAAATACTGCAAAACAGAAACTAAACAAGGCTCCATGCTAGAATCTGTCATAATGGAAACATGACCAGGGAAGCACTCCAGATTACAGGACACCAGAGTAGTATTAACCATAAAGAAACCGTATAGGGCCCTTGGCTTTGTGTATTTGCTTGACCCCATTTTACCATCCCTGAAGGGGGCAAGCTCCATGCTGCAAACCTGCCATGGGCCCTGCTGGCATCTTAATCCTCTCTAGGACATTATAAATTTAAGGACAATGAAAAAAAGCATGATCCAACCTGGGATGGGGATAAAGAGGGTGTTAGGACATGGTAAGAATATACAAAGTATAAGACTGGAGATACATAGATTGAGGAAAGAGAAGAACTGAATAAGATAGTCTGCTTGGATGGGAATGCATTTATATACTGTATTGTATTCATATAAAGCTTTGAAATGGCCCTGCACTCAAAATGTAGGTCTAGCTTTAGAAAGAATAAGTTTAATAGTTATAATAGTGACAGAGTTGTAATGCTGATCTTTAGGAACCTCTAACGACATAGAGAAGTAGAAATACCTGTTAGAGTAATCATAGTCTGAAACAAAGTGCAAGTTAAGGGGAACCGATATACACAAAACGGCCAACACCAACCAGGACAAACCTGCTAAAATGGGAAGGTATTCAAAGCTGAGACAAATATTGAGAAGAAAACAGACAATCATAAAGAACGTGCTATTAGGCTATGAAAAACCACCAAAGGCCACGAAAGCATTGAGGAAGTCAGCTTATAACCTACACATTTGGCTGTTAGTGGTTGTCATTTGGCATCACCATAACTTGCTTGCATGACTGCTCTGAAACTGCGATGGATATTTAGCTTCTCCATTAAAAGTAATCAAAGGTTAGGCATAAGAATGATGCTGGAGTTTTGCCAGAAGTAAGTTTGGCAGTCGGAACCCTGACATAGTAACATCTGGCCATTTCCCAACAAATAAATGAAGACATAATTGACTGGCTAAGAAAAATGTCAGCAGACTACACAATAACAAATATAGATATCAGAATGAATGGAGAGCAGAATAGGCAACACGTGTAAGAAAGCAAGACAAGTGTCTTTAAAGAACCTCCGAGACCCAGAATTTCTGTGATATGAGAAGTCTAACTATACATTATTAAAAACCTAGTGGTTTAATACAAAGTTCTGGAAAATGCTGTTATATCCTGGCACTCCTCATTTATTTTAGGACAGACAACGAGGAACAATTCTGAGTTCTGTGTCAGCAGCAGTCTGTCTGCGGTGTTGGTTAGGGATTGTAGTGTGTATGTGTTTCCAGTGGCTGTAAAGTGTGTGCGTCTATGGGCTGTAAAGATTGTGTGTATGTCTGCCTGTCTGTCTAGGAGTAGGGATTCAGAAGAAAGAGAACATGGGTGCATTTGTCTATGGAATGGAATGTATCTAGAAGGTGTACGTGTGCATAGGGGCTTTAGTGTTCTTGTGTGTGTACAGGGGAAATAGTGTGCATGTTAAAGGATCACTATAAGATCAGGAACACAAACATGTATTCCTGACCCTATAGTGCTAAACTCACCATTTAGGTGGGTATTGCCCTGAGCCAGGAAGCCCCTCCAGTAGCCATCTAAGGAGTGGCCACTTGGAGGTGTCCCTAGAGGCAATGTAAACACTGCCTTTTCTCTGACAAGGCAGTGTTTACATGAAAATGCCTGAAGGGAGCTATTATACTCACCAGAACAAGTACATTAAGGTGTAGTTGTTCTGGTGACTATAGTGTCCCTTTAATGAATACGGGCTGTAGTTTGTGTGTATAGGGTAGTGTGTGTTTGGATATGAGATGTGTGTGTGTGTGTGTGTGTATGGAGCTAGTGTGTGTATGTATCCAGGGGCTGTAGAGAATGTTTGTGTGCCAGGGGGATGTAGTATATGTATTTTTATATGAGATCTAGTGTGTCTAGATGGGGTGTGTGCATATGTTTGTATAGGGGCCGTAGCGTATGTATATATATATATATATATATATATATATAAAACCAAACACACTGTAACCACTGCAGTGTACACACCGTACAGCCTTTATTAATAAACACACGCTACAGTCCATATATATGCATATGACAGCCCTTAGGTGTACCCCCTCACCTCCTATGCAGAAAAATTAGAAATATTTTCCACAAATAAAGAATTTATATATATATAAAAAAAAAAGAAACCTAAAAAATGCCTGCCGGGATCTCGCACAAGTGCACCCCCTTCACATTAAAATACTGCAACCCCTTACATAAAATTCATACATCTAAGGGCTGTCATATGCATATATATGGACTGTAGCGTGTGTTTATTAATATAGGCTGTACTGTGTGTACACTGCAGTGGTTACAGTGTGTTTGGTTAGGGGCTGGTGTGTGCGTGTAGGGGTTGGCTTTAGTGAGTATGTATAAGGGCAGTTTTGATCGTAGCGGTTGTATTATTTAAGGGGATTAGGGCTTCAGGGTGCTGTGGGTAAAGATATATATTAGTATACATAAATTATGTTTGCAATTTAAATAAATTTAAAAAAAAATTAAAAAAATTACATTTATCCCCTCTCCCTTCTGTTACCTTTCCCAAGGGAGGAGTGATATTCTGGTGGTCTAGTGGGCTGAGTGCCCTCTCTGGCTGCTGCTTTCGAGGAGCTCCAGCGTTACTGGGATTGTTACCATGATAACCCGTAGCAACGCTCTCAGAAACAGAACAGAGCACATGGCCCCCAGCCGGAGATGAAATCCACTGCTCTTTGCACCACACTGCTTGTCTGTGCAGTGGGCCAGTGAGGGAGATTTCTATCTCCTCACTGGCCCATCAAGAGACATCGTTACACGTTTGGGCTGTGCTCACTTAGTGTCAGCCCTGCGTTTGCCAGCCTGGAGAGATCTTTTGACCTCCCTGGTCGACCTAATCCCAAGCCATCGCAGCTCACTAGGCATTTGCCCAATGGCCAGTCCGGGCCAGTGTCCCGTGTACCCCCTCTATAGGAACATAGATCTTTGAGAAAACAACATGAATTTTTATTAGAAACAAAGGTCCAGGCATTCAATGGTTAATCCAATGAAGGCTTTATTTGTTTGACTAAGCTTGCGATTAGAGGTTATGCCACCTTCGTTCATTAATTTTTTTTAGAGACAGTACCAAACTCAAAGCCTTTCATATATCATGTGTTATTGTATTTTTAATTTTAGAATGCTTTGTTCTTAGCAATGGCAACAATCCAGTTATAAAAAAGTTGGGAGGTATCTTTGTGTCTTTAAAATATTTGGATACAAACGTGTTCTAATGAGGCTTCAGGGCCATAACAAAAATCCTTTATCCCAACAGGAGTATCCCACACACTTGTATCTGTGATCTTTTGTGGATACAAGCCAAGTCTGAACAAATGCACACAGCTCACACTTTTGTTCTATGTCTCACACAGTTACTTTTGTCCCTGGTCTGTTTGAGCTGAACCAGACAAAACACAACGCTCGGACTGACGTAATCACAAATTAATATTTAAAGCACAGGCCTGATATTTTAGAAAGTGTTGACTGGTGAAACAAAGACTTTACTGATTTACTAAGTGCATCAACTTCCTTTCTCATTATATTTTACTATACACCAGTAAGCTCAAGGTCGGAAGTCTAGACAATGTCAGCTGTAGAAGAGCTGGATTTCATTATCCCCACTTTAAATGGTTAATTCTAATGCTAGGTGTGTACTAAGTTTAGTCTTTGACGTCATCGTTATTATAAAATGCATCCCAATAACACTTTTTATAGTAGTTTTATCTCCCTCCTGAATCCACAGGGTTTATTGATAATATCATGTACCATAACAATGAATATATTTTGCGTGTAGTGCATTCCAACAGGGTTATGAGAATTCAAAGTAAATTTTAAATTTAAGACCAGAGTAGCTGAGATGGAAGCATAACTGACTCAATGTTTCCAGTTTGATTAGTTTTACCTAGAATTTCAAAAACACTTTGAATTGTGAAAAATCCTGCAAATATTCATTATCCTTAGATTTCCTCACCCACTACCTGATTTTGCTAGTTTAGTTAATACTGAATTCTGGTATTGCCAATGCCAAACATAATATAGAGGCTATTACTGATCGTCTACAGAAAAAAACCACTGTACAATAGTGTAATACAACAAAAATTAAATAGTAATGCGCCAGATTCAATTGCACTCACAAGATGAAGACTTGTAAAATCGCCTTAGGGTGCCTCCCCTTAGATAGTTGGGGGGTTGATCCATCCAAGACTCCTTCTCTACTTTTGGTTACATCACCAGAGTAATCTGCTTTATTGGTATATTTAGGATAAAAATAAAATACAAACAGTCCTACGCGTTTTGTCTTGCACAAGACTTCCTCGGGGACCCAATTATAAAACAAATGCAAGTATAAAAATAATCCTTACAAAGGACAAAAGCAGCATATTACCTTCCCCTGAGTCCTTCTTTATATATGGCCTTCCTCCAGTCTCATTGGTGATCCAGTGGTCACTTCCGATACATCACTTCAGTAGTCGCGTCTGGATGACGTGTGCATTCCAATAGGCGGCCATCATGTATTCCACATAAATCGCAGTTTGTGGTCTCCAGCTGCAATCTGTGATGCACTGTGTAACGGGCCGTTTTGCACACAAGAGGTTAAAAACCGTTTAGGCGATATTCCCCTTTCAGATGTACAGGTAGCTACTGCAATCACCAATCTCCCGAACTGCAGACACATGAATACTCAAACTCCCGAACTGCAAACACATGAATTAACCAATCTCCCGATCTGCAAACACATGAATTAACCAATCTCCCGATCTGCAAACACAAGAATTCACCAATCTCCCAAACTGGAACCAGGGGAATGCTCCAAACTCCCGAACAGGAAACACACAAATGCTGTAAGCAGCCGAACAATAAAAACCATATGAACAGTTTACACTCCTGGCAGTCGCACTGTAACAGCATACAATCCAATTCCCCCCAAGAACGAGACGACACTTCGTTTGAGGGTCAAGCAGAACTGATTTACTGGGGCTACCTGCCCGGCTTTTATGGACACTCCCCTAGGGGACCAGATGGAAGACTGGGAAACATATTGGCCCTTAGCCAATCACAGACATACACCTTTAAACACACCCACAATGCATTACAACCCCTCCCCTCTATCCTGGAGATAATTGGGAAGTAATCCAATTATCTCCCAGGACAGAGGCAAAACTCCATTGAGCACATGTTAACAAAAAGACGACACACTCCAGTTCCAAGGTGGTCCATCGATCGGTACTTTGTTCGGTAGATTGAATCTACCGAACACCCCGGCAGAAAGGCACGAATACGCCTTTCTGCAGGGAAAATAAAAGGGTTGAACTGCTGGGCCATAGTCTAAAGGGAGCAGGCGAGCAACCAGGCTTCTCCAGTGCACAATGACGAGGTTGGTTCCGCCACACACTGTGTTTTCTGACACCTTTCTATCATGGCCAGCATTATGAATTTGAGCAATTTAGGCTACAGTTGCTCTTCTGTGTGATCGGTTCAGATGGGCTATCCTACGCTTCCCACGTGCATCAGTGAGTCTTGGGTGCCCATGACGCAGACCCCTTCCTTGCACCACCAATGGTAGGTACTAACCGTTGCATACTAGGAACTCCCCTCTTGATGACTCTGACCCAGTTATCTTGTCATCACTATATGGCCCTGGTCAAAGTCAGTCAGATCTTTTCACTTGCCCATTTTTCCTACTTCCAACACATGAAATTCAAACATGGTCTGTTTACTTGCTGTCTAATATATCCTACCTATTGACAGAGACCAAAATACAAAAAAATACATAATACAAAAAAAATATAAAAATCACTATTTAGAAGAGATACCCCATTGAAAACCATGTATGCATTTGATTATGCAGTTTTTCATTGGGGGTCATATCTAAAAACAGCTTGTAGAAGCTGAAGCTATCTTGTCTGCAGCCTGTGTAAGCCCTCCCCATCTACCCCATCTAGTCTTTATGTGGCTGTCCAATCACAGATTTCCCAATGCAGATCAATAAGACATATTTGCAAGGATATGGATAACAATAGGGATACAGCTAGATGCTATGAAATAAGCAAAAACAGAACATAGTGATGTACAGCATACAACGCTGACACGCAAGATCATAAGTAACACTCACAGAGTTGAAATCAAATGGATGCCTTGAAATCCATGAATGGATTATACTGGTCCGCCTTCCACCATTCAGGGTAATGCAGCAGGTCCAGGAATATCAGGTAGCAGAATCAGGATGCAAATAAAAAAATTCCGCTTGTAGAGCAAAGTATAAATTTATTGAGGCAACAAACTGCCTAATAAAAATGGATAAATGAAATATATAAAATAGATCTAACGCGTTTCGTCCAATGCAGTGGACTTCAGAGATAAAATAACAAACTGAAAAGACTGAACAGCAATACACACAAAAAAAATGCATACCTGATCCCACTCCCCAACACCCTTTAAATACAACCATTAAACAATTTTAATTAGAATGCAGTCACTGCAAATGGGGGGCATCTTGCCGTTTCAAGCATGAATGTTCCACCTGTGGGGGAGCCCATCACACCTCTCGCTGCTTCAAGCGGGGTAAAGTTGGCGAGATAGGGGATTTGGGGTCAGAGGGCGATGACGCCGGTGGTCGTGAGCGTGATGCGGCCTTGGCTCGCCAGTTATAGGAATCGTCAGGCGGCTGGTATCCTACTGGATGGGTTGAGCATGGGTTTTGGGAAAATACCATCTGATTCTCCATTTATCGTACCCCTGGGGGGGTTTGGTGAATGATGACATATCTTTGGAACTCTGCCGAATATCTTATGCATCCTTTGACGTGGCAGTTGACATGGTCAGGGGCCTTGTTGGCCAAGGCTGATGTGGAATCGGCCTTCAGTCTACTGCCGGTGCACCGGAATGTCACCATCTTATAGGCTGTGTTTTGAAGACATGTATTACGTGGATATGTGCCTCCCCATGGGTTGTTCCATATCCTGTTTTAACTTTGAATGCTTCAGCACATTCTTGGACTGGGTGGTGAGGAAGGAGGCTGGGATAGACTCTTTGATACAATACCTCAATTTCCTTTGTGTGGGTCCCGTCGATTCGTCAGCCTGTGCGCTGCTGCTAGGGGTTCTGCGTGAGGTGTTCCATCAGTCTGGGGTCCCATTGGCGCACGACAAGACGGTGGGCCCAGTCACTTGTCTCAGCTTGCTGGGCATTGAGATTGACTCTTTGGCGGACAAATGCTGCTTGCCTTTGGATAAGATTCAAGGCGAGGGGGCCTTGGCCCGTGGGACGGCGACCTCCACCTATTTACGGACGCGGCTGGTACGGTGGGATTTGGGGCCATTCTGGGCTCTAGTTGGTGTGCTCCCGTGTGGCTGGACAGTTGGCATGTCTCTGGGCTCACAAAGAATCTGGCCTTTTTTGAGCATTCCCTATTTTGGTGGCGGTGGAGGTCTGGGGGTCACGTTTTCAGGATCTAAGGATAGTGTTTCACTGCGACAATTTGGGGGTTGTTCAGGCCATTAATCGGCTGACAGCCTCCTCCCCTCCGGTGGTTCGCTTGCTTAAAGGACGGTCGCCCTGCAGGCGGATCTGGAGGGGACGCCTTGCCCAGTGGACATCTGGTCGCTCGGTCAGGCAGAGTCAGGGAATGGGTCCGTGGATCGGTTTCCA
>OW240922.1:16015458-16160758 GCA_933207985.1 Pelobates cultripes | reverse complement strand
CTTGGTATGTAGAAATGTTTTCTGAGAGATTCTTCTGTACTGTCTCTCCCAGAATGTGTTCCGTTATGATAGTTTTGGACAATTTCTACCGCTAGTGATGCTGGAATAACTATTCTTCCATCTTCTAACTGATACCATTTGTTCTCCAAATACTTTCCAGGTTCAGTCCTTAACCACTCCTCTTCTTGAGCTGTATAAATTGGAGTCCATTGAGACAGTGGAGTTGGTATAAGAGCAGCTATATGCCCCACATATTCCTGTCTTCCTGATTCAGCAGCACGCTTAGCTGCACTATCTGCCATCCGATTCCCTTTGGTTACATCACCATCTCCTCTCAGATGCGCCCGACAATGTATAATACCGACTTCTTTCGGCTCCCACACTGCTTCCAATAGTTGTAGGATCTCAGCTGCGTATTTGATTTCTTTGCCTTCTGAATTCAATAGTCCTCTTTCTTTATACAAAGCTCCGTGGGCATGAGTGGTTAAAAACGCATACTTGGAGTCCGTGTAGATGTTCACTCTTAAACCTTCAGCCAATTGTAACGCTCGTGTCAGTGCTATCAATTCTGCCTTTTGTGCTGATGTTCCTTTTGCCAGTGGCCGAGCTTCTATCACCTTGTCTATCGTTGTTACTGCATATCCTGCATAGCGGATCCCTTCTTTTACATAACTACTGCCGTCGGTGTAATATTGAACATCAGGGTTCTGGATGGGAAAATCACGAAGATCTGGTCTACTTGAAAATACTTCATCCATTACTTCCAAACAATCATGTTGACTTTCAGTAGGTTGTGGCAAAAGGGTAGCTGGATTTAAGGTATTTACAGTCTCTAAATACACTCTTGGGTTTTCACACAACATTGCTTGATACTTGGTCATACGGCTGTTACTAAACCAATGATTTCCTTTGTAATCCAACAACGTCTGTACTGCATGTGGAACTCGTACATAAAGTTCTTGACCCAGAGTGAGTTTATCGGCTTCAGCTACTAGCAGGGCGGCTGCAGCTACAGCTCTTAGACAAGGTGGAAGTCCGCTGGCCACTGCATCCAGTTGCTTAGACATGTAGGCAACAGGTCTTTGCCATGATCCCAAGTACTGTGTCAATACTCCCACAGCCATTCTTCTTTGCTCATGTACATACAGGTAGAATGGCCGTGTGTGGTCAGGTAGACCTAATGCTGGGGCACTCATCAAAGCCCTCTTCACATCTTCGAATGCCGTTTGCTGTTCTTGAGTCCATAAGAAGGGGTCGTGCTCTGTACCTTTGATAGCTGCATACAGAGGTTTTGCCAGTATCGCGTAGCTGGGAATCCATATCCTACAGAAGCCTGCTGCCCCCAAGAATTCTCGCACTTGTCTTCTATTCCTGGGTATCGGTATTTGGCACACAGCTTCTTTTCTCTCTGGCCCCATAATTCTTTGACCTTCAGAGATATGGAATCCCAGATATTTGACAGTTGGCAAACACAACTGAGCCTTCCTTCTTGACACCTTGTATCCTGCCTTCCAGAGAATGTGTAGTAGATCGTGCGTTGCTTGCTGACATACTTCCTTTGTAACTGCTGCTATCAACAAGTCATCTACATATTGTAATAATACACACTCTCCTGGGATAGACTCGAAATCTAGTAGATCTTGACTTAGAGCTGAACCAAATAGGGTAGGTGAATTTTTAAACCCCTGGGGCAATCTTGTCCAGGTCATTTGGCGTTTCGAGCCCGTTACAGCATTTTCCCATTGGAAAGCGAAGATACATTGGCTTTCTGCGGCAATTCGGAGGCAAAAGAAGGCATCTTTGAGATCTAAGACTGTAAAGTAAGTAGCCCCGCCCGGAATTAAAGCAAGCAGGTTATATGGATTGGGCACGACTGGATGTATACTAACAACCGCATCATTGACTGCTCTCAAGTCCTGCACAGGTCGATACTCATCTGTACCGGGCTTTTGAACAGGCAGCAATGGGGTGTTCCAGGGGGAAGTACAGAATTTTAGGATACCATACCGTATGAACTTATCCAGATAAGATTGGATGTTCTTCTTAGCCTTCTGCGGAATATGATATTGTCTCAGGCTTACTGGATAAACCCCAAGTTTTAGTTCGATTTTAATAGGTGGAATATTGCGGGCCAGTCCTGGTGGGTTGTTCTCTGCCCAAACTCCTGGTATGTTAAATAAGGATTCATCACTCCTCGGGTTTTGGCTAGTCAACACTGTATAAAGTCGCCACTCTTCTTCCTTTGGTACGGACAATGTCATAATACCTGAGGGTCCATTAAACTTTAAGGATGTTGTTCCATTTGGTAGGAACGTAATCTGCGCTTGTAATTTGGATAGCATATCACGTCCCAGCAATTGGACTGGACACTCAGGCATATAAAGGAATTGATGTTTTACTACGTGGCCTCCCAATGTACAGAGTCGACTTTTAAGAACCGGTTTTTCAGCACTTCTTCCAGTTGCTCCTATTACAGTAATAGTTCTTCCAGATGGAGGAGCAACTTGATTAGTCACCACCGAATGTTCAGCACCAGTGTCGATCATAAACGCACTCCTTTTTCCCCCTATTGATACATCGACCATAGGCTCCGCTCGACCAAGGGGGATGGAGCCCGGTCGGTATCAATAGTCCTCCATGACCGTGTCAGCCAATCCCACAAAGTCCCTACCTTCTCTATCGCGGGACCTTTGCGCTGCTGGATAGTACCTATCTTCCCTTACACTTCCTCTGTTCCCATTACTCCCTCTATTACCATTACTCCCTCCGGGGCCTCCTCTACCTCTCGCTCTGCCTCTAAAGTTTCCGTAACCTGCCCTGGGTAAGTCTCTCTCATACTGCTCTCTTTGCGGACACTCGTTCCTCCAATGCCCTTCTTCCTTACAGTACGCGCACTGATTCCTACTCAAAGGCTCCCTATTCCATCTACCATCGCCTCTATCTGGGCCCCGTCTATCTACGCCTGCGATCGCTACCGCTAGCATATCTGCCTTTCTACGCATCTTGCGCTCTTCCTCTTTCTTACTTTCTGTTTCCCTATTCATATATACTTTGTTCGCTACCTCCATTAGTTGGGTGATAGACATACCTGCAAACCCTTCTAATTTCTGTAGCTTGCGCTTAATATCTCCGTAAGCTTGGCTGACAAAGGCGGAGTTTACCATTCGGGAATTATCAGCGTCTTCCGGATTAAAGGGGGTATACAAGCGGTATGCCTCCAATAATCGGTCATAAAAGACACTGGGCGCTTCATCACTTTTCTGAATCACCTCAACTGTCTTCGACATGTTAATAGCTTTCTTCCCTCCGGCTTTCATGCCAGCAATTATAGCATCTCTATAGGCTTTAAGTTGAGCCATATCTGCGCCATTTACATTCCAGTCAGGATCGGTGTTAGGGTAATGTGTTGCGGCCCATGCTGCCGGATTGGCTTGATTTAAAGCACGGGCTCTCTCCTCTAGCGCCTTAATGGCCGCTTGGTTAATCCTTGTCCTTTCCTCATTATTGAACAATGTCATTAATAACTGCTGGCAATCAGCCCATGTCGGGTTATGTGTCTGAACTATCGAGGTGAACAGATCGGTCATAGCTTGTGGTTTCTCAGTGTACGAGGAATTGTGGGTCTTCCAATTCAAGAGATCGGTAGTCGTGAACGGGACATATACGAAGACTGGGTCAGCATGTGCCATTTGACCTGCGGCATCGATATAGGCTGACCCAGGATTCAGACGAAGAGGCATCTGATAATGTTTTAATTGTTGGGTACCGGTCAGTTGTCGGGTTAGTATGGGGCTACGTGGAGGGGCGTCAGTTAAAGGTTCCGGTCGAGAGGTAATAGGGCATGAGGATGTGGGAACTTGATTTTGGGAAAAGTTAGTGAATAGTATACTCCGAGCCGAGCTAGAAGAAGCTTGACCGGAAGTTTGAAGTGGCGCCAAATCAGGATATTCAGATCTAATGGGGGTTGGTCCTGGTTCCGGAAGGGGAGTTTTAATACGAGGGGGGGTGGATTCTGTACTGGAGGAGGAAGCGGAAGTGGATGGGGGCAATAGGGGAAGGGGTGCAGAGCTTCCTGCATTCGCGTCACTTCCTCTTAAAGGAAAGTAAGGGGGCGGCAAAGGGATCTCGGACTCAGGGGGCGTGTCCAAAATGGGCCTAACACCAGTCCTAGTGGACAAACAAGTCCTGGCCACCATGAGGCGACATTGCTCCTCGTGGCATATCCGGATCCATTTTGGCGAGTCGTTTACGGCCTGCCCCAACAATCAATGTATGGAAACTGTCCGTAAAGTTCAGGCCTACCTGATACAGCCACGTGTACACGCTGTACCAGGGTTGGATCCAAACTGCCACGCGGCGGCCATGCCGCAACCAAAATAGGCCACTCCCTAGTGCACAAAGTGACCAAACGTACAGGAGACATTTTAACCCCAAAATCACATGTTTTGAATCCCTTTTTAAAATTCTTTACCATACAACCTAAGGGATCCGAAATCGTTGACTCTGACGCGCCCATACTTATCAATGGAACGTCGTTGACAACGAATACTATGCACGCGTTCTTATTCAACAGTCACACCCGTTTCCTCTGGCAACAGCACCACGTGGTACAGTTACCGAGTGAAACGTACACAATAACACAATAATCACTCAGGGAATTCCCGTACACACACAGCTGTTACACCAGTCACTAAATAATCAATATTATGCCCTTTGGCGAAACTATACAGTCACCCACGCTATAATTCTCTATATATGAATTACCCGTCTATAACACACCCCAGTAACATCGTCTTTTACTAGTATCGGTTACAGTACGGTTAGCATAGGTCAAAGCACAATTTAAGGTCACAATACAATTATTAGTGGTTACGGTGTTAAACATGCAATAGACGACAATGATTAGTACTTATATACAGTGTCAGTAAATATACAGGGTTATGGTACCGTGCACTATGATACAGCAACACACTATTAACACTCTCGCTAGACGGCTGAGCTCGCGCTATCTAACAAGATATACACTTTACTAACAATCTTTAACACATTTACAATCCCAACTAAACTATTGGCCAGTACCTTGAATGGACTACCTAAAACTATATACACCCGTTTTGGTTAGCCACACTGCCCAAACACCACATATAGCGAACTAGAGGGCGAAATTTACAAAATTGCCCTTCTAGTCTATTTACTCTATCAAAAGTCTAGTGGGTTCCAAATTTACACGCCTTCCCACTTAGCCAAGATAGGTTGAGAGCTAGCGAACCGAATTTACACAGGCGCCGCTTAGTCTCCCGGTCCCTCCGACCTAGCGAACGTAATATACACCCTAGAACGCTAGTCTAGACAAGACACCGGTGTCCGGCTAGGGCTATTTACACAGGACCCCGCCTGACTAACCAGATCAAACGGTCTTACTAAAGAGCGTTCGATCGAGCGGTGCGCCTTCGCTCCTTCCCTCCGACAGAGGGGGCAGATTCCATACACAGATTTAAACCCCTTTTGGGCCTACCGCACAATCGGTATACCCCTAGTGGGTCTGCCGTCTAAAACAGCAGTTGTCTTACCTCCTCGTTCCTGAACCTGAGTTCACACTCATCGACGGGGACACCCCAGCACTTCTTACGTAGAGGCCGATGATCTCCTGGACAACAGACCAGTGGCGCCGAGACGAAGGGAGGTCCACGCAGAAGTTCAGGGGTGCAGCCGTAGAGAACGTGGGCAAAGATAGACCGTCTCACGCCTCTGCCTCTCAGCTACCGTTGAACGATGAGCTTCCCGGCCAATGCACCAAATGATACCGGAGAAACTGACGGAAGCAAAGCACAGAGGGATGGACACAGGTTTCTTCAGGAAGGAAGAGATTCTTTATTGGATCACCGATCGGGACTCAGAGGGACTAATGTCACCAAAAATACAGCAAGTTCTGAGCCCTGAACAATAGTGCAGGCTCCCTATATAGGCACATAACTCCTCCCATATTAAGCTCCACCCGCACATTCTCTTGACCAATCATTACAAATAAGAATTAACTTCCTGCTTGACCGCATGGCTTGTCCAGCACAATGGAGGAGGGGAATACTACATCCTGTATTCTTGCACATGCTCCGTACACTACTGATCGTATCTTGCCTCGTGCAACCAACTGATCGATACGTCAGCATATGCACGTACACATGCCACGTGGTAATCTCGGCCTACTAAATTTATTTTTACCGAGATTCCACCACACTTAGGCCACAGGGAATAGCATACAACACGTTTCTAAGTCTTACTATTCAAAATTGCTGTCAAGCAAAATGCCTCTTTGAAAAAAAAAAAAAATGGAAATCAATGCACTAGAGAAGTCGATAATTTTTCATCAACAAAAATCAAGCATTTCTATAGTGTCAAATACTGAAACTTTCATTTCAAGAGATATTAACGTTTCATGGACAGTTAATGACAGAAATGCCAGGGATTCATTTATCTCCAAAGGGTTTTCCCCAAGAATAAAACACTAGATTAGAATTTCTCCTTTATTAAAGAGGCTGTACTTACAGAAACAAACAAGGCAGGTATTTTAGACATTTAGAATCTGAAGGATGATTACAGTGGTTCTGTCACTTTTTTTTTATATTATTGTTTTGCTATGTCCAAATCCCCCCCCCAGCCTTGTTTTTTTTTGTTTTGTTTTTAATAAATAATGCATATTTTTTAAGTTATACATAAGGAAACAGGGACTACTTTTCCTTATGTATAACCTGCAGGTTGAGAAAAGTTGACAAATAGTGGAGCTTTATTCTAGAGCCATGTCTTTTGTCCACTTTCGTGATTGGTTGCAAAGTTCTTACGCACATTCTTCCAGCAATGCGTCACTTCCAGTAGCATTGCATTGATTGTCTGTTTTGGACTCTCAATGTGCTATAAGGGCAGAGGAAGCTGTTTCCAGCGGCTGCCATCTGGGAAACTCCAAGATGGTGACACCTAGGAAGAAGACCCGGGTGGAACCAGCACAGTAGAAGAAAAGGATAGTAGCAGAGGTCAAGGAGCCACTAAATATTGTGGTGGGGCATCCAGTGGGGCTAGAAAAGGAATTGGGGACTGGCTTGCTGGTGTGCCTTGAGGGAACAGAAATATTTCTAAACAGGGGCAGAAAGGTGAACTATACATCTGTTTACAAGCATTCAAAGTGTTCTTTTAATACATCACAATGTCTGTTAATGTAATTACACCGCAAAGCAAAGTAGCGTAATGAGTTATACTATGTGCTGAATATATTGAGATGAATTTGCCGTGCAGATGATTTTTCTACACCCCCACAGTCAATGACTGCATTAGCATCTGCTGAACAATCTGTCTGTTTACCAGGGGGGCTGTTGCTGAGCAGAGAACCTCGGTTGGTTACTTATCAAACTGACAAGGTAACAAGACCGTGCAATAAACATTTACTAAGATATATTAAAAGTGACCAAGAGTTAGAAGAGATTTAGTTTCTTCGACTATGTTGTGCTGCCTGCAAGATGAATTTCAATAGGTCCATTAAAGGATTCTTTATATATAGTTACAAGTTTCAGGTTTCCTTTTTCGGGTCTCACGTGAATTCTTCATGCTGGGCAGGGTTTCAACATGCTGTCCTATAGTATAGAAAAAATATATGCACGCAGTGTAAAAAAAATCAATTAAAGGGACACTGTGGCAAACCTAGCCACTTAAGACTGCATGTATGTGTACGGGTTGTCTTGCAGACTGCAGGGATATGGCTGTATTGCTTTGTTTTATGTTCCGCTCTATATGTGTTAGAGAGCATTCGTATGCTAGCGGACCGAAAGCCGCTAGCATTCATATGGTAGTTTCACGAATAGTGAATTTCAACACTGTTTGTGAAACGAACAGACTACCGAATGGGAGACCACACAAAGGGGTCGTGTGTCTCCTATTAAAGATTGCAACAATGTATCTACAGCCCGTCAATGTGTGTCCCGGGTGGCCGCCGTTCGTATGGCGAACACGTGGCGGCGGCCATCTTTGCTCACGAAAGCCCAGCAGTGTTTGGTTGTCGAGTGTCTGGAACTAAAATTGGCTACTCGACTTCACGAACACCGCTGGACTTCCAGACCGTTCGGATGCATTATTCTTTCGGCATATTCAAGCTACCAGTATACCAGATTACCAGTTTAACAAGGTCTGTTCGTCTGAAACCGTAATTCGAATGGCTTTCGTTTAATAATGCAGGGATCTGAGCGGTATTTCACCAGATGGTGCGCTCAGATCCCAGCTATCTAATGAGGGGTCATTCAGATAAATCTAACACATATTTTACAAGTTATGTATTTTTGTGTAAAATGTTATATTTTGCTGTACTGAGAGATAATCGAATTAACAGTATATTCTTGGGTGATTATCTCTTCAGTACAGCAGGGCACGCTGGGAAATAACCTTGCATGGTCAGTTTCCCACACAGTCCCCTTGATTAAAACCCCTGCAATACCAGTTTGTAAACCCCCTGCATGGGGAACTGCATAAATACCATGACCTGTGAATAAAAGCTCAGTTGACTCCCAGACTATGTGTCGTCTACTTCTTGGGAGGAAGGGATTATCGTAACGCTACCTGGATTATTGTATGCTGTTCCTGTCTACCAGTGGAAATACTATGGATTATACTACCTCTCCGCTACAGTTACCAGAAAAACTACAGCTTATTGAATTTGTTCTGGTGAGTATAATCATTCCCTTCAGGCTTTTTGCAGAAATTTTTTTTCAGAGAAAATGCAGTGTTTACATTACAGCCTAGTGATAACTCCACTGGCCACTCCTCAGATGGCTGCTAGAGGTGCTTCCTGGGGCAGCGCTGCACAGTGTGACTGACATTCAGTGTCTCCACCCTCTGCATGCAGACACAGAACTTTCCTCTCAGAGATGCATTGATCCTATGAAGAGATGCTGATTGGACAGGGCTGTGTTTGACTTGTGCTGGCTCTGCCCCTGATCTGCCTCCTTGACAAGCTCAGCCAATCCAATTCATTCATATGAAAAAGCATTGTGATTGGTTTAGTTCAACACTTCTGATGATGTCAGCCAAGCAGGCAGATCAAGAGCAGAGCCAGCAGCATCATCAAACTAGAATAAAGGGAAGATTTTACTATATTTAGGGGGGAAAGGTGGTCCAGGGGATATATGGTGTTTTTAACACTATAGGGTCAGGAATACATATTTGTTTTCCTTTAATTGTTTGTATTGGTATTCCAGTCTTGATTCATTCACAGAGTTAAAACAAAGCGTGTAGAAATACCTCATACTGATGGGCAGCACTTTTAATTACTGTCTCACAATATTCAATACACATTTTGTAAAAAGAAGAAGAAAAAAAAAAGGGTGAACTTTCAACCCATTATTTTTGTCAATGTGTAGAAGCATTTATTGTTGTAGCTGATATGCTGTGTGCAATTATCAATTTTTTTACTTGAATTTTCTAAAATTGTTTTCACAAGTGTTAAAGACAGGATGTTTCAATGTGCAGATAGTAACATTAAAATTGAGAATCACACGATTTGCACTATATCTAGCTCAGTTATGCACATATTGCAATGTACTCTTTCAGAGTCTTGAAAAAGTGGTCTAACACAACACTCAGTATTTAGGTCAAAACCCCCTAAAACACAAAGTGCAACAATAGAGATAAAATATGCAACATATAAAAACTGGGACTTACCCCTCAAATTGTGGGGTGAAGATAACATTTTGCATGTAGTGTTAGATTGTAACAAAACAGTGAATATAATTGTAAAGGTGAGTGGAAATAAACTCACATGATTAAAAAAATATTTATATCTAAACGTTGTCGCTTGTGTGCTTTAAGGTGGCATCCACACCCCTCTTCTGCTGGATATTTAGGTCAACAGCTCCCCATATGGTATATTAAACAAAATAAAGTAGAGAATATCTCCTAAGTGCAGTATGTTTGCATACAGTGATAAGTAAGATACCCTTTTGTGAACTGGCTCCAAGTTGTGATGCCTAAGTGTCTCTTTGTAGGGTGACACTTCCCTTTTCGGAACCCGGTAGAGGGATCAGGATACTATAGTGCAAAATATACCTTTTATTGGTTAAACACATAATAATTGAATAAAAATGTCAAAAATAAAGACTAAAAATAAAATGAGATAAAATAGTTATAATGCTCATTGTCCTTGTGTCCTCCTTTCAGTGTCTTGATAAGTACATTTTAAACCTTACACGGCTATACAATGATGTCTTTACATTCACGTTCCAATCAGGTGATTTTTCAGAACACCACATCAAATCAAACGAACAAACAAATATGGGGTAGAACTTGGAGGGGGAAGGCTAGGAGGAAGCTGTAAGGGGGGTTTGAGGTGGGGAATTAGGGTGATTCCCTAATTGTACCCCTGTTCACTTAGGTGACTCCATGCGTTTTGCAAGAAAGTCATGCTACATTTAACATGCCTCTCTAGTCGCTGTACCCATCTGTAACTGGTCGCATACCTTTATTTCATATTTGCAGTTTGGTAAAATTTGAGAAATTATTTCTAATTTCCCCGGGGAGACGCTATTCGATTTCGATTTTTTTTAGCTTCAGAGACAATTGTAGAGATTAAAATTTGAAATGTAATTTACAGTGTAGGTTTTGGGAGGTGTTCTGGTAGCACGATTGCAGGCTCCATATAAAACCCCATGCCTGATCCCTTGATCAACGTGGCCACTATCATCTAGAAAAATAATGCCAGTAAAGGGTGGGATGTCTGGCCTCTGGCAATGAGGCACTACCCACTCCTCAGCAGTTCTGCCAGCTGGAGCAGCACGTCTCCTTCTGGCAGGAGGACTAGCAGGCAAAGATACAACATAACTAGATACATCACTAATAGCAGACACTGTATCTAGTGATGATGCCCCTGGCAGGGTCAAAACCAGGGTCGGAGTCTGACATAGACGCATCACACTCTAGCGGAAGGGTGGCATATGCCTGCTCAGCGCTGGTTGACTTCCGTGACCCACGTGACATGATCACAATCACTTTACTTAGTGATCTGTCATACAAATTATTATTTTTTTTTAAATGAACCCCTAAAAAAAAAATGAACAGACAGCAAAATAAGTGATGCTGTGCCAGAGCCTGTGATCTGTATAGTGATCACTGGCAAGATAGGGATTAATGGCTCTGAAAAGAGTCTTTGGGTCTCAAGATTTTACAAATCCCTACCTAAAAATACCTAAATCTCTAAACACTTGGAATAAAAATTGCTAATGGGGCAAGTTGTAATTGGATGACCCTAGCCTGCCCCTATGATGAGGCAGGCTAGGGACACCCCCAGGAGCCCCATGATTCACTGCCTTTAGAAATGCCTTTAGAGCATCACTGCAATACTATCAGAGCTTCCAGTGCTCAAAATAGCTGCAGACGTATCAGGTACGTCCAAGGTCATTATGGACCATTTTTTGCCAGACGTACCTGATACTTCCGCAGTCGGGAAGGGGTTAAACATGTTTTTTCAAACACAGTGAGACCTGTCTTGGCTGTTTGTGCCCTTATGCCCCTACTTGCTGTAGTAAAGATAGCCTTGATTTTCAAATAGGACAATAGTAAATTTGGTGGCAGGTCAAAAAGGTTCCGTAAGTCTGGGAAGTTCAGCACTGTCCCTTGATGGGACAGTTGGTTGACATGTGTAACCCCATACTGTGCACACTGTGTGTAATTGAAAGTTGGGTTATGCAACTGAATTGAGCGTGGTGCAGTCCCCAACGACCTTGGCATGTGTCTGCAGAATTTGTGACATGTTTGATCCCAAGTTCGGAGCATTAGTTGTGTAGTGGACAGTAATTAAGTATTTAATGGCCCATGAGAATTTTACGGTCTCCAGTACTGTGTACAATACTCCAAGTGAGGTCTCACCAGTGTTCTGTACAATGGCATGAGCACTTCCCTCTTTCTACTGCTAATACCTCTCCCTATATAACCAAGCATTCTGCTAGCATTTCCTGCTGCTCTATTACATTGTCTGCCTACCTTTAAGTCATCAGAAATAATCACCCCTAAATCCCTTTCCTCATATGTTGAGGTTAGGACTCTATCAAATATTCTGTACTCTGCCCTTGGGTTTTTACGTCCAAGATGCATTATCTTGCACTTATCCACATTAAATGTCAGTTGCCACAATTCTGACCATTTTTCTAGTTTACCTAAAGTATTTGCCATTTGGTTTATCCCTCCTGGAACATCAACCCTCTTACATATCTTAGTATCATCAGCAAAAAGACATACCTTACCATCAAGACCATCTGCAATATCACTAATAAAAATATTAAAGAGAATGGGTCCAAGTACAGATCCCTGAGGTATCCCACTGGTGACATGTCCAAGCTTCGAGTATATTCCATTAACTACAACCCTCTGTTGCCTGTCACTCAGCCACTGCCTTAACCATTCAACAATATTGGAATCCAAACTTAAAGATTGCAGTTTATTGATAAGCCTTCTATGTGCAACAGTGTCAAAAGTCTTACTGAAATCTAGGTAAGCAATGTCTACTGCACCACCCTGATCTATAATTTTAGTTACCCAATCAAAAAAAATCAATAAGATTAGTTTGGCATGATCTCCCTAAAGTAAACCCATGTTGTCTCTGAAAAGGATTCAGAACTTGGATGGGCTAAAGCTCCAAAAATACACTTTTTTCAAAGATGTACGGTACCCCAAACTACAGCCCTGTTAGATTCAATAGCAAGCTGGATTCGGATTGCACAGGGCCCTAGGAAGATGCCAGACTGGGCTCCTTTTCAAGATCTAGGTGCACAGTTTCTGTCAGTGTTGTGTGTCTAAGGGTATGTATATGACTGAGTGTGTGTATGTGTGATGTATGCTGGGGGAAGCATGTGTCGTAAGTGTAGGTAAATCTGAGGGTAACTGAGTGTTGCATGTTTGTCCTGTGGACGATGAGCCGAATCTCTAGTGGGGTAGCACAATGATTTGCACAATGATCAGAGCACCGGGGACCACAAAGAGTTTTTAAAGTGGTCTGCACCCAGTAAAGGTGAAAGCCACAACACTCCACCAACAAAGTGAGTGGACACAGTGCCGAGCATGGAGATATCTGTCTGAGCCTGGCCACTAGGTGATTGGGTAGGACACCTAATGGATAATCCATCCCTGGTTCAATACATTTCTGAAACCTTTTTAATGCCCAAATTAGATTGTAGGTTTTGTTCATGAAGTGATTACCGAATGGTACTGCAAAAGAAAATGTATGAATTTCAGGATCTTACTAAGACTGGAAATGGAAATTCTGAATAGCTTCAATGCCAGATGTACGGATTCAATTGCAACTGACATCTAACAAAAATAAAAAGATTTGCTCTTTGGAAACAAAAAAAATAATCATTGCATTCTATTCTTTGTTTCTTCAATGCCATCATTAATTTCTTAATATAACTACATTAGATGAGTTTACGTGCAGAGGATTTGATACGTCTCATTCAAGGTCCAGAGAGAAGAAAAGTTTTCAAATTCTCATTAAGTGAATTTTTGTATGCACATGTGTTGAGTGAAGATGAAACGTGTTAAGCCTGTGAACTTATGCCTGATCTTTTTCCCTCAGATTTCCCCCTCCCAACAGGCTTTCTCCGTCCTTGGACTCTCTCCATTCTGTTCTGGTATCTAGAAGCTGTCTGCCTATCATCAGGTGTTGTCCTTCAGGATAACTATAAAGATTGGGCCAGTGTGGCGTGTACAGCCTCTCCAATCAGGAGGCCGGGCTTCATCTCCTGTCCCACCATGCTTCCTGCCACTTTCAAACTGTGTTGTGGAATATCTCACCAGCATCTTAGGAAACTCACTGGTACCGTATATCCAATGCTCACTTACTGCAAAATTCTAGAAGTCATTGAGATTTATGTAGTTTTGTCAGCGTGTTTTTTTTTTTGTTAGACTTTCTTTTTATGTTTTGCTGTGTTTTGGATTTTGTATATCAAATTTTGGCACGTAGTTGCAAATGTAGAGAAATATGAGATTTTGTGTTGCTCTACAAATTATGTCAATTTTTTTTTTCTTGCTTAGAGAGCAAGACTTTGGTTGAGTGGATCTCCTTATCTTTCACTTCTATTAATAAGTAAAGTGAAAAGACATGACAATATTTTATATTAAGAGTGCATACAATGTGCATGGTGACATATTTTGTACAGTTGTATTATATTATATCTATATTATGGTATCAGCAATGTGTTCGTGCATTATACATATATAGATATAGATTGTTGCCAATATTGTGGGTAACTAGAGTTGTTGTGTATTATTATTATTATTATTATTATTATTTATAAAGCACCAACAAATTCTGCAGCGCTGTACAATTTATTGCTATTTAAACAAGTGCATCTTTCTTAGGTTTATGTCTAATTACAAGGGTGCATTGTCGCTGGTATGTAGCATGGTTTATTCTGCAAGTTCACATCTAGAGATCCTGATCCAATTATGATCAACCCAGAAGATGTTTCATGATGTTAGTAGTTACATAGCTATATTTCACAGCCTGTAGAACCCAACAGCTCATGTAGAAGTCTGACCCGTGGATGTATAGTTTATGACGTTAATGCATACGTACTGCAGTTATGGATTATCATTTTTAGAGTATTGCCGTAATGTCAGTGCAGGAATCTCTCGTTTATGCCCCATAATGCATGTGTACACGTCTCCAAATCATGGCAGATAAACTTAGTTCATTCAAAAATCATTAAGGAGAGTGTGTGTGTGTGTGTTAGTTAAATACATGGCACTGTTGCTAAGCAACATGATTCAGACAACCTTTGATGTGACTGACATAAAACACTGGCAGACATCATAAAACAGTTTCTGATCCGTGATAACTAGAAGATTGTAGATTTTTGTCTTTTTCTGTCTATCTAATTATCTTTAACTGTGATACTCTGTGTCCTAGGTTCACGATCATCTACTTTTTAGTTTATTTCATTATAAAAGATAGCAAATTAATTAAATACATTTTCAAAGCAAAATTGTGCAATGTGATGGAAAACTGCTAACTCTTGAGCAATCACTGTTAAACCCTGTGGACTGTTCTGTGACATGGTCCAGATTTAGCACTCTGCACTGGGATTGCCCATATCTGATGGTCCTGCTTCACTTAGAGGAAGACATCTCCTGGTTCTGTGCTAGCGCAGTGATATGTACCACCGACACAGCAGAGTTTGCAATCTACATACCCCATAATGCTCATATCTACATAATTGGTGGAAAGGAGTCACAGTGTATTTGAATGAACTGCAACCTTCTTTGATGGTTATTTCATTTAGGCCCAGGATAAACTAGCTCCAATTTGCTGTTATGTCATAATAACACATTATCCAACATGATAGCCATGCTCACCAATCTATTTCTATCAATGCCAAATTCTATCCTCTGTATCCAATTACCTTTAATAATTATTGGGTTTATTAGTGTCTTTCTATTTCTACCGATGCAAGAATGTAGCGTGGAATTTGAAAATGAAAAAAACCTCAAAACTAAGGCGTTTAATAGGGAGATTTTTTGTAGATTTTAACATAGAAACATAGAATGTGACGGCAGATAAGAACCATTCGGCCCATCTAGTCTGCCCAATTTTCTAAATACTTTCATTAGTCCCTAGCCTTATCTTATAGTTAGGATAGCCTTATGCCTATCCCACGCATGCTTAAACTCCTTTACTGTGTTAACCTCTACCACTTCAGCTGGAAGGCTATTCCATGCATCCACTACCCTCTCAGTAAAGTAATACTTCCTGATATTATTTTTAAACCTTTGTCCCTCTAATTTAAGACTATGTCCTCTTGTTGTGTTGGTTTTTCTTCTTTTAAATATAGCCTCCTCCTTTACTGTGTTGATTCCCTTTATGTATTTAAATGTTTCTAAGTGTTTCAAAGTGTTTGGTTTATAGTGCAGTTGACTTAAAACTGTTGAAGAAACTGATTTAAAGAGAATTTTGCTGATATTTCACGTCTTTTCTACAGGTTTACAAAGGACTGCAGTGGGAGCTTTTGGCAAAGAAATATCAAGATTTATTTTGAACAGCACTGATTACTTTTTCCCAAGTATACCATATTCTATCCATAGAACCATTCATATGAAACTTGGTGAGCATTTCCTTATAGCTCTCAGGTCTTATAGCTCTCCATAGTCTGTCATTTTGTTTTAATTTTGCTTTATGGCAAACTTGGTGAAAGTCTGCTTAACTCTTGCATTATAAAAGCATGTTTCATTTAAACCTTGTTTCCCTTGTATGGTGGTATTTTTCTATTTTATGTCTAATGGGATTCCGATTGAAAACAGAACTCTATTGTATCAGCATTGAATTACAGACATCAGTTTAAATAGACCCTTGATCATGCTGAAGTGCTTTATGTGTGAAGAGTGTCCTCTTTTTTTCAGATTTCAATCAATATTGGCACTTTTTTTTTTATATAAATTAAATTAAAAACTGAAAAGTCTCATCAGTCTGGTAGACACGGTGACTACAAAATGTCTTGGAAACATAGCCAAGAAGGTTTAACTGAAACATGTCATTGGTGGTAATATTACATTTATTGACTGTGTCTTATGTTTCATTTTATATCTCACTGTGTTTGGAGTGACTTACACAGGGTGATTCTAGAACCTATTTTTGTATTTGCCAACAATAACCCTGTCACTAAATGCATTGTACTTTTATAAAGTATCCACACTCAAGAGACAGGCCATTGCCCAGAGCAGGGCCTCACACTGCAACAGAAGCAATCCTTGTTACATGTATCTGTCAAGGAGCTGGCCTTACACCCCCAGAGAGCCCAGCTCCTTCATAGCACAGTGTGTACAAAGCAGCTACTGAGTGGGTGAGATGGGACATTATGTTTTAAGCCCCTCCCACACCCCTCACTAGTGCTTCTTCATACACCGCATGGGAACTGCTGTCTCAGGTGGGAGCTGTCCTGTGATACTGGAGATGGAGCTGCCCTGTAATGCTGCACATGGAGTTGAGGGTAGAGAAGGTACTAAAGTTGGGGTTGGGAGAGGGGAGATAGTGATGTGAGTAGAGAAGGTGAGGGGAGATAGTGATGTGAGTAGAGAAGGTGGGGGAGATAGTGCTGGGAGTAGAGAAGGTGGGGGGAGATAGTGCTGGGAGTAGAGAAGGTGGGGGGATATAGTGCTGGGAGTAGAGAAGGTGGGGGGATATGAGTGATTTAGGAGTAGAGAAGGTAAGGGATATAGGTGGTCATGAAGTAGAGAAGGTGAGGGGGGAGATAATTGCTGGGAAGTAGAAGGTGGGAGGCAATTTTGAGGTACAAGAGGTGAGGATATAGTGCTACAGGAGTAGAGAAAGGTGGGGATGCAATTTTGGGGTAGCGAAGGTGGGAGGATATTGTGCTGGGAGTAGAAGGTGGGGATATAGATTGCTGAGAGGTAGAGGTGGGGGATATAGTGCTGGGAGTAGAGAAGGTGGGGATATAGTGCTGGGGGGGTAGAAGGTGGGGATATAGTGCTGGGGGTAGAAGGTGGGGATATAGTGCTGGGGTAGAAGGTGGGGATATAGTGGGGGTAGAAAGGTGCAGAGGGGGATGGTACTGAGGGGTAGAAAGGTGGGGAGATAGTGCTGGGAGTAGAGAAGGTGGAGAGATAGTGCTGGGGGTAGAAGGTGGGGAGATAGTGCTGGGAGTAGAGATTAGAGATATACATTATTTGGGAGTAGAAAGGTGAGGGATATAGGTGCTGGGAGTAGAGAAGGTGGGGATATAGTGCTGGGAGTGCTTGAAAGGTGAGGGGGAGATATAGTGCTGGGGAGTAGAGAAGGTGGGGATATAGTGCTGGGAGTAGAGAAGGTAAGGGGGATATAGTGGCAGGGAGTAGAGAAGGTGGGGATATAATTGCTGGGGAGGTAGAAGGTGGGATAAGTGCACAGGGGTAGAGAAGGTGGGATGGTGCGGGGGTAGAAAAGGTGGGATATAGTGCTGGGGGTAGAAGGTGGGGGGAGACAGGTGCTGGGAGTAGAAGGTGGGGGGAGATAAGGTTATTAAGCTGGGGTTAAGTAAGATAGTGCTGGGAGTAGAGAAGGTGGGGGGATATAGTGCTGGGAGTAGAGAAGGTGGGGTGGGGGGGATAAGGTTATGAAGTTGGGATGGGGGAGGAGAGAGTGCTGGGAGTAGAGAAGGTGAGGGGATAAGGTTATGGGGGTGGGGGGTAGAGAAAGATGGAGCTGGGATGGACTGAAGGAGAGTAAGCTTGGGGGAGAAATGGAGATCGAGCTTTGAAGAGAGAGGAAGCTAGGGAAAGGGAGAAGAAGCTGAGTGTTAGATGGACATGGAGCAGGATAGGAGAGAGAGGGAGCTGGGTGTTAGATGGACATGGAGCGGGATAGGAGAGAGAGGGAGCTGGATGTTAGATGGACATGGAGCAGGATAGGAGAGAGAGGGAGCTGGGTGTTAGAGGGACATGGAGCAGGATAGGAGAGAGAGGGAGCTGAGTGTTAGATGGACATGAAGCGGGATAGGAGAGAGAGGGAGCTGGGTGTTAGAGGGACATGGAGCAGGATAGGAGAGAGAGGGAGCTGGGTGTTAGATGGACATGGAGCAGGATAGGAGAGGGAGGGAGCTGAGTGTTAGAGGGACATGGAGCGTGATAGGAGAGGGAGGGTGCTGGGTGTTAGATGGACATGGAGCGGGATAGGAGAGGGATGGAGCTGGGTGTTAGAGGGACATGGAGCGGGATAGGAGAGAGAGGGAGCTGAGTGTTAGATGGACATGGAGCAGGATAGAAGAGAGAGGGAGCTGAGTGTTAGATGGACATGGGGCAGGATAGGAGAGAGAGGGAGCTGAGTGTTAGAGGAACATGGCGTGGGATAGGAGAGGGAGGGAGCTGGGTGTTAGATGGACATGGAGCAAGATAGGAGACAGAGGGAGCTGAGTGTTAGATGGACATGGAGCAGGATAGGAGAGGGAGGGAGCTGGGTGTTAGAGGGACATGGAGCAAGATAGGAGAGAGAGAGGGAGCTGGGTGTTAGATGGACATGGAGCAGGATAGGAGAAAGAGGGAGCTGGGTGTTAGAGGGACATGGAGCAAGATAGGAGAGAGAGGGAGCTGAGTGTTAGATGGACATGGAGCAGGATAGTAGAGAGAGGGAGCTGAGTGTTAGAGGAACATGGCGTGGGATAGGAGAGGGAGGGAGCTGGGTGTTAGATGGACATGGAGCAAGATAGGAGAGAGAGGGAGCTGAGTGTTAGATGGACATGGAGCAGGATAGGAGAGGGAGGGAGCTGGGTGTTAGAGGGACATGGAGCAAGGTAGGAGAGAGAGAGGGAGCTGGGTGTTAGATGGACATGGGCAGGATAGGAGAAAGAGGGAGCTGGGTGTTAGAGGGACATGGAGCAAGATAGGAGAGAGAGGGAGCTGAGTGTTAGATGGACATGGAGCAGGATAGTAGAGAAAGGGGTAGCTTAGTGCTAGAGGGACATGGAGCAGGTTAGGAGAGAGAGGGATCTGGGTGTTAGATGGACATGGAGCAGGATAGGAGAGAGAGGGTGCTGAGTGTTAGATGGATATGGAGCGGGATAGGAGAGAGGGAGCTGGGTGTGAGGAGTAGATGGAGTTTATTGGCGAAACAATCAATAGTTTTACTTCAAGGGATTCTATAGTCACCTGGTATCTATAGCCTGTCCCTGCAGGCTGAACACTGTAAACATTGCCTTTTTAGAGAACTCCTCTAGTGGCAGTCACTCGAATGGCTACTAGAGGTGCTTCCTGTGTCAGTACTGCACAGTGTGCAGAAACACTAAAAGTTCCCCGTAGAGATGTGTTGAATCAGTTGAGATATTTTTTGTCTACACACCAAACGAGCCTCTTTATTCCAACAGAAATATAAATTGAAAATGGTAGAGTAATGTTAGAATCACACTGATCATTTTGTCCTTGCAGGAATTAATATAAAACCCTGCCCCTCGCAGAATACAATGCTTTCCAGTAGAGAACTATTTTATGTGAATCAGGCCGAGGAAACACTCAATAAAGCTATATCAATGCTCCACCAACAGGAAGGCTGGCATGCTGAAGTGCATCTGGTGAGTGGCACACATTATAATACCTGGCACTTCTGGAATATACTTTAGGTTTATTAATATTTATTTAGCGCCAACGTGTTCTGCAGAACTTTCAGGGCCAGATTTTCCTCAATGCTGCCCCCACCTGATATATATATATGTGTGTGTGTGTTTTGTGTTTTGGATACATTAATGGAACTAGTTAGGGTTATGATTGAATTGTGAATTTTACTAGGTGGGTGGGTGCTGAGAGAGGGTGTGTTTGTTTATGTTGTGTTGCTTGTTTATGGGGATTCAGCTTGACAGGCTGTGTGTGGAGTTGCTGCTTGTACTACTGCAGGTGTGGAGGAGATGTTGGTTGTGTGGTTGCAGTTGTGGAGGGAAGGACACTTGTAGAGTTACATGTGTGGGAGGGTGCCTGTTGTGGGATTTTGTGTGGTTTGGAGCTGTAGTGTTTTGTTTAGGGGGCTGTTGTGTATGTTGGGGATAGGGGCTATAAGGTGTGTTTGTGGGGATAGGGACAGTATGGACTGTTATGTATGTGTATTGGGTGGGTCCGCTCAAAGGATTGGCAGGTCTACTAACCAGGATGGCCTACGGAGGGCAGACCATGCAAGGAGCACTGTTTCAGTGTCTCAACAGGGCCTTAGTGACCTAGACATTGCGCATGATCGTGTAGTGATATGCTCATGCTATGCTTGTTGTGGACAGTTTTACAAAAGCAGGACACGAGGGAACTAAGTCAGGGCAGCAAGATTGAACTCAAGACTGTCCTGGGTCACTTGGGAGGCCTGATATGTTATTTCTGTCTCAGTAGCACATGGTAGCTCCAGCCTCCAGCAGTGCCCCTGCACACATGTAACTCCATACTTTAAAAATATGTGCATTATATTGATCATTAGATGAATCCATATCAAGACTTTGAGAAAAATGTAAGACTTTCTGTTTAAAGAGAAGTGTTTTTGTTTACCAGAGAAATGACATTCCCTCATTCCTTCAACCAAGTAAACACTATTTATAGAGTTTGCAGGGTTGAATAACACAGAAGAGTTAAATAATAACCGCTATTGCCCCACGATGCCTCGGCATGTGAATGTGTGCTCTTGCATTTAATGGAGGAATGCCATAGCTACACATGTACGGTCTGCATTTTCTCCAGCAATGCTGTGTGCATGTATTGAGCAACATGGCATTTTAAGTGTTAACAAAGTAACAATCGTTTTTGAAGGGGGTTAAACTTTCGAGGAGGTTATCGTTTAACTTTATGGAATCTTGTTCCAGGTATTTTGTGAAAGTACTAATGTTGATTATAACTTCTGTGCAGGAAAATGGCGACTGGATACTCAGTAAAACTTTCCCAAAGGTAGGAAAAGTATTTCGTGCTGAGGCCACTATAGATTCACCACCTGATCTTATTTATACTCAACTCTTCGAAAATCTCGAGCAGATGAATCAGTGGAATCCAAACATCAGTAAAGTGGAGGTAATGGAAACATAATTAATTTGTGATGTGACTACTGATGAAGTTCATTATAAAATCTGAAGGTTTTTCTGTGTGAATGGTTACCTTGAAATCATCATTTATTACTGATAAAAAAAGGTTGGAAACAGCATGGTATGTCAGCAGCCAATCAGAGTGAAGGATTTGCTGATTGGTACCTAACTTCCTGCTCTGTTTGAAATGGTAAAGTTATTTTTCACTCCTCAAAATGTAGTGATAAAAAAACAAGCTGCATCGCTATACTTTCACCTCGTGACTATAAAGTGGTCAAATGCAACATGTAGGACGGGTTTGGATCCCCTGAGATTGATGTAATATAATTACTGATATTGTCACTCTCTTACGATGGTTACCCCACCTACTTCAGGTGGAATCTCATCAATATATTATTCTTGTATTTGTGACATTCAAATTTAAATAAGGAATTATAAAAATGACGATTGCAAAAAGCATAGCAGCCAATCAGAATCAATGATTTGCTAAGATGTACCCAACCTCCCACTCTGCATAAAATGGCAAAACAGTTTTTTGATATTTTGTATGATCCAGCATGTCAAACATGCTTAAAAGGACACTATAGGCACCAAGACCACTTCAGATTTAAGTGGTCTGTGTGCATTGCCCCAGGTCCCTTAACTCTGATCAAGTCATTTTGCAGTTTTTGATAAACTGCAATAATTACCTGCTAGGGTTAGCACCTCCTCTAGTGACTGTCTACCATGGAGACACTACGCATGGGGACATCCATTGTCGCCCAAAACCCCATAGGAAAACATTGAATAAAGCTTTATTATGGGGAAATCATAATGCGACCGCGGCCGCCCATGTGCATTAGGTCTTTCCCGCCGGCAGATGGGAGACTAGAAAAGGAGGTCCCAAGCCAGCGCCGAGGGACATTGGCGCTGGACCCAGGTAAGTGACAGAATTAGTTTTTAACCCCTTCTGGACCATGGCAGGGGGAGGTGGGCTTGACAGAGGGGGTAAGCTGTAGTGCCTGGAAAATGGGTTTGTTTTCCTGGCACTATAGTTTTTCTTTAAAGGGTAACTCTGACCTTTTGAAAGTGGGGACCTTTCCATTATACTATGCCTTGTTGAGCAAGGTGGAGAAGCCACTGCGCCACCTCCTGAAGTCACTGACATGGATTTTGACGTCTCAGAGTGCATGTGCGTGCTCCAGTGCAGTGAGAGGAGGGAGGTTGGTTGGATGGTGGGTTTAAAAAACTAAATGTTGCCCACAGGGAGGTAGGATGAGAAAGGAAAGCTAGGCAGGGCTTAAATTGTGTTTTTGCAGTGCATAATAAAATTACAACAAGCCTGAGGTACCCCAACGGCAGTCCCCAGGCATATTATCACACTTTACAATTGGGGTAATCGATGATATATGCACAATTTTATATTTTAAACAGGCTATGATCATATGATATGGAACATGCTAGGTACATCGATTGATTATTCAAGCTAGAGAAACACAGTACTAGTGCTGGCTCATAGAAGTTTTACAGACTAGAGTCGAGACCTAGTTACTGGTTGCATAAACAGAGTGAGAGCAGGGGCACTATGCCCATGAGTGGTAGTATGGTAATGCACTTAAGAGATTTAGGCTAGGCCTGAATGTCATGCATTGTAGATCTAATCTAGCATATTATATTAAACACGTTTATGAGCCCAAGCTTGTTCTAAGTAAAGGAGTAGTATAGGAGTAGCAAACAAGCTAAGTAAGAGAGTGGTTAGAATGCCACTGGGGACTTGTCATGGAATATAGTCAGACAAGAGTTAATGCTAAGAGCACATATACGTGTTAGCTGGCCTGGATAACCCCTCTGCCCGCTCCCTCCATCCACTTGGCTAAGTATGAAAGGAATAGCATCCCAGCATAGTGTTAAACACAGCTAGTTCTGCTCTGTGTGTCTCGGGTTGCCGCACGGGCTCATATCTTGCGTCCTCCGATCTAGTGCTATCTGGAGCCGGCCTCAGAGTCCGCGCGTGGGTCCGCCTAGGTGTCAGGCAGTGATGTGAGATTTCTTCTCCTCATGGCTTTGGTGAGTAGTTGCTGGAGCATCGGTGCTGGGATGCGGGTGGGTGCCGCCGAGAATTATTTTTCAACTGTTGGACTTTCGTATATGTGGTGGTAGGTAGCCTATGAATGGAGGCAGAGATCCTTCCACGTCCTCTCTAGGGATTCCACATGTAGGCTGCTCAGCGTGGACGTTCTCCTCGAGGCTTAGGTGGCGGCCATTTTAGCTTCAGAGTGTGGTATTCTGAGTGCAGATTAAATTGTAGCGTTCGCTTCCCTGCTGTTGTGGATCTTCCAGTGGGTACCGGGATAACCCCCACCGGTCCAAAGGGTGGGGAACTGGACCAGGACCACGTCAGAGAGCCAATGTGTGATAGCCAGCGGAGAAAGCAGGATGGCGGCTGTCCACCCCGCTCCTACCTTGAGTAGGCTGCAACCTCCCGGGCTCCAAAAACTCCCGATGTCTGCTGCATCACTGACAGCCATGTGTTTGTTTTGTAGTCATTCTGGGCTCAGATTTAGCTCAAGAGCTGGATATTTCAGTGTATAAGGCTGAGACCCTCACGAGCCTCTCCTGCATGCGACCGGTCAGCATGTCGGCCTGGCCCTGCCCCCGACAACATTCATATTTTATTCAAAGAATGACATTGCCATCCCTGTTCATAGTTTGAGGCTGCAAATATCATGTGTGATGGAGGTGCAACTAACCTCACCACATAATTACAAATATCTCAGTATGTGCAGTGGTTCATGCAGAATCATTGCACTTACTGACTCCTTCCAGCATGATTACTGAAGTGGTCATGGTGTTTGGAGTAACCCTTTAAGTAAAAACACATTTCTGACAATGCTACTTTAAAAGTATTTTAAAGAAGTCTATAGGGTCAGGAACACAAACTTATATTCCTGACCCTACAGTGTTAAAATTACCATAATGCACCCTGGCCTCCCTAAATATAGTAAAATCTTACTTGTGTCCAAGTCTGTCGCTGCTGGCTTTGCCCCTGGCCTGCCTGCTGTCTGCTGACATCACCAGAAGTGCTGGTCTGAGCCATAGGATTGGCTGAGACTGTCAAAGAGGCAGATCCGAGCCAGCACAAATCAAGCACAGCCCTGGACAATCAGCATTTCCTCATAGAGGTGAATTGAATCAATGCATCTCTATAAGAAAAGTATAGTGTCTGCATGCAGAGGGTGGAGACACTAAATTGCAGTACTGCACAAGGAAACACTTGACCCATTTGAGAAGTGGTCAGTGAAGTTATCACTAGGCTGTAATGTAAACACTGCATTTTCTATGAAAAGACAGTGTTTACAGCAAAAAGCCTGAAGGTAGTGATTCTGCTCACCCGAACAAATTCGATAAGCTGTAGTTGTCCCTTTAAGGGTTCCATTTACACTTTCATTTCTATTGGACGGGCTAATTTCTGCCAAATAGCTTCACCATAAGATAAACTGATATAGGAGAATAAATGTAAAAAGAAAAGTAATAATGATACATTTTTCATTTAGTATAACATAAAGAAAATATTACATTAGTTATATTTATTATTGTACCAGATCAATTAAGATTTGATTATTTAAAATAATTAAGGTGCAGCAGACTTCTAAATGTGTTGATGGCATTAGTCCGAGCATCACAGAAGATGCCGGCTGCGGAACTGCCAAGCTGTTCAAAAACCACCAGGGAACTCCAGGCATTATAATCACTTCAATGAGATGAAGTGGTTTTTGAGCCTAGCGATAAGATAAAGATAGATATTTTAAGCTAAAATATATATCGAGAACAATTTTCGATGTGCTCGTTAATATTGTCCAAATGCTATTATCACTCCCACCGAGTATCTCTTGGCTCTCCGATTTTTTTTTTTCAAGACTCTTTTTCACACATTACCAAATGAAGTCCAAATGAGAAAATCCATGTTGAAACTAACCATTAAATTTCCTTTAGATCCTTCAAAAAATTGGAAGAAACACTCTCTTGACACGTGAAGTGACATCAGATATTCAAGTAAATGTAATCAACAAAAGGGACTTTGTCAGCGTACGGCACTGTTGCAAGAGGGGGTCTGCCTTTTACCTTGTGGGAACCGCTACGCATTCTGAGTTAATGCCACCACAACAAGGAGTTATCAGGTATTGGAATGACCTGCTATGATTTAGTAGGAACACTTTTCCTGAACAGACTTTTTTTTTTACACATTCTACATTTTTTTGCACAAACAACGGTGGTGATAATTTATTAAAAATAAAATTAGCATATTAAACCCTTGTTTATGGTACATCTCACCACCACTGTGTTGCTTTGTGCAAAAAGAAATAGCTGGGTATATAAATACTGAGACTGCCATGGATCTCGTGATTATACATGTGTTGCTTTGGGTGGCTGGAAGTCACAACGTATCCATATCTACCATAATTAGATTTGTTTAGTTTTTGCATTACCACTACTAGGCGGCACTGTATCGATGCAGATTTTTAAAATTTATTTATTTTTTAAATATGCAAAACTAACAAATTCATAATAACACATTTGAAATTGTGGTGTTTTCCAAACTTTAGGTTCTCTGTAGTAAGCATTCCTCAGACTAGGAAGCGATCACTCAGCCAGTATTCTCTAATAACTGAGTTTATCTCAATAAACTTTGCATAGCAGATCTTTATGCACAGACAAAGAGGTACGTTGTAGTCCAGTTAAATGCTTTTTAATTATTGAACTTGTAACTGAATTACAACTCCCATACATTTTGTTGTGCTTCCTTACGACATGAACAGTGGTGTTTTTTTGAGAATCACTGCATTTGCGTGGAACAGAAAAAGAGCTGTGACACCATGTTCCTCGGTACTGTAACCAACAAGAAGTATGTGTATTAGAGATGGGGAGATGAGGGCAGTGACAGAACGAATGTAAAGGGTGCCCTGGTGCAAGAATTTGTTTTTAGGCCCCCTCTAGATCAAGCATGGCTGGAAGGTATGTCCCACAATGCTTTGTCCCCGGAAATGTCCCACAATGCTTTTCCAGTTGGGAAACCATGTGCCCTTCCTTGCCGAGCTGTATTTATGAGCAGTGTTTGTGTTTGAATGTAATCATCTTTTATATGTTTGAATGCATATGTATATTTGTGTGTAGTGTTGGCAATTGAAAGCATTTGTGTGTTTGTATGTACTGTTGCTATTTAAAAGCAGTGGTGTACTTGTGTGTAGTGTATGTGTTTGAATGTGCTTTTATATAGAGTTGGCATTAGATTGCTGGAATGTATGCACATACACATTGAAACACACACAGGTACATACACACACTAAAACACACAGATAGCACACACACACACAGGTATACACATGTACACACTGATAGTATATATACACAAACAGATACACACATAGATAGTATATATGCACACAGATACAAACATACACAAGTTTAAACACACATACACAAATATACACACACGTATAACACATATACATACTGACATACAGTTGTGCTCGGTGCTTTGTTTTGGTCGTGTCTGTCTGTGCTGCGGGTGTGTGGGAGTTCTCTGAGAGGCCGAGAGTTGGTAGCAGCCGCACCACCTCTTGCAGGTCTGTAACAGTGTGGGTTTGGCCATTCTTCTGGACCTGTAGGGCCCTTGGTGAGCGCCATCGGTAGGCTATGTTGTTTTGCCTCAGGAGCGTTGTGATTGTTTGAAGGGACTTGCACCATTGCAGGGTGTCCCCTGACAGGTGTGCGTAGAAGGTAAGGTTGGCGTTTTCGAAGGTGAAGGGAGTCTTCCCTTTGAGGGCAGTGAGTATTGCTGCTTTATCTGTCCCTGATCAGAACCTCACCGCTAGGTCCCTTGAGGCCGTGTCTGGGGCCCTTTTTGGTTTAGGGACCCGGAAGATTGCCTCAAAGCTCATGGATTTGGTCTGCTGTGGTTTCAGCAATGTTCCTGTGAGCCTCCTTATTAGGTGTGGGAACTCTTCTGTTGGTATGTCATCAGGGACGCCTCGAATTTTGAGGTTATTGCGACGTCTAAGATCCTCAAGGGCTGCAAATCGTTGGTCTGTGGCCCCTTGGTGCTTCTTGATCGCCTGTATTTAGTTCTGTAGGTCTGCTAGCTCTTGGGCCTGTCCGATTGTGGAGGCCTCGACAGCCCCTATGCGACTCGCCAAGCCTATCAATTCCCCGCGGAGCTGGGCCACGTCGGCTTGAAGCACCCGCTGCAGCTCTCCCAGCATGGTCCTCAAAGTGTCCATGGTGACCGGTTCGGGCCGCTTTTTAGGCTTAGGTGGTGGCGCTAGCGGGTGCACTCATCCAGGCTCAGCTCGTCTAAGGAGTCTGAGTATCCGCCATGTCAGCGTCCATTTTGGCCCCATGTGCGTCTTGTGCCTGGCGGAATAAGTCCAAAATATTGTGTCCCGATCTGGGCTTCTCTGGCTTCGACTTCTTCGACTTCCGCCCCATAATGTTTGTGGATCTTTGGGCTCTGTTTGCGGTTCGTTGTTCAGGCAAGAAACCGTTTTTTAATAGCCATTAGTGAGGAGCTCGGCTATCGTGCATCCATTTTGGCTTGCTGCTTGGCCCCGCCCCCTGGATATATTTTTATATCCTTTTCCATCTTAATAAAGTTCCATTACCTTGCTACTCATGTTTTGACAGTTCGTTTCTGCTCCCCATGGCTCAGTATCTAGCCTGCTCAGTGCATCAATGTGAGAGCTAACAAACTCATTGATTATTTATACACAGGCATTAATTGCACTTTATAAAGCCACAGGTGTGGGAAATTAACCTTTAATTGCTATTTAGCCCGTGTGTGTCTGTAACAAGGCCAAACATTTAAGGGTATGTAAACCTTTGGTCAGGGCCATTTGGGCGATTTCTGTTATCATTATGATTTAAACAGGAGCCAAACAACTATGTGATAATAAATAGCTTCATATGATCACTATCCTCTTATAAAATACAATTTTTGCATGATCAGTCATATTTTCAAAATCAATGCCAAAATGTCACAATTTCTGACAGGGTATGCAAACATTTGAACACAACTGTATACACACAAATCACAATTTACATATTTTAGTCACCCCTCTTGCTTTCAAACCTTTTTGGTGCAGGAGGGTAGCTTCCTGGGGGTCCAGTGGCATCTGGCTGGGTTTGATGGATGTTTAGTCCAGACTCTCCCTCTTCTCTGGTTCTGGCTCTCCCTCGTCTCTATTACCCTCCTTTCTCTCTTGGCAAGTTGGCAAGAAGTGACTTCTTGCATGCACCACAATCAATGCGATTCAACAATTCACTGCTTCTTGTAGACACCTTGGATGGTGTTAATGTGGAAATGCCTGTAGTGACTTTCAGTTGATAGCCACTAGAGTAGCGTTCTCGTACAAATGTAAACATTGCAGTTTCCGTTAAACAGTAATGCTTTACATTATCAGAAAAAAGGGGCAGAATCTATGCACCAAAACCACTATAGTACAATGTAGTGGTTTTGGTACTCAGAGTGTCTCTTTCACAAAGAAATCTATTATCTCCCATATAGACAGTGTTTCTAATAGACCATCCTTTTGTCATCAATTACCAGTTTTGAATTCAAGCTCAGAATCATTATCTAGACTAACCTCAATTAGACGTTGTATCCCTGACAAAATATCCAATTATCCCTTAATATTAGTTTTTCACAGTCTCTTCCATCCTTATTAATGCTTGTTTTTAAGTCACAACTAATGATACAGAGTCAATAAGTCTTATTCAATAACCCGGACAGGATTTGGGGTGACGATATGTAGAAGGCCAATGAAAAATACCAAAGTTTAAGGATTTTTCTAGTTCTGCTGTTTTGGTCTAAATGGGCTGTTTAATCCCGACTTATTGTGTACCAAACATTATTATACATTTCTGTATCACTGTGTTTGATTTTAGTCCATCTTATATTTGTAGTTACACTAATTTAAGATTGTTTTAATTACCCATTACAATTTTAAACATTCAGTAACGTTACTGAAAAAGAGTATCCATGTAAAAGAATATGGATTCCTATTAATCTACTGTGAATTGGTTTACTATTACACAGCTTTGCCCAAATCCTCTCCCTGCAGACATATTCAGCTAGCAAGAAATATGTGTTATAATGAGATAAATCAATAGCAGGAAATACAATGTATTATCTATTTAATTAATAAAATGCACATCAGACTCCGTTATCGTCACACTTTTCACGAAAGTAACAAAAAAAAAACGATTCTTATTAGCTCACGCTAATTTTAGCGGAACGGATCTTAAATTATAGAATATATTACATCAAGTTAAAAAGGAAATTCTTTTTACAACATGGCTTATTGGTAGTATCAGTGAAGTGAGATGCCAAAAAAAAAAAGAGACGAGAAAATTGGCCATTTCTGCTTCCAGTAAAAAATAACTAAATTCGATCTATATACATAAAAGAAAGAAAACATATAACACTATACTGCACTTTAATGGCACTAAATCATGATGTTGTTATGGTGTCATGTACATAAAACCTTAAAGGAACACTATAATGTTATGAATGGAAACATGTATTCCTAACTAACGCTATAGTGACATGATAACGCCTTAGGATACCCACCCCCCCACCCATGTGAAGTAAAAATGTAGTTCTACTTATTGTTCTTCCCTCTACATGCTGCTCTCACCACAAAATGCTTCACTGCGCCATTCAGCATCTCTACATGGAGATGTATTGAATCAGTTCATCTCTATGGGGAGCGTTTCGCGTCTCCATGCGGAGCGTGGAGAAACTGAACATAGATGCTGCAAACATTACTGGAGCTTACCCAGGAAGTCCCTCTAGTGGCCACCTAAGTGATGGCCACTAGATGCACTGCTTATTCTCTGAAAGGGCAGCATTTACATTGCTGAACCTGCTGGGACATGCTATAGACAGCAGAAAAAACTGAATTCGTCTGTAGTGGTTCTAGGCTGAATATAGTGTCCCTTTTATATATCCTTGCATCATTCCCTCTATTGGTATACTCAGATACAGGCAAATCTCGCTAATACAGTGGTTTAGGTTCCAAGACACTGCTGTGGACAATATTACAGTTTGTTTGTTTTTTAGTTTGCTAGCGCATATACAGTAAAAGCCTTAAAACCTGTTTAAACTATCATACATCGTATGTACTGTATATGAAGTGTGCAATACTGGTATTCCCCAAAAATTTTTTTAAAAAAGATGTAACCGTAATAACATTAAATTATAAAATATTACGACCTTCACATACTAGAGATATGGAAGTTCATCATCTGCCTGAAACTGAAAAGCTCTGTATTAGCGAGGCGCTGCTAAGTGACGTATTACTGTCATTCATTACAAGTGGTTATTTTATTAAATCATCTCGAGTAACTGCATTGCTTGTATGAAATGAATCCAATGACAATGCATTGAACGTTTAGTCTGTCTCTAGTAAGCCAAACAGGCTCTAGCACAAGTTTACATCTTTAAAAAGCAAAGGGTGATGTACACTAGTATAATAGATACTCCCTTAACCCCTTAAGGACACATGACATGTGTGACATGTCATGATTATGACATGTCATGATTCCCTTTAATTCAAGAATTTGGTCCTTAAGGGGTTAAAGAATGGGGCAAAGAGTCATTAGGACAAGTCAACCGAATCATGTAAGGCAAGAAAAATGGCAAAAGTCATCCACAATCATAGAGTCTCTAAGACCTGGAATGTAGAAGCACCAATTAAATAGTGTTGCGCTATCCACAGGAGATTCCAGATTTGTAGCAAACAACAACGCCATCTGCAGGAGATGTTCTGTCATTGAAACAGCCACAATTTATACAGACAGCATAAAATGTTTGAATTTTAGTCTGTCCTTGACTTCGCACAGTACTTTCTACCTCTGGCACAGTAAAGAAAATCCATGATTTAGGAAGAGATAATATTAAAACAATCTTTTATTAAATAGTTTTTAAAAAAAAAGTATTATAAAAAAAAAAAGAGAGAGACAAAGAAACTGGAAGAATATCACTTTATTTTAAAGATTATAATGTTTTGTATTTTTTGCATCGGACGTTCATAAACATAAGTTAGAAAAGTATATATATTGCTTCCAAATGTGTCAGTTTATTTTATCTGGCATAATTTCACTGTGTAACTTCACACACCCATTCATATATACATGAAAGCCAAATCTTGGACGCAGTGCTTGTTGAGAGTTGAAGAAACAGATGTATTGAACATTCCATTAGTAGATATTTTGGTTCTAAGAAGTGATTTTCTCCACATGTGTCCAAGTAGTATTTGGTTTTCTCTTCCCTAACAATAGCAGATAGGAACACCCAGTGCGCTGCAAGGGTCACGGTCAATCCCCTCTAGGTGAACACTTGAATTGGATTATGGAATCCCTCGTCTAATTGCTGCCAGGACAGCTTCTTTTAACACTGGCCAAGGATGAATATTGTCGTTTGCTAGAATTTAGGGCCTCTGAAATTCTCGGTTTCTTCCCATATGCAATGGTCTGAACTGCATGTAGATTATGCAGGTCAAAAAAAGTGATTGGTATTCCACTCCTCTTAAAGGATATTTGACATTCCAGAAATAGATAAAAATCTGCTTTTCTTATCCTACAGTCATTCTAATAAAAATACTTCACACGTAGTGCTATTCATTAGAGTGAGAATTCAAGTCAGCTATGCTATCAGTTTGACTACTCTGGCCTTAAATATGAAACAATATTTTAATTATCTCTTTAATCAATAACCTTATGTGTCTCCTTGGTGAATTTCCCTAGCACAGTCAGAAAATCTACAAACTACTGTTACTTTACACGTTTTTGTTTAATGGTTATTGTAAATTGGTTATTTCTGGCAAACAGTAATTCCCCATGTCAATAGCAATCAGTGGCTGGCAAGTGCTAGTGTCAGGAGGAGGCTCCTACAGCTTGCACGGACATGTTAAGCGTTGTCTATCTGTGCAGGGGAGGGCTTGGGAGCAAGTCTGAATGAATGGTCATGTGGCATTGTGATGTAGGGATAGTATGCGCTGGGATCATCCATCATTATGACCAGCACAGCATAAGCGAATATTTAAAGGAACCTGTAGATGCCCAAGTGATGCAGGCTGTGTCCTGAGTCCATGGCTGTAAATAACAACCTATGAACATCTAGTCTTACCTCATACCCATCTACAAACACTACCTGGGACATGTATCATATTGCTATAGTATGGCAGCCTGACTGGTCCCAGATACTACAGGCTGCCTGGAAATAATATCCCCAGAGACGGTCTATGTCTACAGAACCTGTGATTGCAGGACACCAATTCAAGCACAAACTCCTACTGTTGTGAAATTGTAAATGCCCTTGTGACGAGACCAATCTCGCCACTGTGCATTGGAGGAGCCTGGTTGCCTGCCTGCTGCCTTTTGACTATGGACCGGCATTTAAATACTTTATTTTCCTATGCAGAAAAAGTCTATTCATGTATTTCTGCCCGGGCGTTCGGTAGATTCTATCTACCGAACAAACAGCCGTCAATTGACCACCCAGTAGCTGCGGTTAGACGCAGCTTAATTGACTATACCAGGTGGCCGCGGCTACGCATAATGAACACTGGATGGCAGCAGTCTGCTGTTCACACGCGGCCAGTTCATTCAAGGATTTACTGAATGAACTCATTTAACCCAGATAGACTACCCAATGCATTTGCTGCAGCATTAGAACGGTGTTCCACGCCAATGTGTGTCCATGGTAGAGCTGGAAAGGGGGTGAATTGCCCCACGCCACTAGCATGGGAAGGCTGGCAAGTTCCTGTCCCATTGTGTTTTATACCCCACCAACTATAGACTGTAAGCTCGTTTGAGCAGGGCCCTCTTCAACCTATCGTTTCTGTAAGTTTTCTTCTAATTGTCCTATTTATAGTTACATCCCCCCCCTCATGGTATTGTAAAGCGCTACAAAATCTGTTGGCGCTATATAAATGGCAATAATAATAATGATAAGAAAAGTAGATTTTGGGCTGCAGCTTCACATCATTCATCCGAGTGATTTAGGATGTCTGTTTGCACAGTTCTGCAGGGCAATGATCATGACATTTATAACAAGCCAGTTGTCACTGAGGCAGTGGATTCAGTGAGAAACAGTTTGTGTCTTAAAGGGACACTGAAGTCACCAAAACAACTCTAGTTCAGTTTTGGTGTACAGATCATGCCCATGCTATCTCACATGTCAATTCTCTGCCATTCAGGAATTAAATCACTTTCTGTCAATGCAGCCCTAGCCACACCTCCCCAGGCTATACACAGTCTGCATGAGCTAGGGATGCACCGAAATGAAAATTCTGGGCCGAAACCGAAAATTTAGGATGCCCTTGGCCGAAAACCGAAAATGACTTTTTTCCCCCAAATGATTTAAAAAAAAGTTTTTTCCTATAATTTTATTAATATTAGACTTTTTAATGAATTTAATTAATCTAATATGAAAAACTTCCCTTCTCTCTTCTCCTTTAGTGGTCCACCCCACTTAATGTTCCTCTCTCTCCCCCCTCTAGTGTTCCTCTCCCCTCCCTCTTTTTAGTATTCTTTCCACCCCACTCCATAGTGTTCTTCCCCCCCTCCCCGTCCCATAGTGTTATTTCCCTCCCTCCCCTGTCACATAGTGTTCTCCCCCTCTCCCCTGTCCCATAGTGTTCTCCCTCTCTCCACTGCCCCATAGTGTTCTCCCCCTCTCCACTGTCCCATAGTGTTCTCCCCCCTCCCCTGTCCCATAGTGTTCTCCCTCTCTCCATTGCCCCATAGTGTTCTCCCCCTCTCCACTGTCCCATAGTGTTCTCCCCCCCTCCCCTGTCCCATAGTGTTCCTCCCCCTCCTCATCCCATAGTGTTCTTCCCACCTCCCCTATCCCATAGTGTTCTCCCCCTCCCCTCTCCCCTGTCCCATAATGTTCTCCCCCTGTCCCAAGTGTAGTAATCTTGACCTTTCATGTTATCATTACTATCTTTCATTGTGATATATAATCATCTGAATTGTTAATGCAAGCATGTCTGTTAACCCCTTCAGGACGAGTGACGGACAAGGTCCTTCATCCAGGGGAGACCCTTAACGACGGGTGACGGACCTTGTCTGTCATGCGTTAAAATTAAGCCCAGATCGCCGCGATCGCGGGGTTAACGGTGCTCCGGTCTGCCTCTGTATTAGAGGCAGACCGGGAGCACCTGATCGGGCTGCCCCTGCAGCAGTGCTCGCTCTGACAGGCTGTCAGAGCAAGCACATGTGCTACATAGACTTACCTTCCGCCTCCCAGCACTTCCGGGTTCTGTGTGAAGTGCAGGGAGACGGATCAGACCTTAATTTAAAATCCCATACCCATTTTAAAAAAATTAACCTCTTCCCTGCCAATTGATCACTGACTACAGTGATCAATTTGCAGGGTATACATTTAACTGTGATCTGCTTTTTTTTTTTTTAATTTTTTTTTTTATGAATTACCCCAGGGTGTATTCTTTAATAAATAGTATGTGTTTGTGGGGAAGTTTCAATAACCAACCGTCTAAACTACTAAAAAATGCAACATGGACACAGCGTAAAACTTCAAAGTTAGAAAAAAACTGAATGGCTGTGTCTCAAATGTGCCCCTACAATATCCACATATACCTGGCAAAGGTACAAATGGGGATATTGCTATACTCAGACGACGTAGCTGAGCAACATATGAAGTATTATACAGTCGTAGCACACAAGGTTTGCAAAATATACTGTGCAAACTCAATTTGTGTTTAAAAAAGGCAGAAAAAACGCTTATTACCACTACAATTGGTACAAGCTAGTGGAAACATGATCCCACGCTAAGGTTCAAAATATGCCTTTTGAAATACCCTGGGATGTCTTCTTTAAAAAATAGTATGGATTTATAGGGTATTTGGATTATATAGCCTGGTAAAATACTGTAAATTGGGGCATGGGCACAGCGTAAAAATTTTAAGTTTGAAAAAAACTGGAATGGCTGTGTCCCAAATGTGCCCCTTCCATGTCCACATATACCTGGCAAAGGTACATATGGGGGTATCGCTGTACTCAGATGACATAGGTGAGAAACATATGAAGTATTATAGAGTCATAGCACACATAAAGTTTGCAAAATATACTGTGCAAACTCACTTTGTATGTCAAAAAGGCAGAAAAAATGCTTATTACCACTACACTTGGTACAAGCTAGCGGAAACATGATCCCACGCTAAGGTTCAAAATATGCCTTTTGAAATACCCTGGGATGTGTTCTTTAAGAAATGGTATGCCTTTATGGTGTAGTTGTAATATGTAGCCTGCTCAAGTGCTCCAAAGTGGGTCACGGACGCATCAAAACCCTCCATAAAAATTCACACTTAAAAACCTGAACTTGTCACGTCTCTTTTACAGCACTGTAACTTCAAAAAAGTGTCTAGGTCATACATTGGGCATATTGTTTTACTCAGAAGACTTAGCTGAGCATAATGTGGGGGGTTTGAACTTAGTGGCACATATGAAATATACAAAATGCCCAGCAAAAATGTAATCCGTATGTAAAAAATTCCCCAAATTATTTTTTAACACATACTTTGGCATGTATTGGTGAAAAAATGGGAGCATGTTAAGGCACAATATGCACCATATGAGATACCCTGTCTACTTTTACAAATGGTAGGCCTTTGTGGGTTTTTTTTTTTTGAACAGTCAAACTACTATAATACCCCAAATTGAAGCATAGGCCCATTTAATCCGTCTCTCAAAATTCTACTGTAAATACTGAAAAGGACAAGTCTCCTATATGGCACTGTAGCTTCACGAAATAGTGCCAAATACATACAATGGGATAATCGTTGTACTCAGCAGATGTAGCTGAACACAAAATAAAACTGTGTACAGGAATAGCACACATCAACTTTACAAAATACACATGAGAAGTTCTTTGTTATAAGTTTGTGTGCCAAAAAACAAAAAAATCCCACAATTTTACTCCAATATTTAGAAGAGATTGGCAGTGCAATGGCTACGTAGAAAGTGTCAAAACAACCTTAGGTAAATAGCCTGTGATGTCTACTTTATATAAATATATACTGTTGTGTGGCAATTTTGTTTTCTTTTATGGCTATTAAGCTTGCAAGACAAACATACCAAATTCTAAAATCGCTCCACATTAAATGTTTATTTTACTCCTTGTGCTTTGTGACCTGTAACTACCAAACAAAAATTAAAATCCCAGACACATTATATATTCTGTAAATCAGAACAACTAAATTAATTTATTTTTAATTACTTTAATTAACCTGCACTAATTATGCACACATTATTATTGCAAAAACTGTAAAAAAAAAAAACATTTCTTTTTTTTTTGCATTTTTCTATATTTTTTATAATAAATAAGCATTTATAAATATATATATATATATATATATGTTACATCAAATTAAAGTCCTTTAAAAAGCAGTATTTAATATGTGTCGGTGCAATAAACGAGAGAGATGCAAATTGCAGTTGAACGCAAACAGCAAGAAAATGCAAAAATTGCTTGTGTCATTAAGCGTAAGACAAGCTTCTGAAGCTGTGTCCTTAAGGGGTTAAACTATGCACTACAAAAATATGAGATAAGACAGCACCATGTGTTTACTTTAGATATTTTTATCTCCTGCTCCATAATTTGACCTTCTCACACAGGAGGATCCTGCAGAGTCTTGGAGACTATTAATAGAGCAGTACATTAGTAGAGCAGAAATTCTAAATGAAACAAACTGTGCAAAAGAGGAACTTTAAAGAGAAGTTCTTTCTTTGCATGAGATGTGACTATGGCTGCATAAACAACATGCAAGAGTATGCTCTATACACCAAAACTGCTTTATTAAGCTTACGTTGTTTTGGTGACTATAGTGTTCTTTCAAGCACGCACATGTTTCCATGCTCTTTCATACTGTAAAGGTTATACTGATGGAGGCAGCAGGGAACTATGATGGCAGGTTCAGCAGCCTCCATCTGTAAAACCTATATATGTTGCATGCTCAATTTCACGAGGATCATTCCCACTGAGGTCTGTGAGCTTTATACATAAAAATGTCCTTTTTTTTGTACTTGCCACATCTGGCCAAAGGTAGCCAGTCTTCCTCCTCTGTGTATAATGGTGTCCGGGGAGAGAATTTACTACCATCCTGACTTCTTTGCCATCACCCCCTGGTACTCTGCACTCAAACCTTTTTACGAATATGATTTAAGTGTTATAAATATAAGATACCACAAGCTGATGGGGTCTTGGTTTTATTTGCAGGGCTGAAGCTGGACTTACCTGCATTGTCCTTCAACCTGTTGATGGGAACAGTAAAAAAACTCGTATGACCTGGCTTCTAAGCATAGATCTCAAGGTAAGTTCATAATGTCACAATCCATGGCTGAATTTTAACACCAATACTACTTTCAGAATGTTTAACTATTTTTGAGTAAGCAGAGAAATGTGCTTATGTCTCTTACCATAATATTTTGTAAAACTTAATTGTGGCATTTCTGGCCCTAAAGTACAGCCCTGACCCTGTAATTTACCAGCTAGTGAGCACAGTGAGTCTTCCCACTGGCAATTCAGCTGAAAATGATACGGTCCTGTCGTCTCTGCTACCAAAGGCATAACAGTTCGGACCTTGTATCGCCAGCACAAACTTCTATCCTGAGCGCCAGGACTCTGGTTCTTGAGTCGCTAATCCCTCGGCAAAGCAGGATACTCTGCAGAGTTGCTCCGGGTATTACAGGATATTCTATCTAGCTAAAAACCACTAGCAATTCTGTGAGTGACCGCACTATAGCAGACAAGAAAGGAAGAGATAAGCAAGCTTCTTCTTGATATGAAAGCTAACTCCAATGAACTCCTTTATTGGATGAGCACACAGATTTTTCTACATTTACAGGCATGGCTCACTTGCTTGCATTATACAGGGAGGAGTATGCAGGTACAGTAATTACAGTAGGGAAATGATCAGAACCATGACTCAGTCCCACCTTCCACTGTGCTGGCTAAACATCTTACTGGCTCGCTAGGTACATTTCCAAATCCCATCAGACAGCCTGGTATGTAGCTGAGGCCAGACGAGGCAAAGAGTAACTGAACATATTACACCAGCACTATTTACAGTAACTAGCATAGCTGTTCCATTTCCCTCTGATAATCTACAATGTAACACTCTCTTTAGATCATCATACGTCTGCCCTGCTTCTGCAAGCCAGGAAACTGGCATTATGAACTACATACACTCTACCCGCGCTCTTTGCATCACTAGCGACGGTAGCAAAATGGCACTGCGTGTACTTGAATGGCAAAATGAAAAAGAGCCAGTAGGCCATTCGTCGCACTAATGCTTTTAATTAGCAGCTATTATATAAATAAAACAATCTCCTCTATACAAGTTTGCTATGAAAATATTTTTTTGTCTGAGATACTAGACTTTGACTAAAGGCACATACAGTACCAAGAGACACTATTGCCATTTGCGTCTTGGTGCTAGAAGCCAAGTCTGATTTTCAGTAATCATCTCTGCACATAATCTCAGGGTATATTCTGGGTTAGTGTTATACGCGGTAACGTTTAGTTAGGAAGTATAAATTACTTAGTAATATTATGAAAACACAAAAAAAGTTCTCAATTTCTGTTTTCTAAGTGAATGTTCTTGCATTTTTGTTTGTCACAGGGCTGGATCCCCAAACGTGTAACGGACAACGCATTATCCCGGTCTCAAGCTGATTTTATTGAACACCTACGGAAGCATCTATCTTTTAATGCTGACGCTGTCTAACTCTATAAAATGCTGATGCTAAATTATTTTATTAATTTTAAATGTTGATAAAGTTGTTAAATGTTAAAAATGAACGCAAGGCTGAAAATTCCCGTGCAGTAGTAAATTTTTTCTATTTACAGTTATAGCCACAAAGTTTCGTTTTTTTCAGGTGTTATCGTTTCATCTTTGCTGAAATGCAAGGATCTCATAATTCACCATGCTGTTGACGTTTCTAAGAAGAGAAGTAATAAAAAGAAGCCTTTTTGTGAAATATAGGCCATTTTCATAGAATCTAAATAGTTCTCATACAAGCTCAAAGATGCAACTCAACAAAGAAGACACTATCCTAGAATTTAGTGTAAATGTCTCATGATAGTCTGTGGATGAAACCTACCAGTGCATCAATTAGATTTTTCATGCCGTGAACAACATTTCTGTCTGTGAACAAAAAATTTCGAACAAATCTATAGTATATGGTCCATAAAACGAGGTAGAAAAAAAGTTAGGAAGGAAGCTTAAATGTGAAAAAAGGAAGTAAGGTGTGTGAAGAAAAACACTAAGGAACAGAAAACGAGGGAAGCAAGAACAGATATAAATTATGAAAATTGGACACAGATTTATGGGTTTTCCGAATATAACCTTCACCTTTCATTTTTAGCATGTCTTTGATATGTACATAGGTTATACTGAAGAACAATAAACACATTAGTTGTTCGATTCATATATGGACCAACAGCCTCTTTCTTATGTGATGTTTCCGTCTTTGTGTGTCCTCCCGCTTTCTGAAACTCAATTTCTCTAAAACTGAGCTCCTTGTCTTTCCTCCTTCTAATACTGATCCTCCTCTTTCGCTCTCCCTTCAAGTTAGTGGTATCCACATAAATCCATCCTTGCAAGCGCGCTCTCTTGGCGTCATACTTGATTCTGGCCTCACCTTTAAGCCTTACATCCAGTATGTTGCCAAATCCTGTAGATTCCATCTTAAAAACATAGCCCGCATCTGCCCCTTTCTTACGCAGGATGCTACCAAAGAGCTTGTCCATGCTCCAGTAATTTCCTGCATGGATTATTGTAACCCTCTCCTAATTGGTCTTCTCAAAAGCCGTATTGCCCCTGCTACAGTCTGTAATGAACGCTGCCACCAGACTGATTTTCCTCTCTAGTCAGTCCTCTCACACCTCACCCCTCTGCCAGTCCTTACATTGGCTTCCTGTATCCTATAGGAGTCAATTCAGTGTTAACCCATACCTATAAAGCATTGCACAATTCTAGCCCCTCATATCTCTTCACAGATCAATAGATCCACGGGCTTCTCCTGTCTGCTGCTCGCACCCATACGGCCAACTCACGCTTGCAGGACTTCTTGCAGGTAGCTCCCTTCCCTAGCCTGCCTACCACCATCAGACTCTCCCCTAGTCTTCAATCATTTAAAAAGTGCCTTAGGAAAGCTTATGGCCTCCCAGAGTAACCTCTACCTTACATACCTGTCTCTTGCTCTCTCCTAAAGGGCAGCACTCTCTCCTCCAGCTCTGCTTCACTCCCACCTTATTTGATTGCTGTTTCCTGTCCTAATGTGTTTTATACCCCACTTCCTATAGACTGTAAGCTCATTTGAGCAGGGTCCTCTTCAACCTATTGTTCCTGTAAGTTTTCTTGTAATTGTTCTATTTATAGTTAAATCCACCCTTTTATAATATTGTAAAGCGCTACGGAATCTATTGGCGCTATGTAAATGGCAATAATAATTTATCAAAGTGTTTTGTTTTGAAACGTAGTGCAAACATATCCATCATTCCTCCAATCCATAACTGCTTTATAGGACTGTTCCAGTATAGACCCTATGTACACTTCACACACACACACACACACACACACAGACTGCCCCTTCACACACACAGACTGCCCACCTCACACACATAGACTGCCCACCTTACACACAGACAGCCCCCTCACACACACACACAGACTGCCCTCCTCACATACACTCCACCCCTCACACGCACCTCAACCCTCACACACCCACTGCACCCTTCAACACACTATACCCTTCACACACAAACACAGCACCTCACACACATAAAAAAAAGTAGAACAGAAAATAGGAAAAACAATAGATTAATTTAAGTACATATTTAAAAAAAAAAAATTAGTTATTGCGGCACTGGTGGGCGGTAAGAAAATGTTACCATCAACAAAGATACAAAAGTAGGCAGCAGGTATTAAAAAGTTGACTACCCCTGATCTAAATTTGGTTTGCACTCTTTCTCCGTATTGGCCCCCGGGTAGTTTGGGCACGAAGTTTGAATCTACCGGCCGAAACCAAGTGATTCTGTAAGCTTGTTTGAACAGGACTCTCTTCAACCTAGTGTTCCTGTTTCTGTAATTGTCTCATTTATTAAATCTCCCCCTTTGATAATATTGTAAAGCGCTATGGACTATGCTGGCGCTAAATAGATACCAGTAATAATAATTGTTTTAGGGTATGTACCGAGCCTCAAGCCCAGACTTTACACAATGATTTCTCAGGCTCTGTACATCCGATAGCTTCGCTATTTGCAGGAATCCTAGCTGGGACCAAGAGCTATTTGGGAATGTATTATGTGTGGGATTACGTTATGTCTTTAGTATGTTTTTGGATAGCTTTATGCGTTATGTTCCGTATTCTCAGCCGGGTTGGGGGAGTGTTCCAGGGCGGGTTTGACTGTGTCCAGATTATGTATAAATTGGCTATACCATGTCCCAATAAAGATATTCCTGTTGTGCCCAGGGGCGGACTGACCACTCGGGCATATCGGTCATGGACCGAGGGCCCGAGGCAGTCAGGGGCCCGGCCGCACAGCCATGCTCCAGCTGGAGAGATCAGAGATCTCTCCAACTGGAACGGCAAAAAAAATAAAAAAAAATAATTTCCTTCAATGGGTTGCTAGGGCCCCTGATGCAGCGCGGGGCCCCAGCAACCACCACCCCCCCTCCCTTCCATGAGACCTGGCAGCTTCTCCAGCTCTCTGCCAGGTCTCCTTCTCCTTCTCCCGCGCGGTGCTCTGTGTGATAGGAGAGGCGGGGCCAGGAAGTGACATCACTTCCTGTACTCTCCTCTCACACACAGAGCTCGATGAGGGGAAGGAGCAGCAGCCAGGGAGAGCAGAAGAGGAAGCAGATAGACAGGTAGGCTTTAGTCACCCTCCCCTCCCCCCCTGTCACTAATCACCCCCCCCCTCATTGTCACTAGTCACCCCCACTGTCACGCTAATCACCTTCCCCCCACTGCTCCTCTACTGTCACTTTCAATCACCTTCCCCACTGTCACTTTCAATCACTCCTCCCCCCACTGTCACTCTGTCACTAATCACCTTCCCAATGTCACTTCAATCACCTCTCTGTCACTAATCAATACCTCTGTCACTTCTACTGTCACTGACTTCACTGTCAATAATCACTTTCCTCTCTCACTGTCACTGTTACTAATCATTTCCTTCTCATTGTCATCAATCACTTCACTGTCACTATTAATATTTCTTTACTGCTTGCCATCATCTCACTAAAACACTAATTACTACTGTCATTTGGATCAATACCTCATCTCTACTACTGTCATTTCATCACTCCTCACTGTTACTAGTCACTTTCATTGTGTGTCATCTAGTCACCCACCTTATGAAGGGAGGGGATGACTAGTGATTGGAGGGAGGATGGGGCATTACAGCACAGAGGGAGGAGGGGGGTGACTGAGTGGAGGATGGGGTGACACAGTGACAGAGTGCGGGAGGGGGTGACTAGTGACAGAGTGCGGGAGTGGGTGACTAGTGACAGAGGGAGGGATGAGGTGACTAGTGATCATCACCCCCTCCCTCATTCTGTCACTAGTCACACCCTCCCCTGTCACTAGTCACCCATCCCTCACTCTGTCACTAGTCACCCTCTCCCTCACTCTGTCACTAGAGTGAGGGAATTGGTGAGTGAGGGAAGGGGTGACTAGCAGAGTGAGGGAAGGAAGATAAGACTAAGACAAAGGAGGGGATGACTGTGACCGAAAGTGAGGGAGGGGGTGACTATACTGAGAGCAGTGACTTGAGGGGGTGACTAGTGACAGAAGGAGGGAGGGAGTAGCATAGAGGGAGTGAGACTAGTGATATCATCTCACTTCTGCCACTACTTTTTCCTTGTACTTGTCATTATCGCTCCCCTCACTCTAGTGACAGAGTGAGTGACTAGTGACAGAGTGAGGGAGGGAAGCAGACTAGCATAGAGTTAGGGAGGAAGGGGTGACTAGTGACAGAGGAAGGTGACTAGTGAGCAGAGGGAGGGGTGACTAGGACAGTGAAGTCACCTCTTCTACTACTGTCACCAGTCATCTCTAGTGACAGAGAGTGAGAGGGGTGACTAGTGACAGAGAGAGGGAGGGGGTGACTAGTGACAGTGAGGAAGGGTGTGACTAGTGACAGTGAGGAAGGGTGTGACTAGTGACAGAGTGAGGGAGGGTGTGACTAGTGACAGAGAGAGGGAGGGGTGACTAGTGACAGAGTGAGGGAGACTAGTGACAGTCACCACCTCCTTCACTCTGTCACTAGTCACCCCCTCCCTCACTCTGTCACTGTGTCACCCCCTTCCTCACTCTGTCACTAGTCACCCACTCTCTTCCTCACTCTGTCACTAGTCACCCCCTCTCTCACTCTGTCACCAGTCATTCCTTCACTATGTCACCAGTCATCCCTTCCTTCCCTCACTCTGCCACTAGTCATCCCTTCCCTCACTCTGTCACCAGTCATCCCCTCACTCTGTCACCAGTCACCCCCTCCTCACCTGTCACCCTCCTTTCCTCTTTCCTCATTCTGCCACACTAGTCACCTTCCTCACTTGTCACCCCTCGCTACCTAGTGACATGAGGAGGTGGTGCACTAGTGACAGAGTGAGGAGTGGGTGTGACTAGTGACAGAGAGAGGAGGTACTAGTGACAGAGTGAGGGAGGTTGTGATTAGTGACAGAGGGAGGGATGGGGTGACTAGTGACAGTCACCACCTCCTTCACTCTGTCACTTGTCACCCCCTCCCTCACTCTGTCATTGTGTCACCCCCTCCCTCACTCTGTCACTAGTCACCCCCTCCCTCACTCTGTCACTAGTCACCCCCTTCCTTACTGTCACTAGTCATCCCCTTCCTTACTGTCACTAGTTACCCCCTCCCTCTCTCTGTCACTAGTCCCACCCTCCCTCACTCTGTCACTAAAGTGAGGGGGTGACTAGTGACAGAGTGAGAGCGTGACAGGTGACAGAGGGAGGGGATGACTGGTGACCGAGTGAGGGAGGGGGTGACTAGTGACAGAGTAAGGGACGGAGGGGGTGACTAGTGACAGAGGGAGGTGGTGACTAGTGACAGAGTGAGGCAGGTGGTGACTAGTGACAGTCACCACCTCCCTCACTCTGTCACTAGTCACCCCTTCCTTCCCTCACTCTGCCACTAGTCACCCCCTCACTCTAGTGACAGAGTGAGGGAGGGTGTGTCTAGTGACAGATTGAGGGAGGGGTTGACTAGTGACAGAGTTAGGGAGGGAAGGGGTGACTAGTGACAGTGAGGAAGGGGGTGACTAGGGACAGAGTGAGGGAGGTGGTGACTAGTGACAGTCACCACCTCCCTCACTCTGTCACTGTGTCACCCCCTCCCTCTGTCACTAGTCACCCACTCCCTCCCTCCCTCTGTCACTGGTCACCCACTCCCTCCCTCCCTCTGTCACCAGTCATCCCCTCACTCTGTCACTAGTAACCCCTTCCTTCCCTCACTCTGCCACTAGTCACCTTTTCCCTCACTCTGTCACCCCCTCACTCTGTCACTAGTCACCCCCTCACTCTGTCACTAGTCACCCCCTCACTCTGTCACTAGTCACCCCCTCACTCTAGTGACAGAGTGAGGGAGGGTGTGACTAGTGACAGAGAGGAAGGGTGTGACTAGTGACAGTGAGGAAGGGTGTGACTAGTGACAGAGTGAGAGAGGGTGTGACTAGTGACAGAGAGAGGGTGGGGGTGACTAGTGACAGAGAGAGGGAAGGGGTGACTAGTGACAGAGTGAGGGAGGGAAGGGGTGACTAGTGACAGAGTGAGGGAGGTGGTGATTAGTGACAGAGGGAGGGATGGGGTGACTAGTGACAGAGTGAGGGAGGGAAGGGGTGACTAGTGACAGAGTGAGGGAGGTGGTGATTAGTGACAGAGGGAGGGATGGGGTGACTAGTGACAGTCACCACCCCCTTCACTCTGTCACTGTGTCACCCCCTTCCTCACTGTGTCACCCCCTTCCTCACTCTTTCACTGTGTCACCCCCTTCCTCACTCTCACTAGTCACCCACTCCCTCCCTCACTCTGTCACTAGTCACCCCCTCTCTCACTCTGTCACTAGTCACCCACTCTGTCACTAGTCACCCCCTCTCTCACTCTGTCACCAGTCATTCCCTCACTCTGTCACCAGTCATCCCTTCCTTCCCTCAGTCTGCCACTAGTCATCCCTTCCCTCACTCTGTCACCAGTCCTCCCCTCACTCTGTCACCAGTCACCCCTTCCTTCACAGTGACAGAGTTAGGGAGGGAGAGACTAGTGACAGAGAGAGGGATGGGGTGACTATTGACAGAGTGAGGAAGGGGGTGACTAGGCACAGAGGGGGTGATTAGTGACAGAGTGAGTGAGGGGGTGACTAGTGACAGAGTGAGGGAGCGGGTGACACAGTGACAGAGTTAGGGAGGGTGTGACTAGTGACAGAGAGAGGGATGGGGTGACTAGTGACAGTCACCCCCTCCCTCACTCTGTCACTAGTCACTACCTCACTCTGTCACCAGTCATCCCCTCACTCTGTCACTAGTCACTAGTCACCTCTTCCCTCCCTCACTTTGCCACTAGTCATCTCTTTCCTCCCTCACTCTGCCACTAGTCACCCATTCCCTAACTCTGTCACTAGTCACCCCCTCTCCATCCCTCTGTCACTAGTCACCCACTCCCTCACTCTGTCACCAGTCACCCCCACTCACTGTGTCTTCCCCTCACTCTGCCACCACTCAACCCCTCCCTCCCTCACTCTGCCACCAGGTACCCCCTCACTCTGCCACCTGTCACAACCTCCCACACTCTTCCACCTGTCACCTTCTCCCTCAAACACTCTGTCACCTGTCACATATGCATTCACACAGACACTATATACAAAAAAGCACATGTAGTCATCCAGACATGCACAAGTGCATTCACACAGACTCAAATACAAACATGCATTGATACACAGGTCTTCGCAATATACACATCCAAAGGAATGCCGTTTTATGAGTTATATTTAACATTTATTTAATGCACATATATTTGGCCTTCAGAGGGCCTGGGATCTAATTTTGCCCGGGGGCCCCAAAGGCTCTCAGTCCGCCCCTGGTTGTGCCCTTCATCAAGTCTAGCCCTAATCACTGATTCACTTGGGAGTTGGGAGAATTACAACAGATATACTCAGTCGGAGTATAGGGCATCCGTTACCCATCACTTTTCTAGAACCAAACACTTTGATAAATAAAGTTGTTTAAACCTTTTTATATGGCATCATATCATTTGAATATGATTTTTTGTTTTGACACTTCTCCCCTGTTATCAGCATATGTCATATTTTCTGTACTTTGATTCAGTAAATACTATTTTGCTTTGGGGGATGTAGACATAATATGATATATCAATCAATTTACTTACAATACAGTTGACATTTCAAGGAAATAATTCTGTTCTTCCTCCAAGTTTGGTTTCCGTGGTGATTGCTCCTAGGTAGTGATGTCCCGAACGGTTCGCCACGGCGTGCGAACATATGCGCTATTCGGTCCGCCCCCTATTCGTCATCATTGAGTAAACTTTGACTCTGTACCTCACAGTCAGCAGACACATTCCAGCCAATCAGCAGCAGACCCTCCCTCCCAGACCCTTCCACCTCCTGGACAGCTCACTAAGAATGCAGCTTCACAATGAATGTAAAATGGATGCTGTCCAGAAGGTGGGAGGGTCTGGGAGGGAGGGTCTGCTGCTGATTGGCTGGAATGTGTCTGCTGACTGTGAGGTACAGGGTCAAAGTTTACTCAATGATGACATAGGGGGCGGACCGAACAGCGCATATGTTCGTCATCCACGGCGAACCGTTCGGGACATCACTACTCCTAGGTCATCACTTCGCTCGAACAATGCCTGTTGGTAATGTGTTAAATGTGATCCTTTATTGCCCTTCATAGGAATTTCAATTCCAGTTCATATAGCTACAACATCAAAAGAGAGTACCAGTTCTGTGTATGTTGTAGTTTAATTTTTTTTTTATTTTTAAAAGCCAAACCATTGTAATAGCAATAAATCCACGTCCCTGTGTTCATAAGAAGACAGGTGTAAGGATTAGGGGGCTGGCACTGGAGGTCTATAGCGTTATGTTAGAGTTAGGGCCATATGGTTAGAGGGGGGTTTAAATTTAGGTCAGATTTAGCATTAGGAGATATAAGGGTTAGGGATACCTTCCTTCAAGATGCTGTGGAATGAAACTCCCATGATTCTCAGCTTTACACGAAAATACCCACTATCTCTAAGTACCCCTAAACTTTCTTCATATATTACACTGGTGTACCTTGCATAAATACAACACAGTAAACCAATGTAAACAAAGCTATAAAGAAGCCCGCCATTATAAATGACTCTATAATGATGCCACTAAGTTTAAATTTAATATACTCCCGCCAATATTAGATTACAATATATTCAGCTTCTCTGTCACTTGCTGATAGTATCACTGTTAGACGTGAGCTAGGACCGGTCAGAACAAGAAAAAAACAAACATGCATTTTTAACTCTGAAATAGAAATATATTTAACACAGACTATATGTCATGTAAGTATTGATATACCTGCTATACCAGTACTGTTTCTGTATGATATTGCACAAAATCACCTGGACACTACGCAGGGGAAAACCTGACAATATAAAAACGACACTGAAATATGACAAATGTAAAATGGTTCTTGTCTGCATCGAAGAATTGAAAGTGTTTTTCAAGGTTTGGTGACATTTAATGCAGGATATACATTTCAGCAAAATGTTCACTGCTAGCGAAAGACACATATGAGAAAATCTAATTCCGATTAGTGATTTTGTCTGAAGTCAGTGACCGTAAGATCTGCAATATAATTTATATCAGTTAGCTTCCTACACCGTATCAGTGCAAGCATTCTGGATTATTATAGTCATTGTGTAAGATTAATGTTTTAAGAAGCGGGAGTGACTTTAAAGTATTTCTTGGTCCAATACCCCAGTGACTCCCACTGGGGCTCAGTCCCTGCCATTCTTTCACAGTAATGCTGGATAAATTAGCTATGGTAACAATAATCTTATATTATAAAAAGCACATGGCTTACATAACGCATGGTTTAAGCCCTTAGCCATACATCATACGGCACATAGATTTGCCTGTATGTGATATTTTTCATTAATGGCTATACTTGAACTTCATAAGGTCATGTTCCATCGGCAATGAAAGATGAAAGTGAGTGCTTTTTAAAAAATGATTTATACGATATGGAAATGGGATGTGCATGCGACACGATTTAGGTAACCTCTATGTAACCCCAATCGGTCCGTGAAGGTATCTTAGTATATTTTTAAGATGGTAAACCATCGATCAAAACCGAATAAGCTCTTTGTTTTAAGTAGAACTTAAAGTGATGTAGAAGATATTCTTTGCTTACGTGCAGCTAACATTTATTTCTTACATATATATATATATATATATATATATATATATATGTTGCTGTCTATTTGTCCTGCATCATTAAAACACAAACAGGCATATAGACTACTGTCTTCCTTGACAAAAAGAACAATATTATAAGTCGTAACCTCATCTGGTGCAATGTATTTAACTGTTAATTACTCCTTTATTCTCCATTTTGTTTTTTAGTCATTTGTGCTTCAGATACGTTAACTAACCATGTCCCAGTTGATTATAGATCACAAACTAGGCAATATTATGCAATGCTGCTCTGCCTTTGCAAACGCTTGTGAGGTGCATTTGTTTATTAAAAAGAGGATTTGATTCCTGTCATCAAAATATAATTTTGCCTCTCTACAAATTAAAAGGACACTATAGTCATCAGAACAACTACAGCTTATTGAATTTGTTCTGGTGAGTAGAATCATTACCTTCAGGCTGTTTGCAGTAAACACTGTCTTTTCAGACAAAATGCAGTGTTTATATTACAGTCTAGTGATAACTCCACTGACCACTCCTCAGATGGCTGCTAGAGGTGCTTCCTGGGGCAGTGCTGCACAGTGTGACTGACATTCAATTTTGGGCACAAGTTTTAAAGAGGAGTATTGCAGAACTAGAAAGACGTGCTATAAAATTACTAAGGGGGATGGAAAAGCATTAGTAATGATGAAATGCCAGAAACACTGGAATTGTTTTCTTTAGAAAAAGGTGCCTCATAGAGGATATTTTAGCACTACAGATATATCAAGGGTATCAAACCATTATGTGCATAACCTGTTTATTAGCAGGAATGTACAACAGACAAGAAGTCACCGATTGAGACTGGAAGAAAGGCATTTTCACTTACAGCATTGGAAAGGGTTCTTTTCAGTAAGAACAATAAAGATGTGGAATTCTCTGCCTAAAGAAGACTCTTTTTTCCTTTTTGTGTCATAATTGGAAATGGCAACAAATGTTTTGGGGGTTTTTTTGCCTTGTGTTGGATCAACAGCATAAAACAATTGGCTTCATGGTTGAACTTGATGTACTTTATTATTTTTTCAACCTGGACAACAACGTTACTTTGTAAGTGATGCAAGGAAGGACAACCAGTGAATTGGTGTCAGGGTCATGGTCATCAATTTTTTACAGAATTGAACATTTTATCCATTGTATTCTAAATAATAACGTTGTATTTTCTTTGATGTCATTTCTCATCTTTGGGTGTTTTTATACAGATGTCCCCTTTTGTTTTCTGTTTCTACTGTATATTTGGAGGGAGCACTTTTAGGAATTGTTATGTTTTTGTTCACTGCTACTTAGTGGTATCGTTCTGCTGTGGGTTTTTTCCCCAATATTGATCAAGGTACATGCCTGACGGACTTTGAATTGTTTACCCTTCTGAGATAAAATTGGAAATGGCAATGATTTTCTTTTTGTTTTTTTCTAGACCAACAAACATGGGTAATTATAGAGATTGAGCATGATGGGTCTCGTGTCTTTTTTTAAAACTGAATTATGTATTGGAATATTTTTTCTAATCTTTAAGGTCTGAGCTAGAGTTTTGAACATTTTATTTTGATAATAAGCTGGAAGCTATGTTTTATAGATCCCCACCATAGAACTATTCGGAGAGCAGCAGTCATATAGTTGAGTTTGGCGTTGGGATTCTTATTGAATTGGAATGTAAATGGCTGATTAATGAGAAAGGTTATTTGCTTCATGCAGAGCTCCGAACGTATGTTTGCATTTGATACCAAGCCACATTTGATCTGGCGTTTGAGTCAATGTTCCAAATCTTTTCTTAGGTCTTTTATCATTCTCCAAAACTTACAATATTTAATGCTTCCTACTTGTTAAAACAGAATGTATCATTATTAGCAATGACCTTCATTTATTCTATTTCATACAATTTATTTTTTATAGCTGTAGATAAAAATTGTATTTATAGAATAGGCCACATTTACTTGCAGTATTGCTTCTCTGCTTTAAGACAAATATGTTTTCACTTACATATTATTTGAAATGATTGCAAAAGTATGCCACTGCTCAGAATATGTGTATCTCATTCTAATGATAGCAGGTTAGAACGAGAAATAATGCACTAGTTTAACCTTGGAAAAAATTTAGACAAACAGCCATTCATAGACTACAATTCCTATCGAACAGGTGACAAAACCAGGCCTTCAGTTTACTATTGTCCTGTACAGAATGCGCATGAAATCAGTGTATACTGATGTAGACCACAGAGGACTTGTGCAATCCACTATTCACAAAGCTAGTGAGTGATAAAATCAATTTCCATAAAACCAATCAATGCAGCAGTACATCTAAACTGTAAGAGTGGCAATAGCTTGACCCCAGAAAAATGGAGGTTCATGGAATTTTAAGAAGCCCTGGTCATCTTAACCTGGTGATCACTCACCAACTTTGACACTCCCGCATCAATTTCACCATGATCACAGCCATCTAGTGACAATATAATTATTACTTGGTCACACTTGCGTTATTTCAGCCTAGAACATACCAAAAATGACGTGGAAGGCAACCTTGGCTCCATTTAATTATTTATATTGGTGTCTCTTTTAATGCACTGTGCTTGTGCAAAATTTCTCAGTTTGTGACGTAAGAGCCTGGTCCTGTTTAAAGGACCACTTTAGGCACCCAGACCACTTCAGCTTAATGAAGTGGTCTGGGTGCCAGGTCCTTCTAGGGTTAACCCATTTTTTCATAATTATAGCAGTTTCAGAGAAACTGCTATAATTATGAATGGGTTAAGCCTTCCCCCTAATCCTCTAGTGGCTGTCTCATTGACAGCCACTAGAGGCGCTTGCGTGCTTCTCACTGTGAAAATCACAGTGAGAGCACGCAGCGTCCATAGGAAAGCATTATAAATGCTTTATGAGACGGGCTGAATGCGCGCGCAGCTCTTGCCGCTGCGCATTCAGCCGGGCGGGGCGTAACGGAGGCGAGAGGAGGAGGAGAGCTCTCCGCCCAGCGCTGGAAAAAGGTAAGTTTTTACCCCTTTCCCCCTTCCAGAGCCGGGCGGGAGGGGGTCCCTGAGGGTGGGGGCACCCTCAGGGAACTATAGTGCCAGGAAAACGAGTATGTTTTCCTGGCACTATAGTGGTCCTTTAAACTCCTGTCTTCTTAGCACCGTACGTCGTTCTGAGGATCTTGTCCGTAAGCATATTGTTCCTGATTGTGATTTAGGGCTTTCACTTGGCTTGTTATTTGGTTCATGCTTGTGAAGAGAGAATGTGTAGGTCACATGCAGGTAGGTGTTACTAGGGCTGCATACACAAAATGATTTACACAGTTACATAGTCCCATAGAATGAAAAGAGACGTGTCCATCAAGTTCAGCCTTCCTCACATTTGTGGTTTTTTTTTGCTGTTGACCCAAAAGAAGGCAAAAAAACCCAGCTTGAAGAACTTCCAATTTTGCAACAAACTAGGAAAAAATGTCCTGTTGAACCCCAGAATGCCAGTCAGATTTATCCTTGGATCAAGCAGCTATTACCCTACATTGAAAAATAATTTCCTTGCATATTCTGTTTTTGCAAATATGCATCTAGTTGCTGTTTAAACATCTGTATTTATCTTCTAAATGGCTGAAAATTGAGCAGTGAGAGTGAAGGAGCATGATCTATACACCAAAACCACTATATAAAACGAAAGGTGTTTTGGTGCTTTCTCTCTGAGGAAGTGCCTTGCATGGAATAACATGTTTTAGTGTTTCCCTTCGTTGTTCCACCCTTCGCACATTATGTCCAAACATAATATTGTTTTTGAATAAAGGACAATTTTAATCTGTTCGATGGAGTACAGCATTTACATACAGGACTCCGGCACTGGTGATGTATTGTTGGTGCTTATACTGTCCCATTAAGCCCAGCAACCGACCAATGTTCCCTTGGTAGATTGCTGGATAATATCTTGCTGAGGATCCCCTTTAGTTTCCTGACGTGGTCAAGGTCAATAGAACCAGGTCAGGAATGATGAAAAATGCAGTATAATTCTAATGTAGTCATTATGAAACTAAATCCATGTTTAAATATTCAGCCAAGATAAAGTCAAGCCAAGTCTTATTGTCAAGACGTCTTTGACCCTAATATGCAAACCTAGGCAAAACACCAGAGAAAGAGAAAAAGGATTTAGCACATACCATTCCACAGAGTAGCCGAGCGTGACGCAGTGCTTAGATACAAGCAAAACAGTCTGTAAGCAGACAGAGAATAAACAAGGCCATTTGGTCAAGGATTACTGAGGTCAGAGTTTTTCAGATACAAAAGCAAAGTCAAAATCAGAATAAAAACAAGAATATGAATCAAATGTGTTCTTAGGTAAGCAAAAACCCAGGGAAGAACTGAGCGTGTCAGCATTAGAGATGGAACTCCAGAACGTGTGTGACTAAAGTCAGGTGCAGTTCCATAATACGTTGCACCCTGGTCTGCCTGTAAGAGGTCTTCAGAACATAGCTGTCCATGTCAAGGATGTTGGAATAATGCAAGTTGTCAAAATGTACAGTTGTAATCAAAATTTTTCAACCCCTTTTGAAAATCAGGTTTGTTGTCAAAATTCTCAGACTTTCAGCTGTTTGCAATGAACAATTCTAACAAAATCAATTTAAATAGCTCAACACAATGAATGCTTTAAGTGGTTTACCCAAATTCAACTGCAAATGCAACTTATAATGACTTTTCTAGTATCAAAATTATTCAACCCCCTGAATAGGATTCTTCACAACAGCACAAATATGCAACACCTGGCAAAAATCAAGGGTTTCATTAGTTTCGCCAGGTGTGCTTGAGCTGAACATTTGAAATACCTGAACTTGCTAGGGGTTTGTTGAGTGTCATATTTAAATGCATGTTAGAAATATGGCTACGTCAAAAGAATGGTCCAAAAAGTTAAGAGAAGAGATCAGGAACAAGATACAAAAAGATAGGCCACATAGGTCAAGTCTCTTTTAATGGCTTTTATGCCCTCAAACTCCAGGAACTTCAGGGTTACAATTTGTCTGATCTTTAGGTTTGACACTAAGCAGCCACATATTATAGGGAGTATACTCTCTGGAGCAAGATGGATAGAACAGAATTTTAGATTCAGTCCAAAATTGTTGACTTGTTATAAAACTCCAACCGAGGCAAACAAGATATTGTTTATACGTGTCTCTAGAGCCCTAAGGTGACATTATGCAAGCTCTTAATATTACCACAGTCAGGGTGTTCTCATTTAAGTATTTGGGTTAGTTTTAGTGTTAGGCCTAGGTTTAGTGTTATTGTAAGGCTTTGAGTATGTGTAGAGGTGAGTGGACATGTTTAATGTTACGACAACACAACAACGAGACATGCAAGATTTTGACCTAACTATTACCACCCAGTCGTCAGATCAATACAATTCATTATTTGGTGAATAGTCCATTAAGCAAACCTACAAGCCTGAATGTCTGTCTTATTAAAATGCATATCATTTTGCTTAACCAACATTTTACATGTTACAGTTCTGAGTTAGATATCTGTGTTAAAATTATAGATATGGGCATGAGCTTAGTCAGTGATATTCATGGACAATAACTGTATAATGAAAAATATATGATAAGGAAAGATGAAAAAAAAATCCCAGAATAAAAATGCCAGTCCAAGGACTTTTTTGATTAATACATCTCATTTTATAGCGTCTTTTTCTGATACTTTGGCATATAATGTTCACAAATGTAATCACATGCCTCATTGATACAACATCAAAGCACGTGTTCCTATTAATTCATTAGGAGATTGTCACGTTTCTCAATCCCGTTCCAGTTTGTGTGAATTCCGAGAGTACCTTTTAGTTTTAGAAATCCATAATAAAGTTTAAGAATTTTTATGTATGTGAGATGTTAAAATATTTAACATGGGTAATGACAAAACTGGGGTGGGTGCCAAAGGGCCGTTGTAAGCCAAAAGACATTACAAAATTGTGAGTTTATAGGGCTTAAATTTCTTCCAAGAAACTGATAAATTAGCATATCTTTTTAAAGAATGCAGCAACACTCATGCATCATCTTCCATAGCTCTTAATTTCTCCGTTAAAGGAACACCATAGGGTCAGGAACACAATTAGTGTTAAACCCACCATTTAGGTGGCTTGCCCCCCTCCCTCCCTTAACCCTCTTAAAAGGAATTAAAACTCACCTTATTTCCAGTGCCGCACGGGTCAATCTGCGCTGGCTCTGCCCCCTTGGTAACATCATCAGAATTGCAGAGTTTTCCATGGGGAAAGCATTGGATTGGATAAAATTGGCAAGGGTGGTGGGGCCAAACACCATTTTAGCCAATCTGCACCTCCTCATAGAGATGTATTGAATCAATGCATCTCTATGAGGAAAATTCAGCGGGGACGCTGAACGGCAGGGCTGCTTACTGTGCAGCACGGAGCCAGGAAGCCCCTCCAGTGGCCATCTAAGGAGTGGCAACTTGGAGGTGTCCCTAGGGACAATGTAAACACTGCCTTTTCTTTGAATTTTTTTTGCATAGAAATGCCTGAAGGGAACTATTATACTCACCAGAAGACCTACATTAAGCTGTAGTTGTTCTGGTGACTATAGTGTCCCTTTAAGTCTTTACATTGACTGCACCAGCAGGGACAGATTTTCATGTCAGGATTCAGAAACAATCCGGCTGTTGCCACCCCCCCACCCACCTCCAAATAAACGGAAGTTAAAGTGACTTAATTAACTAATTAACTGGACACCGCAGGCATAAAAATATCTTAAAATCATATCTGGGTTTACTGCATATGTATACATGCCAACCATTCCAATTTCAGTTAAATTTATATTAAAATTACACTATAAGCATGAAAACAACGTTAGCTTAAAGGAACACTTTAGTGTTAGGAATATGAAGATGTATTCTTAGCACAATAGTGTCCCTCTGCTTTCCTGCTCAATGCTTTCTTATGGAGTTTTGCTGAATGCTGAATAGCCTCATGCAAAGCGTGAGGACGTCCAGCGTCATTCCACAGAGCGACCCTTTATTCACTTACCTGATTCCAGCGCCAATGTCTCTCTGTGCTGCTTCCTCAGATGTCAGTAAAGTGGGGAATGTAGGCAAGCAGCGCTTAACAATTAAAGTCCTTGTGTGGAGTCCAATGGAGCCAAGGACTTTGGAGTCCACACAAGGACTTTAATTGTTAAGCCCTGCTACCATACATCTCCCGCTTTACTTGCATCAACGACCAGAAAGAAGAGACTCTGGTTTGGGAAAGTTTTAGCTGCTGTACACGTAAGGAACAAGCGCCAGAAATCTCACTTGCTGCTATATCTGATTCCTCTGATGTAAGTCTATGGGGGAGGAGATAATGCACATGCGGGGACTAATGCTTTCCTATGGTGTTTGGCTTGACACTGATCATCCTCATGCAGAGCGTGAGGACGTCCAGCATCGTTTCACGGAGTCAAACTCCATGTAACTGCAGGAAGCACAATAGACAGCCACTAGAGGCAGTCAACACTGCAATACAGAATAAATGAATGTAGCGCTTATTTTAAAAAGAAAATGATGAATCACCTTAAAAATTATTATATGAAAAATTAGATACAAGCAAAACAGTGCAGATATCCATTTGATGTACTTGTTATGATAACCTTCATACAATAATTTTACAAGATATCTATTTGGTGTATCCGTTGGGACAATCTTCATATAATAATTTTACAAGGTGATTCATCATTTTCTTTTTAAAATAAGCGCTACATTCATTTATTCTGTATCGTTTTCTATGTGTGACAATTGTAAGGAGTCATTGGGATGTTTTAGCGGCTACTTTTAATTTAATTTATTTACCAGATGGTTCACTGTTGATTGAATTTATAAGCGCTGGTTTCTTCACATTTTGTTGAACACTGCAATACAGACAAAGCAATTTCTCTACAACTGCAATGTTTTAAATTGCAGGGTTAAGAAAAGAGGGACATTGTACACAGACCACTTCAATGCGATGAAACTGTCTGGGTACCTATAGTGTCACTTTAATTGAGTGGTTTTGGTGTATAGATCATAACGGTCCAGTCTAACTGCTCAATTCTGTGCCATTTAGAAGATAAATTACTTTGTTTATGCAGCCTTAGAACACCTCCCCTGCACATGACCTACACAGCCTCCCTACATATTACATGCAAAGAGAGATCAAATGATTAAACTTCCTTTATTGCACAGTCTGTTTAATTTAGAATTTCTTCTCTCCGGCTCTAATAGCCTGCTACAGCCTCCTGTATGTGATTAAAGTTCAATAAACAGAAAGGGAGAATTAAAGGGACACTATAGTCACCCAGACCACTTCAGCTCAATTAAGGGGTCTAGGTGCAATGTCCCTCAGGTTTTCACCCTTTAGATGCAAACATAGCAGTTTACATTTGGGGTTAAGCCAGCCTCCAGTGGCTGTCTTCCGGACAGCTTGAATGTGTGCGCAGCACTTGCCGCGCATGTGCATTCGACCGAGGAGAGGAATAAGGTAAGGGGGTTTCAACCCCTTCAGTGCCACGCAGGGCCAGATTAAGAGCCCAGTGGGCCTGGTGCTGACAATTATGATGGGGCCTAATTACAGAATCTTATCGACCAAAAACACTAAAACAGTCATAGCTCTCAAGCGTCATGTATCTGAGTTGGTGTTGGAGGGAAACTCAAAGGATGCAGCTATAAGAAAACACATACTCTGTTAATCTCTCTCTCTAATTTATGCTTTCATCTTTCAAGTAAATCCATACCCCCTAACATCAGTGTCCAGTGAAGCAGGAAGTCGATGGGCAGGGGTAAAATGGTGGGCCACTGACGCAAATCACGTGACCAGAACTGCCAAAAGGGGCGAAGATGCATGAAAAAGGGCATGTCTGTCCAAAGAATTGGAAGGCCAGCCTGGCATCAGTGTCCCTATGTATCAGTGTCAGTGTCCCCATGTCGCCCAGTCCCCTAGTATCCCAGTGTCTGTGTCCCCATTTCTCCCAGTGTCCCCATGTCTCAGTGTGTCCCTGGTCACTAGGATACTAGGGGACACTGAGAGACATGGGGACACTGAGAGACCCGGGGTCACTGAGACACTTGGGGACAGTGGGAGACATGGGGGCACTTGTGGATACAGACATGGAGACACTGGGAGACAAGGAGACACTGGGAGACATGGGGACACTGAGACATTTGGGGACACTGGAAGAAATGGGGTCACAGACACTAGGGACACAGACACTGGGAGACATGGAGACACAGACATTTGGGGAAACTAAGACACTAGGGACACTGAGAGACATGGGAACACAAACACTGGGAGACGAGGGGACACTGGGAGACATGGGAACACTGAGACACTAGGGACACTGGCTGGGAGGCATGGGGACACTGGGAGACATGGGGGCACTTGTGGACATAGACATGGGGACGCTGGGAGACATGGAGACACTAAGAGACATGGGGACAGAGAGACATGGAGACACTGAGACACTAAGGACAATGGCTGGGAGACATGTAGACACTGGTAGACATGGGGACACAGACATCTTGGGACACTGGGAGACATGAGGAGACATGGGGACACTGCGAGACAAGGGGAAAAAAACACTGGGAGACTAAGGGACACTGGGAGACTAGGAGACACTGGGAGCCATGGGGACACTGAGACACTAAGGACACTGACTGGGAGACATGGGGACACTGGGAGACATGGAGACATATGTCTCCCTATGTCTCACAGCATCCCCATGTGTCTCAGTGTCCCCATCTCTCACAGTGTCCCCTAGTGTTTCAGTGCCCCCATGTTTCTCAGTGTCTTCATGTTTTCCAGTGTCCCCAAGTGTCTCCCAGTGTCCCCACGTCTCTCAGTGTCCCCTAGTGTCTCAGTGTCTCCTAGTGTATCAGTGTCCCCAAGTGTCTCAGTGTCCCCATGTCTCCCTGCAGCCTTCCCCCCCCATTCTTCACATACCTGAGCTGTAGTCTGTCTCTGCAGTCTGGGAGCTGCTGTCTGGACTCTCTGTGCTGTGTAGCTGCTCCCCCTCGGATCAGTGAGTAGAGAGAGGTAGGGAGATGCTGTAACTTCCTATCCCTGCCTCTCTCCACACACAGTGACCCCTACTGGCCGGTGCTGGTATTGCAGAGTAATCTCCGTTTATATTGAGAAAAATATTTGCATTTGTATTGCCGGTATTACTGCAATAACGTCACTTCCAGGCAGCCTTAAATACAGTCTGTGCCTTAAAATACAAGTCAGGTGGCAAACCTAAGAGTAGTGTGTAATTTTTTTATTTTAATGGGCCTATTCCATGGGCCTGGAGCTGCAGCTCCATCAGCCCCTATGTTAATCCAGCCCTGGCGCCATGGGAGGGGGTCCCTGAGGGTGGGGGCACCCTCAGGGCACTATAGTGTCAGGAAAACCGCTATGTTTTCCTGACACTATAGTGATCCTTTAAAAAAGAACATAAACACACTGTAATCTAAAAAGTGAAGGTTTTCTTTACGGTAAATTCTGCCAGTTTGTATACAAATTTGCATTTCAGAGGAGAAGACTGACAAATTTATAGTGGTTGAAAAATTCCTCCACAGTAAAAGAGCAAAAATATTTATAAATCAATTGCATCAACACAAATAATATGCATATTCAAAACGCATGAGAAATCCAATAGATTCAATAAATTGCATCAAAAAGTTGCTGAAAATGAGATAGAAAAGGTGACACTTAGATAAGTCTCCCATTCTGTTTCATATCTCCCCTTCTCTGTATGCTTTCTCTCTGCTGTCTGCCAAGGTCAAAGGACAGAGCCTCTAACAATGACTGACAGCTGGATGGAGGTGCCCATTGTCGGTATGGATTTCTACATTTCCAGGATTATACAAGTGAGATTTGCAGTGAATTTAACCCTGTTCATTTTATTTTTCACTCCTCATGTACATATCTGTTAAATATAGGAATAAGAAAACATAATATAAAAAATTGTTGGAAATGACAGTTCCCCGTTAAAATTGGCATTGACAGAAGCAAACCATATGACAGTAAATTAAGATTATTACTGAATTTAAAGTTAAAGTGAAGCACTGTTATATAATTATCTAATTTATTTAAAGCATGACTAAGGTTAAAGCTTCAATATCCTCCAAGAACATATTTAAAGGCACACTCTAAGCACCAGAATCCCTACAGATTAATGGGGGGGAGAGAGTTGTGTTGTGTAATGTTTCAGTGTTGGGGGAGGATTTTTTTTCCCCCCTTCCTGCTTAGCCTTTCGGCGGGAGGTTATACAGAGTGGTCGAGTGGAGATGTTGAGGGTGGCCCAGTGGAAAGCATTCTTTGGTGGTGCACTGGGGGAGTATTGTGGTATTATCCACCTCTATCAGGTACAAATCACAACTCTCCCTTGGTGAAGTGAGGGGGCACAGGGCCGAGCAGATAGATCTATTGACATAGACAGTGCTCCAGGCACATAAAGGGGCCCACCTGCTTGAGCCGGGCGCTTGGTGGCTGCTCATGATACCTTATGTGTAATCTGTCACTGCATTTGCATTCCTTCTCATATCTCAGCCTTACTGCTAATACAGTGCACCAGCTCACCTTACAGGAGAGTCTGCCATGAATTTCTCTAAGCACACGCACACAATATAATATGTATGGGTTATAATGATTATGTTTCTATAGTGTTGGTTACCCCCGCTGTTAATGAAGGAAGAGACCCATTTTTCCCAGTAACTGGATGACACACAGTTCCAGGTGTACCACCCCACTTTATTGGCCACACTCTGCTTTATACTTTCCCCATGCAAGGGTTGGATCACATATAACGACAATGTCCCCTCCCAGGGTCCTCCCCCTCCCAGGAGCTCCTGATGGAACCGGAACTCCAGTCCCTTTGTCCCCTGTTCCCGCCACCCATCCTGTATCCCATGAGTCTCTCTTCCTGGGAGTCCCAGCATGGGAAAGTTTCCCGCCTCTGTGACTACCAGCTACAGAAATCCCGCCAACCGCCATTGTCCCGAAAGAGTGTCCCCACCAATCTCAGAGACCCCCAGAACAGCAACCGTCACGGACTGCCTCCGTTTGCTGGGTCCCTGGGTGAAACCAGGCAAGGGAAGCGTCTCCTTTCAGGACCCGAATGCTCCCCCTGGCCGGCGCTTGTTTATATGAATGGCGGCCACCCAGGGAAGCACTCATTAATTACTTCCCTTGTGGTTCTAATTGATTGGTGTGAACACTCCAAGGGCACTGGGGAGGTCCTCGTTCGATAACTGAATGAGGTAGGAAGCAATCCACGAATGCTCCCCCTGGATGGGGTTCGTCTAACAGGCCGCCACGCGCCGAGGCTTCCCTTGTGGTTTGTGGTTTCGACTCCTCGTTAAGAGGTGTGAATGTTCTAAAGTAACATTCTAAATGGGGTATCGGGGTGGTCCCCGTTCGGGAGGCGAATGGAACCAGTTTGTATGAGCTCTCCTGAACTGGGAGCAGGGGAAGCATAGGAATGCATCGCAATTATATGGGTGGACACAGGGGATATTACATACAATTCACGAACAGCAGCGGTCCCGCCACAGTGTGTATTCATGTGTGTATCTCTGAAAGCAAGTGCGTACCTGCATATTGATAGGATTAATTCCCTCAACAACAAATGTTCTGTTTTATTTTTTTTTCAAGGAACATTCGAGGAACAGCCCCAGGGACTATGTTCATTATAACCAATTCAATTGGATGAAATTCTTATAGTGCCTAGAGACAGAGTAGGAAACTTTGAGCACTCCAGATCTTGTGGACTACATCTCTCATAATGCTTTTACAGTCATAATTCTGGCAGAGCATCAAGGGAGATGTAGTCCACAACATCTGGAGTGTCGAAGGTTACCTATGCCTTGCCTAGTGTTCCTTTAACATATTCAGCCTTATTTACATGTGCACACAGAAGTTCTTTGTTGGGGATGAAAAGATCCAGCCATCATTTTAAACCATTTTAACAGAGTTTTAATGAGATACAACTTTCAGCTTTTTAAATTGGCATATACAAAACATAGAAGACATGGTGTTCATATATAAAAGTAAAAACGGGCTTTTGTATGCTTACTTAAATTTTCCAAAAGAGAGCGTGGTTGTTAAATTGTTAATTGTAGGGAGAAAGTGTTTCCAAGGACAGAAAATATATTACACAAAAATATATGGTAGCTAAACACACAAAAAAGATAAAACTTACAATCGACAGTTTCTATCAAACATTTTAACATTATTTTAATTAAATACATCCTTCATTGAGAACACTGGCATATACAAAACATAGATGCCTTTGTGTCCATATATAAAATAAAAAAATGAGCCTTTGTTTCTCTCTTTTTTATCTAGATGTCATGTAAAAATGTTGGTTCGACCATTAACAATTTTTTCTCGTCTTAACAAGTTTACTTTGATACTTCACCAGTATTCCAGAGTTGCCCATGAGATACACATCGATTAGGTATGAAGTATCTCTCTGTAGACCACCTATGGTCTCTGAGGTCACTGCTCTTTGGACATTGATATCATGGAAATATTTACAAATAACTTTTTCTGATTTTGGTCGAGAGTTGGGGCCTGAGCACCTGTCAACATTGGACATCTCTCTCCAAACTTCATCTTCCTGAACCTTTTTCTTATACACACAATACATATTCCTCTCTTGTGTACCAAGCCAAGCAATGGTGACTGAGTCACATGTTCGCAGTTTGTTGAAAGATTTTATTTTTAAGCTATCCGGAAAGAAAGGAAATAAAGGCTTGAAGATATGCGAAGATGCCTGGACCATAACAGAAGAATTTGACACAAGCTCAGTTGATTTGACTATTGCTATGTACTTCTCATTTGGTTTGCCTTTCAGTGTAATATGCCTTAGACCTTGAATGGTTTCTGATACTAATATTTTTCCATTTTTTAATATCTGAGCTCGGATTTGTCCTCTACATAACTGGAATGTGAACTGGACTTTTTTATGTTGGGCCTGATATTGAAAGCTATAAACTTTTTGTCTCTTTCCATCGAAGTTAAGTTGGACTATTTTTCCATCTTTCAAGTAGGAGACCTTGGGTTTGGGCTCTGTCAAAGTTTTAGCAAATGTCCCTGTATATGCAGCGCTAGCATTTGTAAGGAGATTTACTACAAATACATCAAAATAATACTGGATGTTTGAGCTCAAGTTATGCACGGTATATGTATTTTTATTACCAATGCATATCTGTCTAACATCCACATTACTTGTTTTGTGAATGATACTGAACTCATTATTGGACAGAATCATAACATTGTCATTGTCATCTACATATTGAGAGATAGGAAAAGTAGATGACTTGGTGTGTTTCCCTCCAGCAGATCTTATAGCAGTGTCAGCAGCACACAAACTTTTGTAGTTGTGTTTTTCGTTAACGAGAAGGCAATATTCAATGTATTCCTTGTTTCTCAAGGCTGAAGGGCTTGCTTTCCAGACCAAGGTAGCAGAGTTATGGTTGAGTGAGGTGACGTCAATGCGAGGATCTCCCGGAAGCTCAGGAAACAAATTTCCATGTGTAAGGTCAGTTGTTAAATATACAGAAATATGAGTGTCTCTCTCTGTAGACAGCAATTCCAGGACAAACAGAGATGACTGTACAGCCGCTCCAATAAAGTTCTCAACAGAATTTCCTTTGTAGTGGAACAGTGTAGACACTGTCTTGGAAAACGATTGAGACTTCAGGTCATCAAAGAATCTAAACCCATCTAGAATAAAGGGGAACAAAGGGTAATGCTTAATATCAATGGACCACCAGTAACCCAAAATAGTCCAAAATAGTCAGCACTATCCCACGCAGTGAAGAGGTTGAATTGTTGGGGCTCATTTCCAAGTTTTGTCAAAGGCCATACATAATTAGATAAATAAAGAACCATACTAAAAATAAAAAAAAAATTAGTTAATAAACTAACCATTCAAGATTAGTAAGTAATTTGAGGAAACTCTGAGTTGATAACTATGTAAATGTATTGGAAATGCTTCATCAATAAATATGACTACCTCAAGTTTGAAATTTCCCTTTACCTCATTTCTACCATTTTGGTGGAAAAACACAAGGTTAAAATTAAGTATATCATGAAACTATATTGTCATGTTTTTTTTCAATAAACTATTTTTAAGTGTTCTTGCATAGCAAGACCACTTAATGTTATCTCACATATATATTATTAAGTGTTCTTGCATAGCACGACCACTTAATGTTATCTTACATATATATTATCATTATTATTATTATTATAGCCAAGTTTACCACCCTAACTCCTCCCACACTTTTTACAATACATAGACAGAAATATACCGAAACGTGCGTATTGTTCCCGATTGGATTACTACTATTTTTTGGAACGTTTCGCCAAATGGTTCACGGAATATCGTCGTTCTTGTGGCGAAATTGGTCCCACAGGAATGAATGGCAAAATGTTCAAAACTAGAGTGGGAGCTGTCAAAAGCTGAAAAATCAGGACATGATTTCTAAACTGCCACCACTCCCTCATTTTCAAGCCCACCTACACAAATCTTATATCAGAATGTTCAGCTATCCCTGCTGCCACTAAACATGTCAACGGCTAAGCCATAGTCCTGATAGTTTTCACGATATGACCATTTGTTTGCAACTCACGCCGTCCATTGACATTCATTGAAACTCCACTATAGCCAGCTCAAACTTGAAGGGCAATTTCTAAACTGAGATACTATGCATCTAAATGTAGGTCTGGGTCTTGTGATTCTCACAATATAAAGCTCTTCGCTGTAGGATTTATAGTTTTTAAGATACGACCGTTTGAAGATGGCAACCACCAAAATACTCTGACCTGTGTCAAGCTGCAGCAACAAGTGATGTCATAGACAGGGCCTTTTGAACACCTGCTAATGTTTTTATAAATGTATGTTTTAATGTAACTGTGAAGCACTTTGGGCAACAACGTTAAAATTAAATTTGCTTTACAAATAAATAATAACAGTTACTCGCCCACTCCAGTTGTAGACTACTGGTGGAGGCAAGAACACTTCACACAATTTCCCCAGAAATTTTAGCTTTTCTAGTTTAGAATTATAATTCTACTCAGAAAATCTTAAACCCAATAAAACCCATCAACTAAACAAAAATAACCAAACATTATGCACTTTGCTGCCTATAGCATGGATGCACTAGTGTTCAAAGTATGCCTGAAAACACCAGTTTTATGGTTTTATCACTTAAGCCCGAATGAACTACTGATTGGCAAAATTTGGTGAGGATCATATAATTACACCTATCTTGATAGAGGCCGTGCTTTGTATTTTTGTATTTCCCTTGTACTTAGATTATTTTGAAGTTTTCTGGCTTTCTGTAACTCCCAGCTATTAAGAATGTGCTTATCCTTAGTTCTTCATATGATGAGTATGACTTTTTATCTACCACTAAGACTAAAGGTTCAAGATATCACCTGGTCTGTTGACACCTCCATCAATCGGAACCATTACGGACTCTGGTAATATTGCTTTTTGCCCCAGAACTCTCTAATTTCCAGACAAAATCCTCCTGAAAAAGTGTGCTGTTACAAAAACTGTTACAAGGAGCATTTCATTTTATGTGTCTGAAACCTTGCAAGTAGCCTGTTTTACATCTATTCTATTGAAGCTATTCCAGCTTTATCTATTGACGAATCCCATGGCTGCCCATCTACTGCTTGAACTGAAAGTCCTCTCTGAATTCCTGAAAAACCGCACAAAATCTATAGCGTTGCCATGCTAGTTGCAGACTATATATCCAGCTAATTGACAGTTTAAATGGCTATAGATACTGGAACAAAACCCAGAGAGGAACATAGTTTTTCACATATATAATTGTCATACCTGCTATTTTTCCGTGGGATACGTGGGCTTTGTAGTGTAGAATGCTCCATTCAATGGGCACATCACATGGAGTCACTGTGATCGAGAAGTGAGGTGTAGCATTTTCTTCCAGGAAGAAGTAGTACCTGAAAATGACAACATGCAGAAACTGAGCAATGCATTCAGATACAACGTGGAATACGTGCTGGAGTTGTCAATGCAAAAAGCGGTGGATTCCGATAAAACTGATAGCAAATTCTACTTGCCATAATTCTTCATCTGACTGCTTTATAGCTGAGGGACTCTTATTCCTTAGATAACAGAACCACAAATAAGTACAGTATATAAACCATTAATCTTTTTACTGATGTTTTCACATAAATTAAACAAGTGGAGCACTATAGACTGATCATCATGGAAACCAACTTGTTCTCCAGACCTCAAAATCTATATTCTTCCTTTTTGTATTTATCTTGATATACTGTTTCATTTTGTTACATTATAATTGCACTTCGCTTACAATTGCGGAGGGCGTACGTAAAACACGTAGTCCATGCATCGTTTTTATTGGGGGCAACTTGAAATTCTGCACCTACAGGCACTCAAGATGTAAATTCAACCGTGTCCACGTAACTTTGTTTTAAAGCTCAAAAAATAAGACCTTTCACTGTGCTTGAATTAAAAGAATTTACCGAGGTACGTGTTTTTGAGACACAGAGATTACCCTAACAGGGTTAATTACTTGCGTTAGAATTCGAAGTGACTTCAAACTGTATTCAAATTTAAGGTATAAATAGTTGAACTGGCAAAATTCTCTAAGCCAGCTGTGTTTTCTGTTTGGCTGTGACTACATTGGCCTTAAATGTGAAATTTACCATGAATTCTCACTTTCGTAAATAACCTCGTAAGACGATTTGTATTGTAAAAAATGAGTCAAAGAAGCTTACTATGCAACAACAATCCTAGCACAGTATTTTCTTTCCATTATTAAGATATGGTTTCCATTCTTGCAGACGGCCAAGATGGAAACAATTCATAAACCGTAACTCTATAGCGAAGTTTATGGGTGACAGAAATTCAAATCCTCCATAACACAGCAGATTGTTACTTTTATGGAGCAACAGGAAACAAGGAAACGTGCAAACATCATCGTAGAAATGAATTTCTCTCTATGTTAATTGGAAAAGAAAGACACGTAGCAAACTTTATACAGGTCTATAAAGTCGCAATCTCTACAGTAATAGGAATTTCTATCTTTGTTTACTATACTAAACACCTTTTCTTCAACTTGGGGAATTCTCAAGGGTCTCTTAATGGTATTAGAATGCCGTGAGTTTCACGGAGACAGAATTTGACAGCTCACAAATGTTCTCTTACGTAAAAATATGTTCTAGCTTGATACACAAAGGACATTCCAATGTAAAGGTCACTTGGTGTAGAAATATGTGGGATTTTTTAAAAGTCGTTTTACTAAATAATCGCACTGATATGGAGTATTAAAACTATTCATGGATTGTTTAAGTGATTCTATTATGCAGTTTTAGTAAATAGAAAGACCTTCTTCTGATAACTAATTGCTGGTGGCAACAAAGGCACCTTCTACAAGGTGGAAAACTTGGAAAATTCTTGCCTCCAAGATTTTGAAATCAAAACAATTAAATAAATCTAAACAGTTGGGTTTTTTTTTGTTTGTTTAATCTAGCGTTTTTTTAATTCAATGTGGGTGATAGTAGATTTGAGTTAAACTTAAGTTGGACCTGACTTGACAAGGTTTACTGGTTAAGTTTTATAATTTTTTGGGTCATTGGTTACAGTTTAATTGACACTTCAAGCACCATAACCACTACTTCTTGCTGCAGTGGTTATAGAGTCGGGGTGACTAGGTGTCGTCCAGCGATAAAAGTCAATCATTTTGTTTATTGTATGACAACTTACCTGGGTCACTCGCACTGCACCTGATCTCTATAGGATAAAGCATGGGGGCCAATCCAGGACTATGAGAGGATGGCCCTGCTTAGGTCGGTAAAATGAACAATATTCTCATGTAGGAGAAGACTGGGAGCAAGGCAGGATCCAGGTAAGTTGTGAAATCATAGTAAAATGGTTTGACTACTAGCCATGGGATGACGATAGGCAGTGTAACCTCAATAATGGACTGTAGTGGTTATGGTGTTTGGAAGGTGTCTTTCATAGATTTTGGAGTTTACAAACTGAGAAATATAATGAACACAACTAGATGAAATGCACCCCACACCATGAAAGTCACCCCCTTTTTCCTCAATGGGTTCACACATATTTTCTTTTTAAATCAAGAAGACCAACACGTCTATTTTCATTAGAGCTGTGCTATAAAACTTAAAGTTGAAAAGTTGATTCTTTGCAAATTACAGGTGGAAAATCACCTAGAACTTGTATTAACCATTTTCTTCCGTATGATGCCTAATTGTCTTTAAAATGTCTATTAAAGATTTTGCAAGCGACATCACAATCCAGTTCAGACCAGGCACAGCCAAGGCACACAATGCAAATGTAGAGGAAGAGACAAAGAAAATAAACATTGTTTTGTTCTCTTCCACTATGTTCAAGAGCAGAAAAGGGCAACTTTTATTATAATATATGACAAGCCTCGATGGTGCTTCCAGTTCCAGGATAAAGTGTGGATTTCCACATTTAATTAATTTTTAATATTGTTGAATAGAGCGGATAGGTAAACATAACATTAAAAATCATTACAAATGATGGTTTCCCTAACACTTATAAAGGGATATTAATTGACAAATATGGAGTCTGCTTAGCAAGTCAAACTTTTTCAAAGTAAATGTCTCCACATTCAGCATTTTTCCTAAATGTAAGTAGTTCATTCTCCAGCATTTGAAAATGTGACTGTGCTGTTTCTGTTAATTTGCATAATTCACATGGCATGCTGGGCATTCAGACCTGCTGCATCCATGAAAAGGTTATTTTTTTTCCACTAAAAATATATATCATGAAATGTAGAATATGTCACACTGTGTTTTCTTTTTGTGGCTAGGAATGAAGAAGAAAGCTACTCTAATTAAAGGGACATTACACTGCCTAAATACAAAAAAATAAATAAATCAAATGTTAGTACATATACTACTACATACAATGAAACCATGCATGTATTTAATTGTGCATTTTTCATTGGGGGTTTGCAAGCCCCTTCAATCTAGAGTTTTTGTGGCTGTCCAATCACTGACTTCTCAATGCAGCTCAATAAGGTTGCCTGTCTCTTTAGTTTAACTAAACTGAGCTAAACAAACCAGGAAGTAAGAGGAACGGTGGTCTGAGTGACAGCCAGGGGGGTGTAACAAGGTTCATTTATAAATGTGTGAATTTTTATTGAAGTCTCTACTTTTTATTAAATGAAACTAAAGTGCTTTAGGGGTTTGGAGTATCCCTATAATTACATAGCAGAGAATATGCACCGTTTGATAAATAGGGCACATGTCCTATAGTGTCTTACCTTTTTGTAATGTCTTTGAGCAAGTAGATTGTAGTTTCTCTTCCATCGGCAAGTAGTAGCGAGTGATATTGGTTGAAAAGATTCCTCCTCAGTTTGGCAGATGATGCGATGTTTGAAATGCACAGACATCCAGATATTACAACCATCACATACAGAAAAACCACAAGGGGACTTCTGCCTGCACCAATGATTAATGGGTAAAAAAAATAGTTAGTGATTTCTCTTTGTTATCCATATAATATATATAATAATCAATATTAACAACTTCAGAAGTTTGTTCAATGATTAAATATGATGCTTTGTCCTAACTGAGTCAACGTATCAATGTATACCGGGGAGATTTAAAGGAAAATAAATGGTGGTGATTGTAAATTGTATAGAACTCCTTATCTCTGCGTTTCTGCAATCTTTCTAAGGACTATGCCTTAAATGCACATTATGCCAGAGTCATTTTGATCGCCCAGCTTGTGTTTTTGTGATTTTATATTTTGGGACACTGTCAAGATTACATTTCTTGGATTATTGTTACTTAAATGACCACTATAGGCACCCAGACGACTTTAGCTCAATGAAGTGGTCTTGGTGCCAGGTCCCTCTAGTCAGAAGACGCTGGACGTCCATAGGAAAGCATTGAGTAATGTTTTCCTGTGGGCGGTTTGAATGCACGCGCATGCACATTCAGCATTGACGTCGGCAGGAGGATGAGAGTTCCCCAGTGCCGTGGGAGCCTGGCGCTGGAGAAAGGTAAGTGGCTGAATGGGTTTTAACTCCTTCAGCCAAGCGGGAGGCGGGACCTAATGATGCTATAATGCCAGGAAAACGAGTTTGTTTTCCTGGCACTATAGTGGTTCTTTAAAGGATTACTCCAAGCCAAAAACAGTATTTTAATAAAACTGTGTTTAAGGTCAGAGTAACCCTTCCTATCCTGGTCCTCCACCCACTTTAAAATAAAAAAAAAGGAGATACATTTATTACATTCCAGCAGCAAGTTCTCCCAGCAGCACAATCCTTCTACAGTGATATGACTCTCCATGGAGGACAAGAGATATCAGGGTGGGCCGGCTAAAGGAAGGGCTTTCTATGTATATTATTATTTCATTATCAATATAGCGCCAGCAAATTCTGTAGTGCTGTACAATGGGTGGGTATAGAAGGGGGGAATACAGCCAATAGTAGTCTGTCGCCAGCATGTTCTGTGTGCTGATCACAGAAGTCCAATATGCACAGAGTCTTCCTCTGGGTTTGCTAATGATGCCACAGTGACTCTGTCAGAGGTGGAGTTATCGCTTCAGCAGCAAAGGGGTTAAACTCTGTATATGCAATGTCTCATTACAGCACGTATAGGTTCCAAGCACCATGACCACTTCGAATCACTCAATGGTTCTTGGAGTAACCTTTTATCAATTAGTATATTATTAATCATAAAGATCAATGATATTGCATTGCAAAGGGAACTATTAAACTAACACTATAGTCACAAGAACAACTACAGCTGAATGTAAGGATTCTGGTGTCCCTGCAGACATTTTTCAGAGAAAAGGAAGTGTTTACATTGCTGCCTAGGGACACCTCCAGTGGCAGCCACTGAGATGGCTACTAGAGGTGGTTACTGGGTCAGTGCTGTACAACTGATGTTCAGCATCTCTACGTTCTCTGCATTAATTTGATACATCTCTATGATGAGATGCTGAGTGGCGCAGAGTTTTGTCGTGCATGCGCAATAGCCTCCCAAGGCTTTCCTATGGGAGAGCATAAAGATTGATTATCTCAACCATGGAGGAGGTCAGGCGGGCCAGCTACGGTTAAACTAGACCGCTGTGGGAGAAAAGCTGAGTAAAATTACCTTATTACTGAGATTGGATGGTTAACAGGTAAAACAATATGTTCTACACTTTTGCTAGTGATTCTACTATCACAATATACAGAGAAAAGAAATGCTCTTCTAAGTGACAACTAATTGTAATTGGTATGACAGGTCCTGAAATGAAGTATAAACGGTTTAGGACATACTGATGGAATAAAAAGTTAATCGGATGAGACTTAACCTCTAACCAAATGCTTTGGCAAAAGCCAATAAAAAAGCTAGTAGTTTGAGCTGAATATGGAGCTGGGAAAACATCTACACTTAATTCAATACCCCCACATTCACTCTATAACATTTACCAGATTGTTCAACCAATTCTATGATTCTGTAAAATATCCATTCATTATTACTACCATTCATTCTGCAAGAGCAGCATCTACATTCTCAGGTGGAGCACAAAGGATGATTGTAAGTACCTTGTAGGATAGCCAGTTACTGTCACTAAATGTGAATACTACACATTTCCCTTTTTTTACATTGATCAGGACTTGCATTATGATAAGGCGATACAGGCAGCTGCCTTTGGGAACACCGGCATGGAGGGTGCAATGTCCAGGTGAACGACAGGAGGGGGTGCACAGCGCCAAACCTACTGCCTGTTACTTAATTTACTACTACTACTACCATGGTCCATGAGGCCACACTACAACAGGGGGTAAGCTGGCATTGAAAGGGGTAAAAGATACACAGAGGGGCTGGTGGGGGGAGAAAGAGAAACACAACGGTGAGGAGTACAGGACACAAAAGGAGGGGTTGTAAGAGACACACAATGGTGAGGAGTACGGGACACACAAGGAGGGGTTGTAAGAGACACACAATGGTGAGGAGTACGGGACACACAAGGAGGGGTTGTAAGAGACACACAATGGTGAGGAGTACGGGACACACAAGGAGAGGTTGTAAGAGACACACAAGTGTGGATAAGATAGATTAAAGGGAGTGAAATACAAACAAAGGGGGAAAAGTTGGGATAAGATACACTTAAGGAGGGGGTGTAAGACATAAAAAGGGGTAAGAAACACAAAAGGGGCTAAAGGGGGTAAAAAATACAAAATAGGGGGTTAAAGAGACACATGGGTGAAAATACTTTTTCGTGGGGAGGAAAAAACTCATCGTTGTCTGTGCAGTCAAAATTCCTGGCACCAGCACTGACATGGAGGAAGGGCATCTGCAACTCTCCCCACCTTGCTGTATTTCCAACAGGTAACAATACCTCCCAGGGAATAGAGATAGTGAGTACCCATTCTTACTTCTAGACTTAACTCCCCCTGTGAGGCTGGGAAAATCACAGCTGGCCTCCATTGATGTCTAGATTGGACGCACAGCACAAGTTGTTTTTTACTGGTACAGATTTCTTGCACTGGTTTCTAGTCACTGAGTACAGACAGTCATCGCATTTCAGACTTTATACTGCATTTTTGCAGACTCCCTTAGCAATGGACACCCTTTTAAACACAGCTTTTTAAGAAAACAAAATATGCAGTATGAAATTTGAAATGCGTTGACTGTCTGTGCTCATTTGCATGCAAAGCTGGGAACTCTGGGATAGATGTGCAAACATGAATTGTTCAGTTTCTATGCCCAAAAAGTCCAACTTAAGATATGTTTGTGATGCGTAACAGTCATTTTTGTGTTTGTAATATGACATTCTTTTCCTCTTTTTTTAATCTATTTCTAACAAAAGACAAAGTAGGGACTGCACATAGTACATACAGGCTCTGCACAAAGTAGGGACTGCACATATTGTCTTATGTATTTTTCCTACGCCTGACTCTTCTTGACACTGGGCATCAAGGAGTGTCAATCCCTCAGTCATCACCAGTGGTGGCTCTAGGAAATTGTCTCTTTCTATGGAAGATCCCATGGTCTCACTGGATCCTCCAATGATTTAATGCTGTACTCTAGAGCACTCTAGAGCATGTACAAGTGTACATGCTCAAGAGTACCTGACATGGAAACTCCAAGAGCTCCTGACATGGAAACTCCAAGAGCAGAAGATGACCCAAGGAAAAATATGGTGGCGACCGAAAAAAGGACAGGTTCAGAACCTTGCCCCCCCCAGCCACTGGTTCCCCGGTGGAGATTGTCACTGCTGGGGGTCTTTGCAAATTATACATATTCCCCAGACAGTGACAGTGCCACTTCAACCTGTATTTCGTGGTAAGTTGTTTTTGGTTATACGTTTCTGCACCTGGGCTGTATTCTCCACAGCCCTAACTATATAGATAAAGTTACATAAAGGATTATTCACTAGACACCATTTGGACAAAACCCAGTTAAAATGGTCAAATAACGACCACACTGGCAATTTCCAGATTTACTACAGCCAAAAGCGTTCAGTCCAATCAATTCTGTAACATTCCTTAGTTTGGAAACTTGCTAATATCAGCATCCGAACCAATTTACAATGTACTTCTTTCTCGAGACTTGTCTGCCAGAGCTCTCTGATTGGTTGATTTACTAGCCAACCAATCAGAAATCTCTTGGTCATATTGCGAATCATGGGAACTTTTCCCACGCTTTGCGATAGAAGTTATAGCATGAGAAAGCCTATAAAACGGGTGAAGATGGATTATTTGTTTTATAGTAGCATGGTTTTATTATTCCAGAGTTTTTTTTTAAATCAGGCCTTTTTAATTAGCGTGTTAAGAATTATGGGTTTTATTTGGCCTTTTTGGGGATGAAGAACAGAAGAATTAGAAGAAAGAAGACTTCTGATGGTAAGGTTTTATATTTTTAGGCCCCTCTCCACTATTATAAGGGTGAGGAGGGGTGGGTAGGGACTTCACTTTAAGACGGGTGGCTAATGGATTGGGGGTAGCTCTGCCCAGTATGCAGCCAGATGGTTTTGTCCCATTCGTATCAGGCCACTCAGACTTAAGTGTACATCCCTTATAGTAATCAAGGTTAAAACAAAGACTCAAGTCTATCACGTACAACCTTTAAAACCCATCTGTTTATGCTGTTGATCCAAAAGAAAAGACAATCCTAATTAAAAGCAATGGCCAAGTATGCCACAAAAGTTAAAAACATATCCTTCTTGACTCCATAATGGAACTCAGATTTCTCCTTGGATCAACAACATGTTACAATTAATTATTTTAAATCTTTAAATATTCTGCATTAAAAAAAAACATTAAGGCATTTTTAAAATATATATATAGCTATAGAATCTGATAAGACAACTTCTTCAGAGCGGATGATTCCACTAACTGTAAAGAACCCTTTCCTTTGCTGTAAGTGAAAATGCCTTTTTTCCAGTTTCAATGGATATTCTCTTGTGAGTTCTATATTCCTACTAATGAACAGGTCATTACTTATTAATTTGTAGGTCTCCTCTGCACATTTGTCTAGTTCTGCAATATCCATCTTCAAAACTGGTGCCCACAATTCACCGGATATTCAAGGTTTGGTCTTACCACTGATTTATACAGAAGTAGATTTATACAAAATTAGATTTGGATTACATAAACCAACGCCCTTTAGATACACAAAACCACCTTACTAGCTTTTGCAAAGGAAGACCGGCATTTCATACTGTTGCCAATCTATTATTGTTCCCAAGTCCTTTTCATTTAATGTCATAATATATAATTATAAGCACTGATACCCGGTTAATGTCTGTACTTTCTAAAAGAAACACAATGCATGGTCAAGAATATTAATAAGGTCGGCAAGTGACCTAGGCAGTTGTATGAAGATTTAGAAAGGGTCATGACACTGGCTACTTCAGCCTATTACTTATCGTTGTGGATCAATATCCTGTAAGTATCATTGCTTGTCGAACAAATGTCTCTACCAATAGCCCAGATGCTGGGGCCAATCCATTTGGCTGTCAGTTTCTCACCTGAGCAGAGCAGCAGAAGATCCACCATAGAATCCAGTAGAGCCAGCAGGAAAATCCCCCTTTTGTGTATTTGCATCACTTTTTACAACAGAAAACTTGGATAAATAACGTCCTTTATCTCGAAACGTCCATCTTTTGTGTGTGATTATAACTATCTTATATGTGAATCCAGAAAATGGTGGAGATTTTCCGTCTAATTTATTATAATATAATAATATCTAATAGAGTGAAAGCTCCTTGGGCAGGGCATTCTTCATCTACTGTTCCCATATGTCAAATGTGTTTTGTCAGAATTATTTCTTTGTTTTTTTTTTTCTCTAGTGTACAGTGCTGCAGAATATGGTAGCACTATATAAATAATTGTATATAAACGAATTGTATCCCCTTTTAGCTTTAAAGGTGCTATCACTATGCACATAGATGACCAGATAATGTACCTGAGCATGGCTCTTGCCCCACTACTTGGGTTAGCAGAAGTTGAATTTATTAAAATATACTTCCATTGTTCAGCAACTATTTGTAAGCACTCCTTTTTCAATCCTCGGAAACTGATCTCTGCCAAATGAGTCAAGCATTTATAATTATATCTTCGCACCAAAAGTGAGTGGACACACTTAAGATGTAACTATGAATCAAAGCCACTTTTAGCGGTTAAACACAAACCACACACACCAGAATTTGCAAAGACCCCCAACAGTGACGAAGCTGCTTGGGGCCTGGTGGTCGGGGCCAGGTAAAGGTTAGAGTTACCTACCTGAACCTGTCCATCGTGCACAGAGCCATCTTATTCTGGCAAATCCTTTTTAGCTCCCGGCTTTTCAGTGTTAGGAGCCGACATCACTTCTGTACTCTTACTGATACGTGAGAGTACAGCATTGAGATCAATGGAGGCATAGACACAGCTACTTCCCAGTATCCGTCACTGGTCATGGCTGTTGGGATTGACTCTTAGATTCTGCCCTGAGTCTTGGCTAGGTTGGAATTTCACTGCAATTCCAACACAGTCAAAATGAGTATTTCATAGAGAGTCTATCTCTCCGTAGACAGAGCCATTTCCCTGCAGCCGTTACTAGTGACAACTGTCATGACTGACACTGTAGCTTGACCCAGAGTCAAGAATGTCAAGAGGAGGAAATATAGAGAAACAAAGTTATCCATCCTTTTTCTTAGTATCTCTCTTGATTGGGTTGGAAGTTCCGTGAAATTCTATCTTTATGAAATACTCATTTTTTAGCAGAGTGTAACAGTGCTGCTTTCAGGTCACACTGAAAGATATTGGGGAGTGAACAAATCAAGGATACATGGAGCACTCAAAGTAACCAATGAGACAAGCTCACTAAGTAACAAGCGATACAAAGGTATATATGATTTGGTCAGAGCAATCAACCATTATGTGATGTACCATGCTACTTCCCAGGGGCTGATTCTAGGACCCATTCATATGACCCAGAGGAGCAGTTACTTAACAGAACACTATTGTGTTAGGGACCTGATACTATAATGTTAAACTACCTACCTACCTATGGTCCCCAACCCCCTTTAAATCGCAGTAACAGGTGCAGGCAAATGCTGGCAAAGCATCATGGGAGGTATAGTCCAAAACATCTGGAGTGCCGAAGGTTGCCTATGCCTGGCTTAGATCATAAAACTTGATGATATCAGCCAATCAATGCTTTCCCATGGGAAAGCAATGGGAGGCCATTCTGCGACTGCGCCAGTCAGCATCTCCTCATAGGAACGGTCATCACCTCCATGAAGAGAACTAGGAAGTACCTCTAGTGGCCATCTGGGTGACTGCACCTAGTGGTCTTACTAGACAGCAATGTAAATTTTCAGGCAGCAAATTTTCTCTGAAAAGGCAGTGTTTACATTAAAATGCCTGCAGGGACTGGCTATAGACACGAGAACAACTACATTAAACTGTAGTGGTTCTGGTGACAAGAGTGTCCCTTTAACATGACAATGTTCAAACTGTGGACCAGGGAGAGCAAGCAATAGGATAACTGCAACTTGTTGTGAACATTGAAACTGACTGTAAGATAACGCCATATTGGAATTATCGCTGGACTCCTATCTAACATAATTTATAACCAAAACATAATTTATTTTCTTGGTATTTGACCCAAAAACCTGGGCTCTTAAGTATATATAATTATGAAATAACACTGACACTGTAAAGCCTAACACACTGTGAATGATAAGGACAACACATAGCATAGACAGCAGCATGAAGGTTTGAATAGACAGGGTCGTAACATTGGCCTCTCCAATGGATCAATATGCCTTGCTAAAGTGTAAAGCCAAGTCAAATGTATCACTTCGAACTGTGTACCTGAAACATTTGTCAAGACAATGGGTTGTATTAATTAAAAACTAAATTGCAATATTCAGGCTAAACTAGCCAAGCTTTGACTAGGTGAGTCAGAGAATTCTGCGAGATTGGCAATTTCAGCCTGAATGTTTTAATTCACTTTTTGCCACTGGACGTCCGAGACAGTTTATAAAACCTACACAAATTTTATGTCAGATGCCAAAATTGTAATATTTCTTTTTTTGCTACATTTCACGAATAAAACAAATCTCTCGATCATTTGAATGTGAAGGAAAATATATTATTGAGACTCAAGTTAAAAGTAAGTTTATAGAACATTACAAACCTTTCACAACTGGGAACATTTATAGCAGTAATTGCAGCAATTTGTTTTTTGTGGTTTACGGAATAACATGACTTTCTGTAAAATCTTTTTAATTTAATAATATAGGCAGAAATGTAGATTTGATCAAATTGTTAAAGTACGGCAGACTTTGCTGTTTATTTTTGAATTTAAAGTTTATTTTTTATTTTTAAGTAGGTCAGGGTAAGAACACGTACTGTATTCTGTGTGTATTTACACAGAATTACCCATCATGCTAACGTAACAGTAATAGCTGTAGGCATACAGGAACTGGGCTTTCTAAATCTCTGATAGCATCTACGCCTATTACGTTTTCTTAATAATGATGTTCCTTCCTTAAAAACAATAGGTTAGTCCCACAAACCTCTGATCCTTGACGCTGCCTTCATTCGATTTTATATTTAACTGTTAAGTTACCATCACAACTCTGACACACACTGCAATATGTAATTATAAAAGACAATATATACATATGGGCATGCGCAAAGGGTGGGACCTTTTCGTATAATGTACCCTGTATACGATTTAAGTACTTGTGTTGAATTTAATGAAAATTTGGGTTAGCTCATTATCTGCTGAAGGATAATTTAAAAAATATATATATATATTATTTGTGTATATACTTGGAAAAATATTAATATTTAAAATGTGTCTATTAATATTTTATTTTTTAAACTCAATTACGTTTTATTTTAACGAATAAAAATAAATTTCATTCATGATTTCATATTATGAATATTTATGATCCCATGTAATTATATAAAATATCATCTTTTTATGTAAAAAAAAAAAAAAAACATTCAAAAATCCATTTGGGGCACATCCTAAAGAAATACACTGAATATCTAGGCATATACATGTGCAAGTTTACAATTAATAGAAAAAAATATTTTAGTATTTTTTTTTACCAATTTAAATGTAAATATTTAGCATCTATTCCTCCCATCCACTTTGTTTAAAATAGTATATATCATACAGATTTATTGGTATATTGTATAGGCTTGACAGCTGAAAATGTTCAGTTTATATTTTAACTACATAAATCCAATTTATATTTATTAAAAAACAAGAATGTATATTATTACTCTAAAACATGTGAGTGCAACGTTAAACAGGTGCATGCATTAGAATCCTTTTAATAAAGTCTCCCAATAAGAAACAGGTTTGTTATGAAAACACTGTCTAGATTGTTTGATAACATAAGCTCTCACTTTAACTCACATGAGGGCACAAGCAAATGTCTTACTCAGGTAAATCCAATGAAATGTTTTGTGTCTGTTGAATTCATAAACTGAGTGAGTCAATGGTGAATATATTGTCAGCAGCAATTTGTAATTCAAAATTCTATCCCACTTTTCCATCAATTTTTGGCTTAAAATGATGAGTTAAAGGGTAGCTCAGCAGCTGGCATAGAACTTCAAGTCCCATGATGCGTTCTCATCCTAGCACTATAAAGCATCATGAGACTTGTAGTTCTCTAACAGCTGGGAACCTACCTTTTGATCACCACTGGTATAAAAGGTACTTACCTGCCATGCTGAAGAAGCAGATCACAAGATACTTTGCTGCACTCAAATGAAATTGACTAAATCCTCCTGTTTGTAAGTGACATAAAACATGTCCAAGGCTTATAGCAGCTCATGGTGATCCTGAAAGCAGACTTTCCTTCGCATAATATGTGTTCCTCTTCCTATCTGAGGATCTTCTTGTAGAATATTAATTCTTCAGAGATTCTTCTTATTTGGTAGTTTGAAAGATGAGAGGAATTAGACTCCCCTCTCACAAGAATTCTCAGTCCTTGCTCTCTCTCTCTCCAATATTCTGAGAGTTTGTGTTTGGCAGATCTGCAAAAGGATAACAGAATGGGAGACAGGCTTAAGGGGACACCCACTTAACCCCTTCTAAGCCATGAGCATAGCTCTAAAGAGAGCCTGACCTGACAATGTCAACAATCTGGAATTATTCAGAACATAGAATATCAGTTTAATACCACTGAGTGCTGTGATTGATTGATCCTCTCCTCTTTAGTACTTTGCAATCACTATAAAACACAGGGATATGATACCTAATAAGGAATATAGGGGCTGCAATGTGTTCTGAGCAAGTGGAGACATTCACAGAATACAATCTCCAGATACACGTGAGACATTAATGCCTTGAGATTGGAGTGTCAATTTCAATTTATGTTTTTAGAAGGGGTCACTAACCTAAACTAAATCCCACGCAGCAAATCAAATCTGTCTCTTTAATTAACCATAGCTGCTTTGTAGGATAAAGGAAAGATTAATCCTGCGGTAAGTCCTCGGTTATTTTATGTACATAATATATCGCTGGAGAAAATGTGCATATACATTATTCCATTTTATGACAGTCATTGACGTGTACTTCAGTAGAGGATTTTTAATTTAATTGATTTCTGTTGTGCTCACAATTTCTTTAGAAAATGCCTAAAGCAGTTTAGGTTTCAAAATCAGTAAATTAGGAATAGCGGAGAATTGAGAGAGTATTGTGGAGTATTGGGCATTTTTTCGACTCATTGATACATGCACTGATATACACTCACTGACAGATACACAGTCATTGGCACACACTGTTTAACCAACACATACTTTCACTGACAGACACACACTGACACACCCACTCACTGACAGGCACACACTCTCAGATACACATAAAATCACATACACACACTGACACACACTCACAGGCACACCCATTCTCACTCACAGACACACACTGACAGCTACACTCACTCACTCACAGTAAGGTGGACAGCCCCAGAACACGAGGCAAACAAGGCATTTGTCTGGGAGCTTGGGGTGGCATTTTTTGGCGCCCCCTCCCCCCCTTCCCCGAAAATGTCGCCCTAAGCAAATGCCTTGTGGTAAACACATCCCTGGTCTGCTATAAAAGAGGTCTGTAAATAAGCAAACCTTCCGAGTAAAGTAACAGCGTCATCCAAAAAGGGGTGTGTCATATTGCCCCAATGGGGCTGCACATGAACAGGGCACTGCACTCTCCCCATGAGCTACGTGAATGTTTCACAGTGCAAGAAAATCTAATGATGTGATTGTATTTCTCTTAATGGGAACTATTTTCTCATGTCCACCGATGACGTTCACCATGTAACAAAACTGTGATGGAGAGGCAAAATCCCAAAACTGAGATTGTCCCGCTAGACTTGGGACTGTTTGGAGGGTGCAGACAGCGTTCCTTTATGATACCATATTCCTCACAATAATAATTCTATATACAATGCAAAACACATTCAGGAGAGTTTTCCAAGAATGCCTAAATTAATTCATATGCTTACTATATATGTATACATGCACACAAACATGCATTCATATAGGTATATTCATAAACATACAAAATGAAGCCAGTGGCCAAGCAGATTTATTTTGGGTCGTGATTTTGGATTTAATCTGTGGCATCAAAAAAGAGATGATTGATGGGTAGAAAAAGATGATTGATAATTAGGGAACAGTCACTAAATGTTGGTAGTCACAGATCAACTGATAAATAAGCAACAGAGGGGAAAATGGAACGGCAGGATAAAAAATCTGTATGTATTATATATTTATTATAGAAATTTGATATAATATGTTAATATAGTTTATTGTACTGCTTCTCCTGGTTTTCCCTCTCTTGGTTAATTTTTCTCACCTGCTCTGTGAACCAAATAGTGGCAATGCTCCTATCAGTGTCCTGCCAGATATTATATAATATTTTGCAGTACACTGATTGGCCCATTTTCGCTTCATTTTGGCTTGTCTGATTCGGTCACTGCATTGTTTTTTGGTGCCGAAATAATGCTGAGTCAAACCGAAATTCACATAAAAAATTTCTAGTGATCAACGGTAAGAAAAAGACTGGGCACAGGTCTAATTTACTGGATTAAAGGCAGCAATGTTTCTTCTCATAACACGGCCTTCACCAAGCTTGGCTCTGTTAGGAGCCAACATGTTGCAGCTCTTAATACAGTAAGCCTACCTGCACCATAGACCTGCGCCCAATCGTTTCTCGCATTGTACATCACCGTTGGAGTCTGGTCGTCTCTGGGTTGGAGGCACAGTTGCTACCTCCTACTTTCCTTTTTAGAAATATGGTTCACCCGAATCAGAGCTTACACAGATATGCAAAAGGAGAAGAGTAAACATTATTAAGACGTAAAGCAGCACAGACAAGCACAGAAAACAGTAAAGAAAAAAATAAAGGGTTTTCATTCATTGTCACCAGGTGATGCTCAGTTTGCCTCAATCTTTATTCAGCCTTGAAAACGATTTAGCAGACGAGATGATAAAGTCAGTACATTAAAGTAAAAATAGAGTACCTAATCCCCCACACTGCCAGTACCAACATAAGGAACAATGTAATCAAGAGAACCAAGCCCTTATTATAATCATTGTTTATAAAGCGCCAACATATTCTGCAGCGCTCTCAGCCAATAAATGACTAATTTTAATGAAGTTGTTATGGTGCCCACAGTGTTCCTTAAATAGGGATCATGGGCAACTGAGATCATTTTTTTCATTTCTTCTAATAAAGGGGTATTGAGAACGCCAGTTCAGTTTGGCATCGTATATGGGAAGGTTTTGACAAATAATACTTCCTCTCGTTGTTGGTCTATATAATGACTCCGCACTTGCAGTCACATGACTTGCTAACTGGAAAAAAAGAGAGAACCATCATAGCAAATCTACTAAGACCTAGTTTAATTGGTTACTTTAAAATTATCTTTAAAAGTTTTTGCAAATTAAAAGTATAATCTATTGAGTTGCAAAATGGCCAAAAAGTAACTGTTATCTTAGGATATCCCCACAAGCCACACTATTGTGTATCCTTAGGAATTGCCTTAGGTGTCAGAACCTCTATCGAAATGGTCTCTCTTAAATAAATATGCATATTTAAATATCGTTTATCGTTATTTTTATACAAAAAAACATATGTTAAGCATCAACATTTTGAAGGCTGGACTTGATGGACGCAAGTCTCTTTTCATGTAACATGTTAATCTGCTATATTTTCTAAATATATTTTATTGCTTTTTTAATGTAAGTTAAAGAGCATTTACTACTTTAAAAATATACAACATTTTAAATAATTGGCCATCTGCCACAGAACAATGCTGAGTTCGTGAGCAGCAGCTTTGGGAAATTTAAATAACATTATCATTTTTGTGCATATTTTTAAGTGAAATAATAATTAACAAATTACAAAATGCCAAAAACAAATGTACTCATTGTAACGGATCACCTGGCACCCCGACTGGGTACCTCCGTTGAAGGATGCTCCTAGCGCTTCCTGAGGACTCCAAGCACTGCAGCAGACACCACAACCACCGAACCGGAGAAGCATATAAATGCTCTCAAGCATATGAATGCTGTAAGCAACTGGACAGGAAAAGCATACAATCAGCTTACACTCCTGGCAATCAGCATACAATCCAATTCCCCCAATAACGAGGCGACACTTCGTTTTGAGGTCAAGCAGAACTGACAGTACTGGCACATACAGACTCTTTTATTCACAGTCCACAAACATAGTACTGCCCACAGGGTTTTGAAATACAACCAATCAATCCGTATAATACACACAGACACTCCCAAACAAAATCCTCCCCTCTGTCTGTGATATGATTATTGAACACAATGGTTAATATAATTATCACAGGCAGAGAAATACAGTATTATAAAACATATCACAGGGACCCCAAAACATGCAATAACCCCATAAAACCACATATCCAAAATTCACCCAGATCCGTTCAGTAGTTTGGAAGATACAGTTTAATGCAGATTCCGCAGAACATATACAGGCTATATGAAAAATAATTACTGTATAATGTGTCCCCTGTTCTATAGTTTAAAACCACTGCACGATGTCTCTGTGCACCAAATACTGGCGAGATGGCACCGTGTAGAAAAGGCCAAACAGTGTCTGTGAGTTAAAATGGCCGCCATCCATTGTTCTCACCATGTGCTTCATCCATTGTTCTCACCATGTGCCTCTGATACATGAAATGGTGGCCACCCAGTAACTCCACAGTATGTCCCCAGATGGTTCTTAAAGGGCCAGCAGCAGCATAATAAAATCAAGTATGCCCACATCAGTTCCTAAAAGTATACATCCCAGGGCCATAGTCGCAGGGCAGGAGGCTGGCAAACAGGCCCCTCCAAAAACCAGTGGCGAGTTTACTTTCGCCACACTCATTTTTAAAGTTCCTTAATCTGCTGCACTCTACATTATAAATTAGCAGGCAACCCTTCTAGACCAGGTAGAAGCCAGAGCAGCCAGAACATTTTCGTTTCTGTCTGTGCAGTTTGATATTATCCCCTTGAATTCTATTCAGCTTCACTCATCAGATCTGATGAGCAAGACTGCTCAAAAAGCTGATGGCAATTTATTGATTGCTCCATTCACACATTTATAAACCTTCTGTGCAAAGAGTTTTTCCAAATCAAAGACCTCAGTAGAAGAGGCGGCTCTAGACTTTATGAGGCCCTAGGCAAAACTCAAACATGAGGCCCCACTAACAAAAAAGTGTCACATATACACGTTGATGTACAGTTTACCTGTGTATGTGCCTGAGAGTGTGTCTGACAGATTATCCTTGTGTGTGTGTGTGTGAATGTATGTCTCTGTGAGCATGTTTGTGTTTTTGTCTGAGACCCTATGTGTATGGGGTAGCTGCTTGAAGTGTGTTGTGTGTATGGGGGGGTGATGGTGAGAGGCGGGTGATGGTGAGAGGGAGGTGATGGTGTGGGGGGTGATGGTGAGAGGAAGAGGGGGGTGATGGTAATGTGAGAGTGAGGGGGGGGTAATGTGAGAGGGAGGGGGGTGATGTGAGAGGGAGGGGGGGAGAATATGTGAAAGGGAGGGCGGTTGATGGTGATGTTGATCTAATGGTCTACAGCTCTGCTCACTGCTGAGCCGCAGACCGATGTCTGCGGTGGCTGGCCGGGCAGCCAGGAGGGGCTTCGCACCCAGGGGCATATTGGGCAAGCCGCCGGGCCCCCTCCAGACACAGTCTGCCCTCAGGTGGTTTAGGCGGCCGCAAGGCCCCAGCCAGTGTGAGGCTTAGGCGGCCGCCTAAACCGCCTAATTAGAGAGCCGCCTCTGCTCAGTAGTGCACAGTGTGACTTTGGAGGAACTAAGCAACCGAAGACCATACACAACTAATGGATGGAAGTCATGAAGTAAAACATCTTTCTTTTGCTTGACATCCACACCAGAAGTAGCAATCTTATACAGTGGGGAATTTTACGATTGACAGGGACACAGCAATGGGGCTATATAACGGGTACTGTAAGCAAACTAACAAGCATATGTTGTTATGGTCCTTAGAGTGTCCCTTTAATATTTGAAACTGATCCAATATTGAAACCTCTTTTAATAGGGAAACCTGGAAAATGACTTTATTATTTCACATAAAACAATGACCTTACATTCTGTGAGTTTATATTGCGTGGTTATTAAAGCACAAAATCATTTTACATTTTATAACATTATCAACAAATTGGATCAAGTAACTGATATAAGTAGTTATTTAATTCTGTAGATGTTTTTTGGAAAGCCCACACTTAATAAAAGAACAATAACAATTTAGACACCAGACACACACTGGATTTATCCTGGTGCACGAAAAGCTTTTAAAAGTTAAATATCCTGAACTATTTTATTAAATATATTATATTTCCTATCACATTTAGCTAGCCTGTTTCTGAAACCCCACCAATATTTGGAAAGATCACGTAACCTGATTTTGTGAAATATTAGATTTCATAGCATTTGAAAACCAATTAATTTATTCTTCTTTCAAGATGCTGATGAAAATTACAATTTTAATATATTTAATTGAGCATTCTTGATTTCATTTTTATATTATGGTAGAGCAATGGTTTTTAATAGAGTTGTCACACCAGCAGTCCATAGGCATTCTCCACTTACGTTCCAATGACCTGGACAGTTGGTGTGTATGGAGGGCTGGGTAGGGGCCACTAGGTTAGAGAAAATGTCAAAGATTTTTTAAAAAAAGTTTCATGTGAGTCCTTCAGGGATTAGCTAAAAGCATTGGGCTAACCTGCCACTATTAAAGAAGTTCGGTTTTTCATTATTATAACCACAGCAGATGTGCCCGTCATAAGGTAGTGGGAGAGAACCCTACTTTTTCTCAAATCCACTCTAACACATTTTTACACAAACTATGGAGTCTGCACCCACTGCACCCAAACACTCTCTGTATCATTACAAACATCCTGATTCCATAACAAAAAAACTGCCAGCATTACAGGGTTTTCAAATACATCTCATAGTGATCGTTACAAAACTAAGTGCTTTAATGGCATTTATAGGTGACAGAAGTGGGATTTGTTTAATTATGTTCCGTAGAGACAATCTAAATGGACTTTTCATGTATTGAGCCCATGTGTATTATATAATCAACTTTGCTAGATTGTGTTTTAGTTACAGTGCTTATTTGTCCTTTAATTGGCGCAACTGATTAAAGAGGAATTATTAGTTGGCAATGCTTGCACATGACATCAAGTCAGGTTGGTGTTTGTCGAGTTTATTCTACTCTTGCGCCAATGAACAATTTTTCAAGTCCTTTGAGACGTGCTATGTTTTTTATAGTCCCGTTAATGCGTTGTTAACTCTTCATCAGCAGTATTACCATCTACAAAAACTTGTGGCTAAGGTTAAGGGCTCTTTTTTCAAAGGCAAAAGTGTCGGAATGGTGGGGTTGTGATCACTTTGCCAAGGTTACCAACTCATCAGCAACCATTAACATGTCGATAAAATCCAGATATAAGATTGGAATTTCATATATTTTTTTTTTTTTACCATAAATAAAATAAAAGTCATTGTAGCAGAGCCCTAGTCTTATCAGGGACTTCATCTCCGCTGGATCACCCAAGAGTAAAATCAGGAACACACCGTAGATATTCCACCTCCTCCCCAACAAGTGGATGACACACAGTTCTGGGAGTACAACAACCTTTCTTCCTGCCACACACGGCTTTTATACATTGCCCCTAGTATGGGGATTCTTAGTCACAATTACGAGGCTTTTCTTCCCAAGATCCTCTGTGCCTGAGAGATAATTGCGTGAAAAACTATACCTCAATTATCTCTCAGGTACATAAAAATCTACAATATTTAAAAACATAAAAAAATTAATTTTAATAACTTCAGAACCCCACAAAAGTCATATCACCGAATAACTTGGATCTGAGTGCTCACTTTGCCAAAATATCACTCAGATCCCTTTGGTGGTTCGGCAACGCAATTCGAATTAAGTTTTGACCGAGATGATGCCCCAAAACAGTTCCAGAGAAAACAAGGCAACGGCCGGTCATCTTTCGGGGGTTCTCACACAAACACTGATGAATTTATCCCCTGGCTGTTAGTATATGAATGCTCCCTCTATTTGGTAGTTTATGCCTCCCGATCGCCGTTCCCCTAACTGTTCGGGAAGTTACATGGGCAGCGGTACCAGTTTCCCGGGCGTTCGCGGGGTTGTGTACCCGAAATTATTTCCACGCCATCTAGGACCATGTACCGCTGCCCACATTCGGGAGACAAGATGGTCGCCAATTGTTTGAATATGTGCGTTCGGTTATACGAACGGCGACCACACAGGGGAACACTTGAACTAATACCCAATTTGTGGTTAACAGCCATGAGCGATCGGTAATTAAAAGGTGCGAACAAGGGGATCCCACAGAGTTGATTCGGTAAACGAACTGAGCCTTACGGACAGCCTAACAAAAGGGAATAAAAGTGTAGCTAGAGAATCCATTCCTCCATAGTCATAAAGGCAATAAAAAAACAAATCTAACAATACTTATCAAGGCAACTGAACACACAAAGAGCAAAGATCTTATCTGGTACCAAAACTATATCAAATTTGAAGAGAATGTAATAATTATATTTACAGAAATAGTAAATATTTATATTGCAGAAATAGTTCAAATCACTCCTGACACATTTTGTAAACTGAATTGTAATGACTGTGGGTTTTATATACTAAAAGAGAGCTGTATTGATTTGAGAACCTACAAAATCGCCACCAAATTGCTGATTCCCCCCCCACGAATATTTCCTTAAATTTAAAAGTCAGTAATCAATTGACCATGAATCACTATTTCATTGATAGACCCTTTCATTGATTGTTAATATTCATAAACACAGCTTAATGGTTTAACCTAATTATAAGGAAATTACAAACATGTTTCTTTTCATTTCGGATGTGAAAGAAAATGAACGAGTTAAGAAATATCCTATTATCTTGTCCTGCTGTCTTTAAGAAATGAGCATTAACATCTGTTAGGGGTGTTGTTACTAACTGATCCTACAAAACTCTTGAGAAGATGTAAAGAAAACCACAGTTATTGTAGCAAATTGTTTTCTATGTGACGAGAAAAAAAGATTGACTTATTGAGAATCTGTTCTCACACAGTGTAACAGAGATAAGGCCATATGCACTAATGGGGGAGGGGGATTTTATTTTTACCTTGATTCTGAAAAAAAAAAAGTAGACGAAAAGAAAGAAAAAAACAAACGTGTTTCTGTGTATGTAAAATTCATTTACAGACCCTTAAAATATTTAGTTTTTTACGTCACTGGATATAGTATTTCTCTCTAATTTTACAAAACATTTACATAATAATTGTCATATCGTTAATAATAATATTAATGGTAATAAAAGTAATAAGGGCAATAACATTACAATGATTGTACATGATTAAAATAATATTTTATGTCACACCTTGGGAGATACAATAAGCCCAGTTACATAAGATCCTAAATAAATACTTTAAGAAACTGTCTAATAACAATATATACCTGAAACATGTATCGTTTTTTATTTTTGTTGTAACCTTTTTTTAAATACCTTAATAAATTAATATTTTTGTTGTTATTAATTGTAGTAGTAACTATTGTGATTTTAATATTGAACTATTTGAAACCAGAAGTATTTTACTAAATTATTGTAACATGATGTTTAGGTTATGTGCTGAGTTATAATTAAACATATGAATAAGCCAACACTTTGAATTCTTGATTGTCTTACTCCAAGCAAGAAATCTGGGCCATTAATGTAAAATCAGTGCGTAAAAAGCAGGGCTTAAGTCCTGCAGAACGCGAGGGAACGGTGTTCCTGCACTTTTTTTACAGCAGGAACGCCGTTCCCGTTGCTCCTGCAGGCACGCAGGGGGTGGCAAAAAATGCCGCCCCCAAATGCCCCTTGTGTTCACCCTGTCATGGGGGACCCAAAAGGGTGGCCTCATGGCCATCTGATGGCCCACCCGGCGGGCGCCTGTCTCCCTGTCAGATGCGGCGAGGGAGCTGTGTTCTCCAGGTTCTGCTCCCCCGCGCCGTTTGCTGATGCCGTGAGCTGGAATATAAAGTCATATTCTGGCTCCCAGCATCAGTAGACAGCCCACGCGGCGAGAGGGAGCAGAGCAGAGAGAACACAGCTCCCTCGCCCCACTGGACCCCAGGGACAGGTCCACGCCATCTCTCCAGGTAGGGAGGCTGGGTGGACATCTTTAAATTTTAAAAAAAGAATAATAATTTGTGTGTATGTGTATGAGTGTGCATGTGTGTGTGTGTGTCTGAGCATGTGTGTGCGTGAGTGTCTGTGTGTGTGAGTGTCTGTGTGTGTGTCTGTGAGTGTGTGTGTCTGAGTATGTGTGTGTCAATGAGTATGTGTTTCTGTGTGTGTCTGTGTGTGTGTCTGTGAGTGTGTGTCTGTGAGTGTATCTGTGTGTGTGTCTGAGTGTGTGTGTGCACCTGTCAGTGTGTGCACGCGTTTATATATGCATACAAGTGTATATTTTTTTTTGAGGGGTGGGAAAGTGGATCTTGGGTGAGTTAACACACTTTATTCCCCAGGACTTGACCCCTGGTAAAAAAGCGTCCTTCATTGATGGGCACAGGGAACCCAAACTTTATGCAACAGTTTCTCTACAAACAGCAACAGAATTTTTCTATTCCATGCCCCAGAGGCCACTTAGGAAACGTGTCCTCACCTCATTGGAGGCCATCTGTATAGAGGAAGATCCAATGGAACATGGGATCTCCTTCCTATACAACTTGCTTATGACACAGAGGAGGCAATCACCTCCCAGTTTAATGGGAAAATGGGAGACAGCCTTAGGGGAGACTTTAACCCCTGCACAATGTCAAAAAACATGTGACCTGACACACCATAAATTGCTAACTTTCTGGTATAAAACCCCACGGGTACTACACATCATAATACATCCATTGATGAGCAATGCTGGAGGTGAGGATGGGAGGTAGGCACCCTTATCCATCTGTTGTGGAGCTGTGCCCTGATATGTCTGGAAAAACTATGCAAAAATTCACTGGTACCCCGCTCCTACTCCATCTTACCAAACTCCAGATCTCTGTCTATAAAAAGTCTCTGACAATTAGAATCCTTAATGTAGCGAAGAACTTGATACAACTTTTTTGGAAAAAAAGGAGCACCCCATCCATAACCCTTTGGTTCCAATGCATAGAAGAGCTCTGCTCCATGGAAGATCTCACCTTCCAAACAAATGGCAAAACTCAGGTATACTATGGTGTCTGGACTCACTGGCTACTTACCACAGAGTCAGCTGACTCTTCAGTTCTACCCATTGAACCTGAGTTGGAAATGCCTCTTCCGGGGGACCGCATAGCCGCAATATTCTGCGACAAGAAAACTAGGCGTGGCAGTGGGGATGGAATACCACCCCTCCCTTTTTTTCTTTTCTTTCCCTTTATCTCTCCCTTCTTCTCCCTCATAATTCACTTCAACCCCTACAGTCCTTGCCTACCTGCCCTTTTCCCCTCTCCCTCACATTTTCTCTTTTTACCATGATGAGAATGAGCCAGGGTAGACACCCGATAGACATAGAAAGGCCCGCCACGCTGGGCACCGAGAATAGCCATGTAAAAAGCCCCATAACCATATTGTAACACCAGATAAGATGATAAAGCTTGATGACCATCTGCTGAGTATATGTATGTCCTGATATACCGAGACTACATAAGAGTTTCTGATAAACTAATAATGATACTCTGTCTCCAGTTTGAGACCTGTGAGTCTCATTGTTACACTCCAATTTTGCAGACCTGCAAGTCTACTCATACTCTTCCCATTGAACCACTACGTTTACTGTATAAGTCTCATATGAGACCTACGTGTCTCACCGTTTTATCTTATGACTTTCACACATGATCTTTGCAACTGGAAAAGAAAATTCTAAAAATGGAAAATACCAATAAAAACGATATTTACAAAAAATAAATACAGTGGAACCTCGGAACTCAGACGTTTCCATTCTCCAACAATTCGGAAGTCAAACAAAAATTTTGCATAAAAAATGTCTCAGTACGCGAACAATCCTCAGGAACCCAAACAAATCATGTGGCATTGTGCCGAATCATGCCAGAGTATTGAACTCCAGTTGAAGTTCACTCAATGCCACCGGACCACAAGGGTTTACAGTGTCCCCCCCCCAACTCCTGGCCAAACGTAAGAAAGGAGGGAGGAAATAAAATTGTATTAATGCATTATTTATTTAAATAAAATTATTTTAAAAAAATGAATATATTCACCCTCCCCACACACAATGTAGATCTTATATCTCCCAGCAATTTCAAACAATGCACTCCTCACACACACTGCACCCCTCAGCCACACACACTGCACCCCTTACACACATACAATATAGCCCTGTACACACTATGCCACTTATACACACACTCTCTACAGCCCTTAGCCACACATATTACACCACAAACACAACACAATTGAAACCGACCTATTTGCAAGAAACATCTCAATCACTCACTCTACACACACACACATATAATCCCACAAACAGATTCCAAACACATACAATGTGGCAAAACCGACCTCGCCACTGGGCATTGGAGAAGACTGATTGCCAGCCTCCTGCCATGTGACTATGGTCCCTGGGATGTATTGCCCTTTAAAGACATGATTTGGGCATAATGGATTTGTGTTGTGCTGCTGCTGGCCCTTTAAGAACCATCTGGGGACATACTGTGGAGTTACTGGGTGGCCACCATTTCCTGTATCAGAGGCACATGGTGAGAACAATGGATGAAGCACATGGTGAGAACAATGGATGGCGGCCATTTTAACTCACAGACACTGTTTGGACTTTTCAACACGGTACCATCTCGCCGGTATTTGGTGCACAGAGACATCTTGCAGTGGTTTTGGACTATACAACAGGGGACACCTTATACAGTAATTGTTTTTCATATAGCCTGCATATATGTTCTGTAAAATCTGCATTAAACTGTATCTTCCAAAGTACTGAACGGATCTGGGTGAATTTTGGATATGTGGTTCACCCAGATCCCCCGGTTCCAATGATATTGATTGGATGATTTATGGGGTTATTGCATGTTTTGGTGTCCCTGTGATGTGTTTTATAAAACTGTATTTCTCTGTCTGTGATAATTAGATTAACCATTGTGTAAGGTAATTGTATCACAGGCAGAGTGGGAGTGTCTGAGTGTATTGTACGTGTTATTGGTTGTTCTGTAAAACCCTGTGGGCAGTACTAAATTTGTGGATTGGGAATAAAAGAGGCTATATGTGCCAGTCCAGTCAGTTCCTGCTTAACCCTCAAAGTGAAGTGTCGTCTCATTATTGGGGGAGGATTTATTGTATGCTGTTCCAGTTTGACTGCTAGGAGTGTAAACCTATTCGCATGGTTTTTCCTATTCAGCTGTATACAACATTCATATGCTTGAGAGCATTCAAATGCTCCTACGGTTCGGTGGTTTTGGTGTCTCCTGCAGTGCTTGGAGTCCTCAGGAAGCGCTAGGAGCATCCTTCAACGGAGGTACCCAGTCGGGGTGCCAGGTGATCCATTACATACATAATACGCTTTTGGGTCTCTGGTCACTTATGGAGACATCAGAGACAAGTCACAACCAAACACAGCGTAAGTGTGTCATTAAATTTGTTTGCGCAACATAAACACAGGGCCTTTTTCTCATGCAAGAGCTCTTCAGCGAGGCTCTGTGCATGGGCAGCCCTGAAAGAACATTGAACTAACATGCTCGCTTTGAGAGGGGATGTTTTCTTTTATATTTTATTTCTTTTCTTATAAAAGAAGCAAGAGGGATCCCCGATGAATTAAAACTTTTTTTTTTGGGTTGGAGCAACCCTTCAAATACCTGACGACTCATTTCATATTAATATTTTACCAAAGTACTGTATTCTAATATCTATCCCCATATCGGATCACATTTTATAAATTTAGATTTTTTGAACAAAATAATGTTGGATATTTGGAAACGTACTGCAGTGAAAGGAATTTTAAAACACTGTTGCAACTCAATGCATATATATTTATGTAGTGTAAAATGTATTCTGAGAAAATATATTGGGGTCTTTTTAGACTGTAGTCTAAATGTATCTGACTAATGTAATGATGGTGAATCAGTAATGGTAGTACCGAAGTTCAAGTGGTCTTCATATAACTCAGCTGCACAGTGTTTATTATAGAATTTAAAGCTAATACACTCTTGTTTAGCCAATATGACTTCCGATAACCTCAATTTACTCTGCCTTTCTACAGAAAAACAAGTATCAGAAATGTCAGCAGAAGGAACAATCCAATGAATAATAATCTTAAGATTCTACAGATGCCGTTTTTCTATTGAGGATAAATTATGTATGTGTGAGTTGCCATTTATCATTTTTGCAGTAGACCAGTGTATATCCCCTATGTAATTTGCCTCATCTGACATTTTGATACACCACTTTTCTATGCATCGGATCATCTATTTTTCACTAAATCATTAATAAGAAGTAGTGTTTAGCTTGAATCAATATTGGTTGGAAATACGGCGGTTTAGAAAATGCATCTGCCTTTATATAATACGTTCCCCAGCTGAGAATTCCGAGGATAACAATTTAATATCCCATTGCAAGCAGCATTTCCGTACTTCTAGATAGAAATTAAAAAAAGTCATTCGGCAATTATAGCATATATTTCTCGACAACTCTGGCACATGTAATACTTAATTTGTTTTCAAAAAATAGCGAGAGATTTTTCTTCGTTTTTGTTTTTCCAATTGCTTTCTTCTCCCTCGAGGGAACATTTTGACATGATTATTGAAAATAATTTTTTGTATCATTTCTGAAGACAGTAATTGAATCAGAATGTCAACGTTCCTTTGAAAATCTATAGACTGCGGTATGCTCGCAGTAATATTATCCTTGTTCTGAAGGCATGCGTTGGGATTTTAGATTAGTGCACTTATTGTACCAAATGCTAGAATATATGTGGATAATGCAAACCAGTTTTCAATAACAGAAACTGGGTAAAATAACAACGATTTGGAAATAGCTTAAGATATTTGAGTTTTTGTGGTTTGGGACACAACACCCAGTTCATGCTTAAAAATCCATACAAAAATAACAGTGGTGTGCACGTACAGACAAGTAGGTCTATCACATAGCCAATATTAAAGAATTTCTTTCACAACAGCAGATATCATCTTGTGTTAGAAAGAGATAAATAAGATATAGATGGATGGGTCCAGATATTGAGTAATATGGCGATTCACTAAAGTCCAAATGGCTAAAACCAGACAGCTGTGTACAGGACCATCCAGATTGTATAATACGGACATTGTTCACGCTATTTAACAATGTCTGGATTTTGGGATTCAGGTAACGAACTGGGCATAAATTTGGTCTGGATTTCAGCCTAGGCCGGAAGCCAATGAACACCTGAAATCTGGACTGAATGCTTTAAATCTGGGCCCAAAGGCTTCAAAACCATCCCCAGATTAAAAAAAATAAATAAATCCAAATTATTTGCCTGCTGACAGCACTAGCAGCCAGTGGGCAAATAGTTACTTTGTAATAACTTACCTGGCCCTCCGCTCCCTCGCCATGATCTTCTGATAGATATGTGAGTTACACTACTGTAAAACCCACCTCCAGTCCACCTGGGCTCCTCCTTATCTCTATGTTGCTTTGCCCTGCAGTGGGACACTTCCCCAAGCAAGGCAAAAGTCCTCCATGATGCCAACAATCTGGCTTTATCATATTATTTCATTCCCATACTCACTAGGCACCGTCTAGCGTCATGCGCTGTGGTTGCCAAGGTTAGAGAGCAGAAATCCTCCTGAGGGAGGTCTCTTGTGCTCTCCTTGTCATTCAATTCTTTGGCAGTAACCGTTTTTTTCAAAATCTGTAAAATAAATAATGGGTGGTGAACAGTGTTCATTTCAAAATTTGTGTTATAGAATTTTATATATATATATATATATATATATATAGATACACATATTTTCTTTTATTTGGCCTTTTTTTAAATTAAGATAAAAAGATTTATGAGAAAGAAGACTTCCCATGGTAAGTATTTTTTTTTACAGGTAGTAGTTTCAATGCTCCTTCACTATTAATAGGGTGAGATGGGATAGGTAGGACACATTTTTCTAAAGTGGGGGTGGCTAGAGGATTGGAGAACCCCGGCTAGCCAGGCATTAGGAGTATGGTTGTGTCACTAATTGGAGGGGAGTGGCATTTGTATGTATAATTATTTAGACCCCTTACCTGCAGCCCATATGTGGCAGCTGTGGAGGACCCTAAGTCCCCCACTTTAATATTATAATTAGAGTCCCCACCTACCATCATTGGGGGGTGAATGACAATTTGTGAATGTGCATTCTGTCACATGCATTCATTTCCAATTTTTTGTAAAAATGGTGCTCCTTTGAATCTTTTGTAGCCTAGTGCTAAATACCTCCATTACTTCTCAATTTACTACGCTATATTCAGAGCATCTGGTATCGCCATGCTGAGTCGAAGAACTCTGTGCCATAAGGAGCACTCAGATGCCTATTTCAAAGTAATGTGAACAGCATTCAGAGGTGAAATGTAGCGAGTGATTATAGCAGTGATTATAGCCTTTACCTCACACCATGAGACTACATGTAGGTGTTACACATGTATGTACATAGTGGGGAATTTTCAGATGCTACCTTATACATAAATTAACCCCATTAAACCCTCCCAATAACGACAGACAACTTAGTAAGGATGAAACAGGCCACAGCATTTATTATAACATAAATAAATAAATACTGCATAACACATCCATAACTTTATTTATTCAAAATCTTCTTTCTGTAACCAAAATTGTTAAACTTAAATAAGCATAAATTAACATATATACATATATAACGCAACACATAGTGTTATATAGTAACCCAACCGTCCTTGCCAATAAACATACCGTGGATCCTAATCACCACTTCCTCTCACCTCCCCCCCTTTCATTAATCATACCATTCCAATGGCCGCCATCAGCCGACCTTATCCACGCTCAATGGACACCATACCTCAGGCAACCTAAAGTTAACCGTTTAAAGCGGGGGAGGTTGAGACTTGCCAACTTATTAACTCACTCCAACCACAAAAACATAACCCCACAAACTTAATTGGCAAGGACATACCCCCGGCTAGCTGTGACTAACTACCAAAAAAGGGGTGGGCGGGCGGGAAGCTGTCTGCTGGCCCGGTTCCTAAGTGGCACTGAGGTAAGACCACTCCCCCCACTAACTACATAGAAACTTAATCCCACCTACACATATTTCCTAAACCACTCCCCCGCATCTCTCCCCACACTCCTACATGTGCCCTTGTCCGCTTAGCTGCGCCATCTCCCCAGGGCCTGAACTGACTGTAGCGGAGCGGCAATATTAAATCCCACGAACTCCGCTGGCAAAGAAGGTAATCCACAGTCAAGTGCTGAAAAGTAAGGCAATATCCCAAATCCCCCAGTAACCGGACGAAACACAGTTCTGGGAGTCAACTGAGGTCTTTATTCACAGCATCTAGTATTAATACAATTCTCCATGCAAGGGTTTCCTGAGTCACAACCCAGGGGCATTACAGGAGTGGACTACATGGGAAACTTAAATTACAGAGCATTTCTCACATCAGGCACTACTGCACAAGAGGGATACTCCCACTGGAATAAGTGGATTATCCCTCTGTGCAGCAGAACCGACAATTCACATTAAAATCTATAACTTTAATAATACTTGGCAGATTTAAACGAATGGACATTCGGTAGATAGCTGGGGTCTAAGCGCACAGTTCGTGAGACTACCGCTCAGATCCCAGCTAAAACAACTGAATGCCGTACGAAATACACTTTGCCATAGAGTTCGCCCCAAAATACCGAACACCGATGGGGGACCCTAATGGCAAAAGACCGGAGCTCCCGAATGGCCTGGAACACCGCTGGGGAGACAAAGGATCCAAGATGGCCGACCGCCGGGTGGTCGGTAGCCGAACGACGGCCACCTAGGAGAGCCTCTAATTACCGATTGCAACACGTCCCTCTCTTGGTGGGCTATTAGGGGGTAGCTCATTCGGTTCACGAACAGCCCGCAATGTTGCAGTTCGTGAAACGAAACACATGAATGCTAGCAGCTTTCGGCAGCTAGCATACGAATGCAATACAACATACAATAATACACAGGATACAGCCAGGGAATACAAAAAGTCACCAGAATAATACAGGCAACCTTTTTATACATCTAGTCCATGTCGAAGTGGCTAGGTTTGCCACACTGACTTTATTGCAGCTGTGCAGAGGTACTTATACCGGAAAAGGGTCATTAGCATATAATATTATAATTAACAGTGCATACAGCTCTCCATCAAGCTGTTCCCATAACTACTTGATTTTCTTGCTGAAAACAACCCTCAGCCTCAACAAAACAATGCCCCATTTTGTCCATATCACTCTTGTTAACAAAACATTTGGATAGAATACAAAAGTATTTGTTCCTTATTAAACCAATATGCCCACATAATTTAAACAGCCTGAAATATACATTGTATGAATACAAGGAATGCCCCTTGTAAAATTCCCACCCAAGCAAGAGGAGACCCTGCCTTTCAACCCTGAGTCCATGACACCTGTACTTTGTAAAGGATTTGGATGCAAAAGCACCAGTTATAATCCTGACACCAAATGCATCTGGATGATTGCTGCAGATTTGCTCAGTTATTTTCACCAGATTTTGCCCATCTGGACATAATCTGGTGTTTAGTGATCAATCCTGTCACTGCAAACAAGGGATGTATTAAAAGTATAGTACAGATGCTCAATAAAATAAATAAAGGTATTACCAATATTAGTATAAATGAATACCTAAAGGGATATAAAACATAAAAAGACCATAGGGTAAAACAGTTTGCACTTGTGTTATAAACTGTAAAATAAATGGTCAAACTCACATGTTGCTGAGTCACTTTAAAAGCTGACTCAAACTATAGGTTTATAGCACAGATGAATCTTGGTAAGGATGGACTTCTGCAATGGCCAGGGTAAAGCCAAATTCGTCTTGAAACAATCAAATCCAAAAATCCAGGATCCCTTTAGGTATTCATTTATACTAATATTGGTAATACCTTTATTTATTTTAATGAGTGCTCTCACCATTATTTTTATTTACACTTTGTCTCACTATTTATGTGTTTTAGTGATTCACACAAGGTGATAGTAGCACCTACATTCACCGGTTCCAACAAATTGTAAATTTTTTTATAGTACAGATGCTCCTCACTTACCGACCAGCTTCCGTTCTTACAGCCCGGTCTTAAAATGAATTGGTCGGTAAGTGAGGCGCATGTGCACCAGTGCAGGTCTATGTTCAGGAACATTTCCCTGAACATAGATTAGACTGATTCCCTGCTCTGGTGCGTATGTCTACGTTCGGGGAAATTTCCCTGAACATAGACAAGAGTAGCAGAACAGGGATTCCCTCAAATTTATATTCGGGGAACGCCTCCTAAACATAGATTAGATAGATTCCCTGCTCTGGTGCGTTTTTCTATGTTCAGGGAAATTTCCCCGAACATAGACATACACACCAGAGCAGGGATTCCGTCTAATCTATGTTCAGGGAAAATTCCCCGATCATAGACCAGCTCTTTAACGTGGAGAATCCCTTGAATCCACACGCTAGAGAGCTAGTCATAGGTCGCAAAGTGAGGACCACCTGTAACCTGTTAAGGACTAATGATGTAATGATACATCATAAGAAATCTGCCTTTAAAGATCCTATTTTAAAACGGAATGTCACACATGTAATGAATGTAGAGCTGTATATAGAGGCAAATGCAAAATAGGCAAGACATTCCTTACTAACATAGAATCTCCAGGGTAATTTTGTGATCCTTAAGCAGTTATAAATATGAGGCTCAAGGAAGGAATATGTAGAGAACGTATACAAACATCTCTCCTTGTTTTTGCCTACAACGTATCAAACATTTCCTTACAGTAAGAATAATAAGATTGCAGTTAGTCTCTATGGTTTTCCCTGTTTCTCTGCAAGGAGTGAAGCAGGGAAGACCATAGAGACTAACTCTCGGTTTTCAAACACTGTCCGATCCCAGGTTCCGCTTTAATTATATTTCCCTTCCTAATAAACTGTGCTTTCATCAGAACGATGCTGTTAACACCTGATTGTATGCCTTGCATAATTTTGCCATCTCTTACCCATATGAGTTGTATACCATGTTTACCATCATATTGTTCTATATTACGAACACCCAAATCGAAAGTGGTTTTTGACGTTAAGCTTCACATCTGTATTAAATCAACAAGTAAAGTAAATATTTTGTGCGTTTGCCAAAAGGATCCAGGTTTAAACAGAAGCAGGTATCTTCCAGTATATATTGTTTTTGCTGTTGCCATTCAAGTGCTGACCAATGTATGGAGAAGAGAAAAATCTTTGTTAGTAAGTTTTTTCTTTATTTAACCTCTGCTTTGAGGCAGATAAAAGTTAGGGGTTTTAAATTGATGATGAATGTGTATGTTTAGGGGTAGCAGAGTGATCATAACACATCAAAATAACTCAAGTTGGCTTTTAGTGGCTGTGATGAGCCTCTCAGAATTCCAGCCAAGTCAAGGAGAGGACACTGATTGGAAGCATATGTCTACAGAACAAAATATTAATTCATAAACCTAAAGTTATAATTCAACTTTGAAGACAGAGTAAAGCACAGGAACACATTTAATACCTGAAAATGTATGTTCCGTGACTGATCCATGAAATGCATAATTTTGATGAAATACGCTCCTGACATTTTTATTTTAAAAAAAAATTTAAATCTGGGTTGAGAACACTGAGTGGCCTAAAGTTTTGAGAGGACATATTAAAATCTAAGTGCATCACATTCGCAAAACCTTTGCATAGTGGTTCCCTTTTCCACTAGCTACTGGTACGTTTAATTTACATGGGGTACCTTTTAAGAGATGAGATCATCATGAGTTGGGCAGAATTCAAGAGACCCAGAAGCCTTATGATTTACTCTATAGGTATTTGAAAAGATGCTATAACATTTTGTATATGGATTTAAGAAATAGCAGGATAAAATATAACAGAATGACTTGCAAAGTTTTGATAAAAGCATTTAAATTCTGCATGTGTTCTGGGCAGTGCAATCAATCATACATTATGGTGAGATGTTGATTTTGAAAGGTTGTAACGCAGGTCCATTAAATACAACACCAGAAAAAAAAGACATTAGGTCACTTAAAACCCCAGAAACATAATGGAGGCCAGATATTAAAGGCAGATGTCGGAATCATTTTCATTAAAATTTTAATTATATTGCAGAGAAAGTCTAGGTTTTGCATGTTTTAGATAACTTGGAAAAGAAAGTTGAAATAAGAAGAATGCATTTATCAGTTGTGGCGGGCCACTCCTTGTTATCAGAATATCTCCACCAGGGATTCCATTTCCCTTACGCAAAGTCTCCACGAGTGATTATACCTCTCCCTCCCAATCATCAGCTGAGGCTTGATACAAGGTAAACAGACACACTTTATTGGTGGCAAATGGCTTTTTATATAGCTTTCCCCAACAGGGTGTCATCACATACACAATATTTTTCACAATCCTGGTGCCTTGGTGTCGGGGACATAATTTACTTATAACAAGATAATTTAATTAGCTACACCAGGTTGCCAAACATACTATTACTGCAAAACACAATTTCCCCACGTAGTATCCCCGAAGATTTACTGTCCAGTGAAGCTCTCATCTGGGGGCGGGTAACCAGTCCAAAAAGCTTCCAGATTGAAGGTATCTAGCCCATGTAATTTAAAGAGAAAGGTTTAGCCAGATCATGGCTCTTCTCTGATCCAGTACACAGTTCCAGGCATCTTGGTGGGAACTCCTGATCACAAAAGATGGCTGTTGGCAACTCCAGTGCATGGAGCTCCCTAAAGTTTTTGGTGTCACTGGGTGTGGCAAACCCTGCCACTAAGATACTAACTTTTCTTTGCGAATGAACGCTGGAGTTATAATAGTCGCATGTGTGCGAAGGCAGAGACTCGGTTCACGAACGGACTGTACTATCATCCATGTGAATGCTCTGAAACTACCGAACGAGGGACCACCCCGGTGTGGTTGTGTGCCTCCTATTAACAAAAGCAACAATGTTGCGAAGTGTGTTAAGTGCGAGTGCGTGTGTGGCCGCCATTTCGCCTACCGAACACGTGGCGGCGGCCATCTTACGCACGAACAGCGGTACTTGGTCGTCGAACGCCTGGAACTCAAACCGGGCATTCGACTAACCAAGTACCGCTAAGACCTCCAGCACGCTCAAAAGGCACGAATCAACTACATGAACACCTCAGCATTCGGTATGTGGAATCCCACGAACGAGGGGATTCATTCGAACGGTAAAGGAAGCCTGCATGCCATAGACTTTCAGGACTTTTGATTCACCAGAAGAGACCGACCGCAGGGCCAGAATTCATGGAACTGTTTTCGGCTATTGTGCCCGTGCGGTCGGTCAAATCTTTCACCTGCTGTAACTCCCGAACCCCTGGTCCGATCTGGGTGAATTTTGAGTATGTTGCTCACCCAGATCAGGGCTACCAGGGGACCCCTTATTTAGGGGACATCCACAAATTGGGGAAAACTGTGTGCATATTAATCTTGTTAATTGTTAAGGGGAGGAGAGGTAGGGGAGGTGACCACTGTGTGATTGGTTACTGTAGTAATTGTGAAAGTTACCTCCCTTGCATGGGAAAAATGCATAAAAGCAGACCTGTGAATAAAGACATCAGTTGACTCCCAGACTATGTGTCGTCTAGTCCTTGAGGAGGTGGATTATGCTGTGTTCCTGTGATTTTGTATGCTGAATCTTTGTTCCCAGTGCAGAGCTATTGGATTAACCCCTGCTACTCCGCTACACTGGGTGCCTTGTCACCTCCCTAATCTCCCATCCAAGTAGCTCCCTGTTTGGTAGTTCTGGAACCAAGATCTAACTCGATAAAGTTTGACAGGACCACAGCACTCCCGCAATCATAGTCATAGTTTCATGAAGAGAATGTATGGACAAGCTCACTCCCGTCAGCCAAGCAGCAAAGAGTGTTTTGCAAACCTGCAATCTGCTGGCGGGTGAAGCTGCCGGCAATATGTTCCATGCCTCCTCTCAATGTCCTCTAAAGGCATCGTGCAATTCAGTCAAAGGCTTCTCAAAGAGAAATCTGTGATTGGCCCTTTTTGCCAGTTTGAAAAAGCATGAATGCAATCTGAACCGGTGAGGGGAGGTATGCAGGGAGACTAAGAGGAAGGGAGAAAAAAAAACTTACAGGGAAACAGGATGGTTCAGAACATTGAAGGAGCGAAGGGAAGCCCAAAACGTCCATTGCCAGCAGGAGATAAAAACTTCTAAAACAAGTTAACATCTGGTTGAAAATGAAATACTTTTTCTTATGACTGCTATGTCAGTCACAGCCAAGGGAGGTTAGGCTATGGCTGCATGGACAGAAATATAACTCCTAAATAGTAGAGAAATGAGCAGTGAGACTGCAGGGACATGATCTATACACCAAAACCGCTTCATTAAGCTAAAATTGTTTTGGTGCCCATAGTATCATTTTAAGTATGATTTGGTTTTATGCATTTTAATAAATCCAGTTGTATCAGCTATTTTTGGATGAAACTTCCATCACCCTAGCACGTTAAGTAGCTATATATGACTATGAAGGACAGAGGTAGGCAACCTTTTAGTAGTACTGTGCCACATGGAGATTTTAAAGTCTCTTGGCGTGCTGGTACTATCTTGGAGGTGTTTATGTTGCCGTATTCTGTCTGTGCTATTTGTGGGTCCTGTAGTTGCTTTGTAGCATTGTATTTGTGTGTATGTGGGCTGTTGTATTGTATAGAATACGTTAATGAGTAGTTGCAATAGCTACTGCGCGTTGCTCTACTCCAGTGGGGCGTTTCGTTCAGCAGTGCTGGGATATAGTGATCTGAGATCACTTCCTCTAAATGCTGCAATATGTAAACTGAGGATTGGTCTTCACCACCTGCAATCACCACTCGGTTTGCACTAAGGACTCCTTAGGCTCTGGTAGCCTTGAGTGCCTACAAAGTCACCCAGAGTGCCATGCATGGCACATGTGCCGTAGGTTACTGACTCCTAATGTAGGATTTGCATTGTTAGGTTACTTATGACAGCATTACACAGCATTGCTCCCCTGCCACTGATTAGCACCCTTCCACAATAATTTTCTTTATTTGCCAGACATAACCTATATCTATAACCTATATATCTTATCCAAACCTCCATCCACCTAACAAATAACCAGTCATAGATACACAATGACACCTTCCACATTCATTCACAGTGACACCCCCCTTCATTCATTCACAGTGACACCCCCTTGCAATCATACACAATGTCCCACTCCACCTCTGCATTCACTGAAAATGGCACACACCCTGCATTCATACACAATGAAAACACCCCTGCATTCATACACAGTGACACACAGCTCAAATACACAACTACATTCACATACAATGACACACAGCTCATCTTATTGTGGTAGACTTGGTCTCTTTTTACATGCAGTAGGGTTGGTAAGGGATGTCTGGGAAGTTAGCTGGGGAGTACAGATATCTGAAGTTATTACAGATTAAGATCAGTGAGTCCCCTAATGCAAATGAATGTGAATTTATACTATGCTGCCATTTGTAGTTCATAGTTCTATTTACCCACACCTTGCAAGTTCAAGTTGGATGCAATTCTCTTATTTCCAATTTAAGATACAACTGCCACATTTGCTCTATATTTCCATCTTTTCCATAATAGCTCGTAGTGGAAATAAAATTGTCACTAGACATACAGGGAAACAATTTGCATTTATATGGCTGTCTGTCCACATGGCTACATAGTGCACTAATTTCTGACTGTGCCGCTATGTATGAAGTAAAGACTGAAGTCCAGAAAAGTCAGGAGAAAGGGACTCACTTCTTCCAGTCTAAGGGCAAGCCAGTTTGACACCCACTTCTTTAATACAAAAAAAAGAATTTTCAAGGACATACCATATTCTAACCCCAAGACACTTGCCCTAACTTTCGCCTAGTCACACACACAAACACACACTTTAAGCAAGTGTGCTCAGCTTCCCATCACTCAGACACTGGGTGATCAGTCTGTCTGATACCAAGCTTGCTTTTGAGAGGCTCACAGTGCATGTGTCTCCAAAGATGGCACTTGAGTAACTCAGTGAACCTGATGCCTGAGAGGGGTTCCACAAAGATTGGGACTCAATAAACTTAATTTAGTGAACTCTACCAGCTGATAGAATTGCATGAAGAATCCTCTCCAGATCCAGACAGTTACTAGATATGAAGAAGGTCTGAACTATTTTAGTGTTTTCTGTCATTAAGATTCTGTAATTAGGCCCATCATAACTGTCAGCACCAGGCCCAATGGGCTCTTAATTCAGCCCTGACCTTTGCTCTTCTATGACATCACAGTTGGTGGAGAGGTAGCAGTACAAATCGAGTTAGAACCTTTTATTTTATTATTTTTTTATGAGGGCAGGACTTTAATACCAAAATGGATAGGGGAAACTATAGCGTTAGGAATAAAACGCTATATTGTACCTTAAAGAGTAAATCAAATGATTATTTTTAATTACACAGAATACTTAATTGGGATAGATTCAATTTGTTCATTCGTTCTGTAATTCTATTTGTCATATAAACATTTTTTTTAAATAAATCTCTCTCAATAAATGCCATTCTACATATATAGAGGGTATTTAAACAACCTACCAAACATGACCCCAATTTGTATTACTGGAAGGTTGTCTAAATCATACTAAAATCATAAATCAAAGGCATCGAGATCTACAATCCAAAGTGTCTCTTCTTCCTATAGCATACACTAGATTCTGTCGGCGAGTTTAGAACAATGTATCAGGAGAATGATGTATACTATGTGTTACTTTAAATTAAAAAGACTCATTCGTATCGCTATGTTATTCACTACTAATCTAACTCAGAACAGCTAGACTTCCCTTAATCTTAATACAATCAAATGGATTAACAACGAAACCATCTAGAGGAGGAAGTAGGAGAAATGCCATGAGAGTAAGAACACGGAAATGTGTCAAATGTGAAGATCTTCCAAAATCGATGTTCTTCATGGAAGAAATGAATGAAGTGTTGAAGTTCTACAACAGAAAGTGCTTCAAAAACTCCCTGATATCAAAGCACATTTAATTGTCTTGTATTTTTCAGAACAGTCTTGTGTATTTTCCATTTGGTTATTTAATAAATCTATCCCTCTTTCTAGATTGTAAATTATTTCAAGAATCCATCGTCTATTTTTGGAAATTACCACAACCCTTGCATGATTGTCCATCTGTATTTTCTCCATACACAAGTAGATTAAACATAATGTCAAAGTGTTAAAGGGACACTGTAGGCATTGTAACTGGTTCATCTCATTGAAAGTGGTTATAGTGTTTGGCGTCACCAGGCGCTGTCCTTTCATTCATTGCTAAACCATTTTTTAATGTTTTAATGCAGCGACCGAGCAGTCCATCCCCTCTGTGCTGCTATTGAGGAAGTCCTTGCCTGAGCAGCAATGGACAGCTCAGAAAAACGAAATAAGAAAATTGTGGCAAGTATTAGTCACGTCTGTCTCTCAACACAAGGAATTACTTTCAAAAGCTCAATGATGCCAGGGGCAATTTTCAAACGTTGCTGGTTATGTATTAATACTAACAATAGTTTGTTACAGTACTTCATAGGACGGAGTGCTTAATGAGCCAGAAGAAATCAAATAGGCATTTTTCATTTATCATTACTGCGAGGATAACAATCATAGCCAACAGCAAATTGTTAAAAGGACTTTCAGTAGTTCAAAGAATTAGCTCAAAATGCAATTATTGTTAGTCGTGGTGTAAAATGTAAAAATGCAATACATATGTATACAAAGTGTATATTTTATACTCAGCTCCATGAATGAGCTTCTCTTTCCCTTTAGATGTAATATAAATCATTTATTGAGTTTGGTTCAACATATTGCATACATATTTCTGTTGTTCGGAGGGTACATATGGCTGCCAACCAGACTACAGAAGGATCGGTGTTTGAAGTTGAATTGGGGGAGGAAAAGGTTGAGGCCTTTGAGGTTGATGCCATGTAGTCTTCCTTGAGGTATCTGTGTCATGTACAGGGAGAACTTAATTTTGCATAGAATGATTGGGTTCAATTTAAGTTGCCAGTATAATTAAGATAACAAGCTTTCTGCCATTTATTGGCACATCTCTTAGTTGGACTGCATAACTCATTTGGGCATATATTTTTCCCTCTGTTGAGTAAACATGTAAATGGGATTTGGTGGAAGTTCAGAATTAATAATGGAAACAGAGAAATATCATCAATGCTTGAGGCTATAATACAATACAAAAAAAAAACCTTTGATAGATCCAAGCTCTTTCACCCCCACTCAATGCATGTGGGAGACCTAGGAACATAATGTGAACTCATCTGGAATCCATGATTAACCAATGGAGTCAGCAAATAGTCTCTATTTTTCTACACCAGGTACGTGGGATCTTGCAAAAACTGGATTGTGGCCAAATGATTGCCCACATCTCCTGGACTTTGATCCATTTCCTGGGCTGTATGGTTTTAATAATTCTGGTCTAGGGGTTTCCCAAGTTCCCTGGCAAAATGATAAAATGACCAGGGGATGCTCAGTCCCTCAGTCTTAATATCCAGACTAAAGATAGTCCTCTAAAAAAAAGAAAACGACTCCCATCGTTAATCCCTTATCTAGGATAATTAGAAAAGAAAATGGAAGCAAGGGGATACACTCAAATAGGGGTTAACCCTTTAGAAACTACCACAATAGTGAAAACAAGAGGGAGGAGACAAGGAGTGCCCCTAAATTAAAATATAGCTTTTAATAGTATAGTTTAAAATAGTATGTGCTATAAATTGAGAAAAAAATTATTTTAAACTATACTATTAAAAGCTATATTTTAATTTAGGGGCACTCCTTGTCTCCTCCCTCTTCTTATCTAGGATAGAACTACAGCATACGGGGTCCTCTAGTCCTAAGAGATAACTCCGCTTCTAAATACATTCCCCATACGAGTTCATGGTCCCCTGGAAACATTTTCTAATATTCCCTATATACCTAATCTCTGGACTCTTTTCTTTTGACCAAATATCTTGGCTTTAAAAAGTCATTATAACCAAAAAACAAATACATGAAAATAAAATCACATATAAAAAAAAGAACAACAAACCTGTATTGGACAACGGTGTCAAATGTAAAATTCCCTCGTTAATCCCCCACAATTCCCACTTTAGTATGTAACCCCCTGAGTGTCAGAGTAGAATCAAGCAGCTGAATTCAAACTGTGCGTGCTGATTGGACAGATTTCAAACCAACTTCTGTCTGGCAGTGGAAAGACAGTGGTAAAGTGCTTTCTACTTAACCTTTATCCGACATTGAATGGGTCTGCTGTATCTTCCACTGTGCTCTCTGTAATCCACCACTTTTATGACAATTATTTACATAATACAAATATGCCCGTAGATAATCCTTCTTTATTTAGAAAATGGGTAACTCAATGGATGCAAATCTGGATTTAAAAGAAAAAAAAATGCAACAGAATAGGACTTAATCCTCAGATGACATGACCTACAACTAGATGACAAATGTGCCAACGTTACTTAGATTAATGAGTCCAGCAGCTAAAAGATTCTCTTTACATAATGGCAATATCTAGAGATTGGAGGCTGTATCCAGATTTTCATCTGTCAAACATTAAGCGCTTTTGCCTTTTAAGTGTGTTTCAGGAAGCTACGATATCCTCTAAATTCCTATTTTGCAATGTCTGAGATTAGCAGATGATGAAGGGTCCGCTCTGCTGTTGTGCTGTTTGGAACAAGATAGAAAAACGAACAATAGGTTAATTTACTATTGAATTTTATAGCTCAAACGTTTATATAATAATAAGCTCTGTATCGTCTATTGCAGCCGTCATCGCTATTTACAATTTATAGATAATACACAGTAACGTGCATTTATCATCATATTTATCCAAAATATAATTGGTGTTGCAATACGATTTGTAAATCATTTAATTTGTAGCCTTGGATTTACACTACAGGTGGTGCATAATGTTTTTAGCCAACAGAACCCATTGCCCAAATTTAGGGACATATTTTAATCCAACACCTGTGACTGATACATAATGCTCTGTGACTCTAGTCCCAAAAGGAGAGATGAGAAAACAAAATTGATTTACCATTTTATTGCCGATAAAGCAAGGTCAATGACAGCAAAAACTAGTGCCTTTTGTGGGCTTTAATATTATTATTATTTTATTATTATTTATATAGCGCCATCAGATTCTGTAGCGCTGTACAATGGGTGGACTAACAGACATGTAATTATAACCAGACAACTGGACGTACAGGAACAGAGAGGTGGAGGGCCCTGCTCAATGAGCTTACATTACATCATAGGTTGGAGGTTATGGATGTCCAAGTGCATTGAAGATGCCAGTAAATGGGACGTGTAATTATTAACCTGTATGTTTCCATGTGAACACTGCAGTGTGTGAGTTTATTTAAGTTAGTTTAAAATGCACATTGCGGTATTGTGAATATGTTTATTTGTTACATCATCAGTTTCGCCAATGTAATTAGTTACAGTGTAATTAGTTACAGTGATTATTAACCTTTTCTTTGGTATAACTGATTAATGAGGAATCGTTTCGTTTTAGCTTGAACATGTATTCAGATTAGAGGTGGTGTTTGTGTTAACAATTCTGTTTATGTTAAACATTTAGAAATATTACTGGGTATTGGTTAAATGGGAGAAAAGTGTTTCATGGCTACTTTTCAAGTCCACTTAGGTGTTGATGGTTCCATTAATGTGTCTAACTCGGCATCTGAAGCTTTGTCAACGCTGAAACTTGAGTGTTTAATGTAATTTGTAAGGCGATTTGTAACTGAACTAAGAATGGGAAAGTGTTGGGTTGTGATTGTTATAACAATGTTAACGGCTCATTAACACTGTCATTAACGTCTCAATAAATATTTAACCATAGAATAGAAGATACCTCTAAGATGCGAGTAGGACAGTAACGAAAATGACACAAAAAATCATATGAAAGTGTCTAGAGAATGTACACACAAACTCCGAAGGGTTTAAAAGACTTTGTGAAGCAAACTTGTTTCCAAGTCACTGAAATGCACAGATGCATGAAATGAGTCCTAGAGTTAGTTCTCCCTAAATATAGGCCTATGATTAAGTACTACTAAAACCTATTGCTAAGTGCTTCTGGGCCACTACATAGATGAAGGTGAAGTTTGCAAAACATATAAATCCTATGACTAAACCATCCCCAAAAAATTATATATTAACGGGTTAATTCATTAAAGTGAGAACTGTCGAGACTCCAAAGTGAATTTCACATTTAAGGCCAAAATAGTCAAACTGGAAAAATTCTCCAAGTCAGCTATGTGTCCGGTTCTTCTATTTTGGTCTTAAATTTGAAATTCACTTTGAATTCAGCTGGAATTCCTGACAATTCTCAGATGTTTTCTCATCTGTGGCTCTGCACCTGCTATTCTATTAGTGCAAGGAATGAGCAATTGGTTTCTACGTTACAGTATAGCTTGTTCGCCACACCATGAGTGTTTCATAAGACAATCCTTTCACATTCATTAGGTAACTTGTGTTTATTAAAAATAAAAATTCCATTCCAAGATTTAGATGATTAAATCGCAAGTAGATTTGTAGATTGTATCAACTAAAATCTAATGGGTTTAGTTAAAGCCTCTATCTGTCTCTTTTGCCTCTTCCCCAGCCCCTCTATGTCTCTTTGTGTACTCCCAGCCCCTCTCTGTCTCTCTCCCAAGCCCTGGTCTGTCTCTTCTGCCCCTTCCCGAGCCCCTCTGTGTCTCTTTGTGTCCTAGCCCCTCTAGGTGTCTCTCTCCCAAGCCCTGGTCTCTCTCTTTTGCCCCTTCCGCAGCCCCTCTTAATTTTGGCGGCAAATTTCAGTTTAGTTTTAGTCATAGTCTTTTGACTAAAAAGCCACTTTAGTTTTAGTCGTATTTTAGTCATCTCAGTTGTTTTTTGTTTCAGTCTAGTTTTAGTCGACTAAATCTCAAAAATTTTAGTCGACTACAATTTGACTAAAATTGTTAGTCGACAAAATTAACACTGTTGGTACTGATTATCTTCAATTTGTATATCACTGTTAGTTATTCACACGCGTCGGACTTAAAAGTGTAACAAACTTATTTATTTTCAAAAGTAGCAATCGCATCTTCCATCAATGTTTTGGCCCACCTGAGCCTTTGCTAACACAAATAGCAATGCACAAAGAGCATCTTAGTAGAGGTGCCCACTAGTGTACCACAAATTTATTTGTAGATTATTAAAAATAACAAACATTTTGGGGGTCCTGTCCCTTTATCAATGCTAAATGGGGGCAATTAGCACTGATAAAGGAACAAGTATCCCAAAACGTTTGCTATTTTTAATGCTCTGCAAATAAATTTGGGCTACACTAGTTAGAATCATAGAAACATAGAATGTGACGGCAGATAAGAACCATTCAGCCCATCTAGTCTGCCCAGTTTTCTAAATACTTTCATTAGTCCCTGGCCTTATCTTATAGTTAGGATAGCCTTATGCCTATCCCACGCATGCTTAAACTCCTTTACTGTGTTAACCTCTACCACTTCAGCTTGAAGGCTATTCCATGCATCCACTACCCTCTCAGTAAAGTAATACTTCCTGATATTATTTTTAAACCTTTGTCCCTCTAATTTAAGACTATGTCCTCTTGTTGTGGTAGTTTTTCTTCTTTTAAATATAGTCTCCTCCTTTACTGTGTTGATTCCCTTTATGTATTTAAATGTTTCTATCATATCCCCCCTGTCTCGTCTTTCTTCCAAGCTATACATATTAAGTTGGCCCCTCTATTAAGCTGCACTTTGTGCATTACTACTTGTGATGACATAGTTTATGCTTGATGATTGAGCTACAGCCGGCTTGGACACAATGGCTGCACTGGATTAAACGTCTTTATAACCACACTTCATTAACCTGTCTTACTATGGGCATTTGTAAAGATCTCGATAAAGCTCCAGATGGGCTGAAACGTTGATCGAAGATGTGATTGCGCCTTTTGAAAATAAGAAGTGTGTTACAATACTAAGCAGTGAATATGCCTAACTAAACAGTGATATATTCTTAATTTCAATCTGTCAACATACAATACTGTACGCCTGGATTCATAACAGAACATCTGTAGCCATGCCATAGACTTATTATTAATTGCCTTCTGTCACCATTCTATATTACACATCTAGATTGTAAGATCATCTTGGCAAGGCCGTCTTGATCTACTGTTCCCCTAGGATTTGTTAGAATGAAATGTTTGTCTTGTTTCGTATTGCCCAGCGCTGCGGAATATGTTGGCGCTATATAATACTTGTAATTGTTGCATTTATTTCCTTGCTTTCTTCAAATTTTTCCCATGCTTTCTCTCATGCACACTATTCCCAAACCTCTGGCGACGGCTCCCCAATGTTCCATTGTCAACTGTAAGACAGGAGCATTGAGCATCAATTGCGTAACAGTAAGTTGTGAAGAGCTGATGTGAGTTGGTGAGTTTCAATATCATAGACTAAACTAGCCAAATAAGCTATTCGTTTTCTCGGCTATTTTGATCTGAATTATCCAACCAAAATATCAACCTACATGAATTGCCTGCAACTCCGTTTGGACCATTATGTATTCATTTCAGAAAAAGGTCTTGCCAAGTAAAACCACAGGGTTGTATTTTACAAAAGCAAAATTGATAAACATGAACATATTGTAACGAAAAAACATTAAACAGTCTAAAATTAACACGAATAGCACTCGTCAAGAAAACGCAACATACAGAAAAATCTAAAACTCAACAACGCAATTTTTGTTTGCGGTCATTTGTGTTCGTGCAGGAAATGTTTGATGGTCAGGAACAGACGGTCGTGTCTTAGAGAATAATTATAAACTTTCCTACGCCACATTCAGAATAGACTTCATTAATGCTCGGGGAATTTTATGGAGTGGCCTCTTAGAACGACCATTATTATCATCATTACATTTACAAATTCCTCAGTAAACATTCACTTCTATTGCTGCTTTCAACAACAGATGGTAACCACAGATGGATCGTCTTGATGACATTAGTAGCGTTCTCATGCCACTTCAATTCCTTCTGAAAGAATCCTGGCCGTGTCAGTAAGAGCTTTTAATGCACGGTGGTCTTGCAGAGGTAGCAGTTACATTTCTAATTAGGAAAAAAGTTGTCTTGTATTTTGTTACAGTCACGGTTTCACTTTGTGCTTTTAAATTCGGCGATGGTAGACTCAGAAAGTCCCTGCTCTCCGAGGGCATTAACAAAGTGTCATTATTTTGCATTAAAAATTGAAAGAAAATTTATAAGAAATAATATAGCATTACAGATGAACATTTTACTGCATATTGGATGGAGGTTTGTAAACTTTAGCAAGAAACATTATTTTTTCAGGCATTTCACAGTTGACACTCTCAACCCAAGGGCTGACCGTATGGGACAAAGCTTAGTTCCATGCAGGAGCTTCAAGCTCTCAGTGGAGGAACACCCCAGGTAAATTGTCAAACCATTAGCAAATGTTTTAGCTACTTACATTAGTAGGGCACAATGTCTCTCCTGGCACCATAGTCACTACATCACACAGCAGTGGTTATGGTGCTGTGAGCGTTCCTTTTATACTTTGATAGTCTAGTGTCATTTGGGGGAATGAGTGTTATTAGATATCGCCTTTCTATAGGTGCCTAAAATATAGATTTGACTCTGGCTGCTATGATAACTTGGAGTGGTTATAGTGCCTCTAGTTCCCCATTATATGTTTTGTATACTTTGACGTTTATTGTACATTTTTTGTAATCAATACAAAACCAACAACAATACTTCACATGACAAATAAAAAAAAAAAAAGACTATACTGTTAAAATAGTGTATGGCTATCAATCACAATCCAGAATATTTCATTTAATTTATTGTTTATCATCCATAATTGGAGTAACTTTACTAAGGATAAGACTGTCATTCATGGTGGTAATAATATCAAAATATATCATGTATGACATAAAAAAAGAAGAAAAAAGCAACCAACCGTGTTACCAAAATATTCCTTTGATGGTCTCATCCTAAAGATAATGTCTAGAGTACATTATTATTATCCTATTATTTGTACTTATCAAAACAGATATATTGTTACTTGTAGCTGGCTGCTAAATGTTAAAAGGGACAATGTAGGCACCTAGACCACTTCAGCTCATTGAAGTGCTCTGGGTGCATGTCCCTAATGCACTTAAAGGATCACTATAGGCACCCAGACCACTTCAGCTTAATGAAGTGTTCTGGGTGCCAGGTCCATCTAGGATTAACCCTTTCTGCTGTAAACATGGCAGTTTCAGAGAAACTGCTATGTTTACAAATGGGTTAATCCAGCCACTAGTGGCTGTCTCATTGACAGCCGCTAGAGGCGCTTCCGCGCTTCTCACTGTGATTCATGCATTTTTGTCTTTGGAGTTATATCTAAAAACAGCTTTCAAAACCTGCAGACCTCTTGTCTGCTGCTTTTTCAAGCCCTCCCCTTCTAAACCCACCCAGACTTTCTGTGGCTGTCCAATCACAGACTTCCCAGTGCAGCACAATAAGAAGTCTTTGCAAGGCAGGTGCTCTGGGCAATTGCTGACTCTTGCGTTCAGTACAAATAAGCTAACCAAACCAGGAAGTAACAGGACGTGTTGTCTGCTTGAAAAGCCAGGAGGGTGTGACCAGTATAATCTCTACTGAATCAATTTTTACTGAAATCTGAACATTTTCCAAAAAGAAAAAAATAGGACACACTCTTCACACAAAGTTTTTCAGCAAGCAGATGTTGTTTAGGGGTCTGAAGTGTCCATTTAAACTATTTTAAATTATGTGTTCCTATTAATAGTCTTTAGAATTCAATGTGCACTTCAGATTGTTTTGACTGACTGGTAGTTCCTTTTCTTTAATATCTATATCTCGATTCCCGTACCCATTTTGTCTACCTCCCTCCTTTAAGAAGTCACCGGTTTATTTGTGTTTACTGGGGAAGTAAGCCTAAATGCTCAATCAGCTGTATCAACAAACAGTTTATTTCCCCAGATTCTGGCTCCTTTCCAATATGTGGAGGATAAAAGGGACAATATGGAGAGGAAGACAGAAGTGAGAATGGAGGGTGGGGCGTTGTGCCATGTCTGAGAAGGGAATAAGTAGTCTTTAAGCTTCCCACTGCAGCTTTCTTTAGATTTGTTTTCAGCTACGAGGGCTACTACTCCAGTTAATGGAAACACCCAATGCCATTGTATAAACTCAAAAGTAGGAGAAATATTAAACTGATGGATGGTGGTACAGAGTTCTAAAGGTAGGGCAGTCACCATGGAAACCAATGAAATTAGCAGGTACATTCCATGGGTGATTCCTCCACTCTTTCAAATTTGAACCACGTTTCAAAATACAGCAGTTTTATAAATGTTGTCCATTATCACTCATGCCTAAATTTAGCTAGTAATGTAGTTGTTTTGTTGCTTAGACACTGTCCCTGCAATCTGACAAATGAATTTCTGAGAAACAGGAATGTTTACATTTGTCAGTCAGTGTGTTTCATTGCCACCCACTTGAGGCACTTCCTAGTAAAGAATTAAATTAAAATCACCTCCGACGATCTCACAGTGGACAGAGTGACTGCTGTGGCAAGACTGGGTCGGTGAGGTTTACTTTCTTTTTTTTTTTTCATTGAAAGTTTATAAGTTTTCCAGAGAGAAAATGAACAATAAGGGAACAGGATACAGAAAAAAATGAAAGGAGATGGAAAGGGGATAGACAATGCAGATTACCAATATACATTAGTATTAGTTCCCCAAAAGTATGAATAACTGCAGGTTTCCAGTGAGAAGTAATAAGACTTCTAGCAGCTCGAAGTATATGAGTAGTCTAGCTTTTCACATGATAAAGTATCATTTCTGGAAAAAGAAGACATTAAAGCGTTTTGGGAACAACAGTTATCACATATTTGCAACTAAAAATGATGTATAATATGCTCGAAGATGAAAAAATGCTGACACCTCCACCATATGTCCATAAATGTGCCAGGATGTTGATAGTATTTCCAAATTAGTGGGAAGGCAGTAGGGTACAGATAATGTATGCTATCAGGGGAGTTTTACCACCGATATAATAGTTCCCTGTGTGCTTCGACCAAGGTATAGCACCATATCATAACTTCCAAACAAGTTAACAATTTTGCCCAATCTTCAGAAGGAAGATCAAATATGACTCCCACTTCAACACCATTACTGCTGCAAGAAAGTCAGTTGTCACGGTTCTGATCAGGTCAGACAAGAAACTTATGCCGGGGTTAACATTATGTTCTTAATTCCCTAATTTGAGTGCTTAGGCAAGAACAACAATATGAGTAAAAGGACTTAAAGTGAAGCGGAAATTATAAAGACAAAGGAAGAAGGTAGAACCTATAAAATGGAGTTACAGGTAAGTATATTGCGAGTTATTGAAAAAAAAAAGAAAGAACTTAGGCAACTTCTGGTCTTTCCTCCATCAAGTGTTGCTACCCCCATTTCTCCCTCCCTCCACGCTAATGGTGCTACCATCAGCTCCACCACACAGGCTCGCTGCCTAGGTGTTCTCTTTGACTCCGACCTCTCCTTCACCCCTCATGTCCAGTTGATCCCCATCTTAAAAACATTGCGCACATCCGCCCCTACTTAACGCCAGATGCTGGTAAGATGCTGGTCCATGCCACTGTCTTCTCTCGCCTCGACTACTGCAATCTGCTTCTCAGTGGTCTTATTAGTTTCCAACTTGCCAACAGTCTATAATGAATGCAGCAGCGAGGCTTATCTTCCTGTCCTCCCAAATCCTTGTTGCAGAGGAGTGTAAGTATGCCCAATTGCTCCTTTCCACATCCATCCAATGTATCAGACCTGGGGGTGCAGTGTGATGGATTGAGCAATCACAAACCTTGCGGATTTCCCCTTTATCAGTGGCAAAATTGTCCTTCTACAAAGAAAGCACAATTACCCATATTAACAGAGAAACAGAATTGAAAAAAAAACAACCCATCCCCATTGAAGAGGAGTAGCCAGACTACATTGGATTCCTCCACCATCATTTTTCAGGTGCTCAATGAATCCAGTGCAGTCACTTGATGCGTTGTGACGTCAGGCATCTGCATTCTGTTGCTAGAAAACAAGGGATACATCAATCTACAACGCCAAATCTTGGCGAATCGTTATCAAATAAGCAGGAGACATTTTAAAGCATGTACCATAACTGTGGAAGCATAATTAAATAGAGCAATCTTATGGCAATATACTCTGTTAGGTACACTAGGCACAACATCTAAACATAAACAAAGGTTAATAAATAAATGATAGAACCACAGATAAAGCTAAGTTCAATAATGTGTCTGAAGCAAAATGGAGATATAAATCTGTACAAAAGAGAGCAAAAGTAAAAACAAAAACGGGGGGAGTGGGCTCAGTCTGAAGACAAAAAGTTTACTAATGTGAATACATAAAATATATACAAACCAAACTAGAGGTGACAAAAGAACCATGATAAATTCAACTAATGCTTTCCAGGGAAAAGGAGAACCTGTATCTCATGGAGAGGGAAGATTATAGTAGATGTAACCATATATGTAAATGAGTATGAAGCTGTAAAGACTAATTATGCAGTGGGCACAGTGGGGAGCGCCTATCGGACCCAGTGCTACTCACGTTCTCATTGAGACCATGAGGTGACACCGTGACTGCATGAGATATAGGTTCTCTTTTTCTCTCGAAAATAATTAGTTACATTTAGCAGAATTTGAGTTACTATTTTTCACAGTACAGCACTTGTTTTTGCTAAGTTGGTTTTAGACAATTACTACAAAAATAAAGAAAATTTAAAAATTAGACATTCCACTAATATTTCAGTAGCAGGTAAGAACATACATATCCACCCACATTTACAACAGTAGATTAACGCACCTCTACAATTAGCTGTTCACTCCCATGCACATACATAGATCATACATCCTCTCACATTATATTAAGGGTTAGTTTCCAACGTTCTCAGTAAGCTAGCAAGTAGAGGATATTTTAAAAGCTCCAAATCTCTCCATTAATAACACAGAATTACTGTCAGACAAGACTAACTCCACAAATGTAAAGCATCTTCAGCTTGATGGAATCAATCAAAATCAAGTTAACAGCTCCCCCATACATTATATAGAGAGATCCAGAATGGGGTTAACCCCTCTGGGCACTTAAGGTCCAAGGATACCAGGCATCTCCAAGGCTTTCAATGTTATTAGGGTTAACCCCTTATTTGGCCATGCAGTATTGTAGCGATCACGGGGAACCCTACTTTTTATGTAATATAATTTGTGGGGGGGTGGCGAACATGAACTCGGTTGTAAGCCTCCTGCCGAAAGACTATGGTCTATGTAAAAGCCATGAGAAAAGACTTGGTTAGTGGGATTTTATTAATGGTTTGGGAACCGAACTAACTCCTGAACTAAGGACCATCCGGGAGCTTGTTAACCCCTATTAGCACCTTGTAACGATTCTGCCCGCAGTGTTCAAAGTGTTCACGCGGTGATGGCCATCTTGTTCCTGCGAACGCAGGCAGTGGTGTTTGGTCGTCTAGTGCATGGAACTGAAATCGGACACTCGAACTCTCGAACACAGCTGAACTGTATTCAGTTCGGTACATCGTGGAAGGGCACTGTTCGGTGGGATCGTTCGTCTGGATGAGGGGAACAAGCTCCATGATATGACTATTGACTATGTTCAGTAGTTTGTTCGTTTTAAACTACCAAACTTGACTGAACGCTACCACTTTTCCCCTGGAACTATTTTGGGCAGGAGCCTCATGTGCGGTCAGTCAAATCATGACTATAAACCCGAACCCCTGAACCGATCTGGGTGATGTTTGGATATGTTGGTCATCCAGATCAGGGCTATCAGGGGATGTGACTTTTGTGGGATTCTCATGTGTTTTTCGGGGTACTTTTGGGGTGTCTGCAAAATGTGTGTTTTCTGTGCCTGGAGTAATTGAGTTTGTATAGTTCCTGACCCAATTATCATGGGGTTTGCAAGGGGCCCTGAATAAAACAGATTACTTCCCAGCATTAAGCCTTGGCTCATGTGTGGAGGGATTGCTATACTCCTCTTTTGATGACTATACCTGCTATACTCTCATGGAGGAGAGGTCTTCCCACTGGGAGCTGGATCCAGATGTTGATCCAGGGTGGTAATGGACGGCGAGACCCCATCTAAGCTGCGGTGGCTAAGGGGACTACAGTGCTTTTGGTGTCCGGTGCGGCACTTTTGGACTATGGTGCTTATGGTGTCCGGTGCGGTGCTTATAGTGATCGGTGATACTAGGAAGCGCGATTGGCGGAGATACCCAGGCGGGGTACAAGGCGGTCCGCCACAGGGGGCTTAATATATACTGATGAATTATACTGCCCTCTGCTGTGGTACTGAAAGAGTTAATTAGATGTTTGTCTTGGGGTTGTTGTTCTTGTAATTTTGTGTTACATTTCTTTTGCGAAGTGGTAGAATCTAGACGCTGGTCAGTATCAATGGTGGTAAACGTTATTAACAAGCAGATGTATAAGGGGTGAACCAAGGAAACTTGTCGGTATTTTGTGATCTCAGCTATTAATTAGCTGCTGGAGAGATCAACAGCTTACGGCAGATATTTACCAAAAACTAGGAAGCGAACCTTAAGTCATTTATCATTAATTTTAACTTATGGGTAATACATCCTGTTTTTATATCTTTGGAGGGGAGACCTCATTGATTGTAATGCTCAGCCAGTGAGATCTAATCAGCGGACGCAGCCTGTTGACATGGTCGTACTGCTTGTTAGAATTTGGATTGCAGAGCAGAGTCTGCATACTGTAACTCCCCTCACATTACATGTGAAATGACACAGACAGCGTAGTGCGAGCACATCATTAGACTCATGCAAGCTACGCTAAGGGCATTAGGATTATATAGAGAGATCACTATAACCATACTCTGCGCATGCTCAGCTCTTAAAGGAGCCGACCAGCAAGCTTGGCAGTCTGCCTGATGTGCATTAACGCAAGGCTAACCAGTCCCTTAATTGTGCGCAGGTTGCATCACTGGCCTGGCCTGTCCCTTTTTGGGGCATAGGCCGTGTTACCGGCTCGCCCCTGTCTCCAGATACAGACCTCACTAAGTTGGGAGGTATGTTTGCGACTGCTTGCATATAAACCCATGGAGTATATAGACTTTAGGTCATCAGTACAAGAAAAAAACAGACTAAAAATTAACCCATGAAGTACTGAGCTGGATACTGGCACCTCTTAACTCTTTAATGGAAAGATCAATTGTACTGTGAGGCTGCAGCCCACATTGTTCGATACACTAATGGCCTTGGGTTAAATTCTCTAACAACCAATTCTTTCAGCCCTCCCCAGCTTAGAATTCTAGCGTCAAGTTCTTTTGACATAAGTCTGAATCTGCCATTATATAACAGGGGATTGGGTATATGCTGTCATTGGAACATGTTGTAATTAAGGATTGCTGTCAATGTAAGTCAAGAACCGAATATTTTATTACTGTAACAAGATGTGTCCAAATGGAGAAGGAAGTCAATAATCCGAGAACAAATATGCAAAGATGGAATAATAAATGTATTTCTTAGTTGGTTATTGTCACAGTGTGAGGTGTTAAAGGACTTAGTGGTGGATTCATTTTGTTTTCACTTCCAGCTGTTTCATTCACGATCACCGTGCAAGCTTCGTCAAACATGGCGTTTATGAATTAATTTCAACAGGAAATGAGAAGTGATGAGTATTGGTGTCAGCACCCACTGAACTCCATTTAATCCTGTTTAAGAGGAAAAAAAAACCCTTTATTTCTTTAGTAGAACGGCAGAACATAAACCATGTACAATTGAATTTTTGCTTGTTCTCATATCTATAATTTTGACATTGTTTCCTCCTAATTACTGTTTTCTGGTATCTTATAATTTGGCTTGTTATTTTGAGTGAGTGTTTTCTTTACCCTTTGACATTGGTGCAGCTCTGACTATTCTAACCCATCTCAGGAGCCAACATTCTCACCTCTTTGATGGTGTTTTGGTTAAAGGGACACTATAGGCACCCAGACCACATCAGCTCATTGTGGTTAATTTCACCTCTTGTAGCTGTCTACCAGGTAAGCAAAAGAAGAGTTTTTTTTTTTGTTTTTTTTAAACCTTTTGCTCTACGGGGGAGAAGTAGGAGGGAGCGACAGAGGATGGCACAATAGGGAACTATAGTGTTAAGAAAATTACTTTGTTTTCCTGGCATAATGGTTTCCATTTAATTGTAATGTAATGGAGATAGAGGCTAATCCTGAGTGTAAATAAAGTATTGTGTGTCCATTGGGAACCGTGTGTCCTGTCTGGTTTGTTTGGGGATTCCAGTAACAGAGTTTTCAGACCTGTTTGCTGGCACCCTTGACGAAGGCATTCTTTTTGCCAAAACGTTGGGGCCTGCTGACTGATTATTCTCCCCTCTTCTCACTAGGTCTGGTACGCATCTGTTCTTTGTATATAGATTTATTTGTGGATTGTTATGATTTGGTATCTCATATAGCCATTTACTATACTGGTATCCAGCAATTCATTTACAATATATTTTGTTCATATGTCATTCTAGAAACATAGAATGTGACGGCAGATAAGAACCATTCGGCCCATCTAGTCTGCCCAATTTTCTAAATACTTTCATTAGTCCCTAGCCTTATCTTATAGTTAGGATAGCCTTATGCCTATCCCATGCATGCTCAAACCCCTTTACTGTGTTAACCTCTACCACTTCAGCTGGAAGGCTATTACATGCATCCACTACCCTCTCAGTAAAGTAATACTTTAAAGTAATACTGATATTATTTTTAAACCTTTGCCCCTCTAATTTAAGACTATCTCCTCTTGTTGTGGTAGTTTTTCTTCTTTTAAATATTGTATCCTCCTTTACTGTGTTGATTCCCTTTATGTATTTAATTGTTTCTATCATACCCCCCGTCTCGTCTTTCCTCCAAGCTATACATGTTAAGATCCTTTAACCTTTCCTGGTAAGTTTTATCCCGCAATCCATGAACCAGTTTAGTAGCCCTTCTCTGAACCCTTTCTAAGGTATCAATATCCTTCTGGAGATACGGTCTCCAGTACTGCGTACAATACTCCAAGTGAGGTTTCACCAGTGTTCTGTACAATGGCATGAGCACTTCCCTCTTTCTACTGCTAATACCTCTCCCTATTCAACCAAGCATTCTGCTAGCATTTCCTCCTGCTCTATTACATTGTCTGCCTACCTTTAAGTCATCAGAATTAATCACCCCTAAATCCCTTTCCTCAGATGTTGAGGTTAGGACTCTATCAAATATTCTGTACTCTGCCCTTGGGTTTTGAAGTCCAAGATGCATTATCTTGCACTTATCCACATTAAATGTCAGTTGCCACAACTCTGACCATGTTTCTAGTTTACCTAAATAATTTTGACATTTGGCTTATCCCTCCTGGAATATCAACCCTGTTACATATCTTGGTACCATCAGCAAAAAGACATACCTTACCACCAAGACCTTCTGCAATATCACTAATAAAAATATTAAAGAGAATGGGTCCAAGTACAGATCCCTGAGTTACCCCACTTGTGACAAGTCCAAGCTTTGAATATACTCCACTGACTACAACCCTCTGTTGCCTGTCACTCAGCCACTGCCTTACCCATTCAACAATATTGGAATCCAAACTTAGAGATTGCAGTTTATTGATAAGCCTTCTATGTGCAACAGTGTCAAAAGCCTTACTGAAATCTAGGTAGGCAATGTCTACTGCACCACCCTGATCTATTATTTTAGTTACCCAATCAAAAAAATCAAGAAGATTAGTTTGGCATGATCTCCCTGAAGTAAACCCATGTTGTCTCTGATCTTGAAATCCATGTGTAATTTTGGTAATTTCTCTGTACCATCTGTATGGGAATGTTTGTTTTTGTTTTGATTTATTGATATATATGATGAGATATCCATTTGCTGTGGACCCATCTAATAAAGATTTTTATATATATTTATGGTTGTGCTCCTTGCTTGGGTAGTATTTGTAATTTTTTTTGGTCCTTTGGGAATGGGACCATGTGTGAGTGAGCACCCAGTATCATTTGCTTAGCTCCTTCTTGAGACTGTCTTTATTAACATTTGGAGTGTGCCTACCAATTTTAAATTTGTATTATGTTGGCTGCACTACTGCCTGGTCCCGGTAGTGTTAAGAATGAGCTAGGCCTGAGAGTCACAAGCGCCTTTGTAAAGGAGTTGGTTGGATGAACTGCAGGCAGAGGTGTCGATACCTGCCTGGGAATTAACAGAAGAGGCACAGGATAAAGGGTCAATACCTGGAAGGAGAGAGGGCATCCAAATGAAAGAGAGCTATACCCACTGCAGCCATGTCCAGTGGAGGAGGTCCCCAGAGACCCCAGTTCAGTTTTGGCAACTGGGTCTGAATTACTCGAAAGTATCAGCGATGAAGCTGAACTGACAGAGGTGCTCAGCCTGAGTACTGGAGCTCAGTTACACAGAGAGCTATGGAGGATCTTTGTGAGATTATTTACAGATCTTTACCCTTATACACAATGAGATGCCATATGTATCTCTAGCATATTGAGCAACCAGCAAGTGATGACTGTTGGGAAATGGTAAAGTAAGGCAGATGGTAAAGGACGGTACATAGCTTGCGACATTTTTTGTTCTAATCACATTGAAAACACTCAATCGACCCTGGCCGAATGTCAGACAATATTATGATGCAGGATTGCAATTTACCACTTTGTCGGGACAATGACTCCTTTTGACCTGTGTTAATGTGCATCAGTTATCCTGATGCAAAGTCAGGGTCTAGTGGCAATGACACGTTTAAAACATTGTATAGAAGACAAAATAGTCATATCTTTATAAAGTACTTTTGAACAGAAAAAGGGTTACTACAACCCTTTTTCTACATATTTATTTAATCAATAAAGCCGTACTGGGCATTATGCTTTAGCCCCTACTCCCCATAAGTTTTTTAAAAAAATTTTTTTTTAAATGTTTTACTTACCTGGAATCCAGCGACGGGCTTTAAACTCCCCCCCCCCCCTTCATGACATTATTGGAGGAGCAAAAATAGAAGAAAGGTCCAGGCACTCCAGGGTACAAAAAGGCAAATTTATTGAACCCACTGCCACTCACAACGTTTTGACCTACACGGTCTTTGTCAAGCTGGACCTTTCTTCTATTTACTAAATATTTGGTCCATGGTACTGGGACTGGCCTGGTTGCACACAGATACACAATACTTGGGATTGAGTGCAGTTCCACATTTCTACTACAACATTATCGGAGGAGCGTGAGGTCCAATCAAAGGCTTCAAGCTGAAACACTGCACATACTGACTCCTACCACCATAACAACTTAAAAGCAGAAGTTTATTTTGGAGTAGCCCTTTAACAAGTTGCCTTGATATCATTCACATAAAATTAATTATTTTTATTGTCTAAAATAAATATGGAACGTTTCAAATGAAATATGCAATGCCAGGTGTAATCCAAACTTTTATATATAAAAATAAAGGCTGTGAAGAGACGAAAACTCCTTTAATCTCATTATGAGAATGGGCCTCAGTGCTACTACAGAACCTTGTGTAATCATATTGGAATGTTTATTGCAAATGACAGCTGTTAGACAGAACTACTTAACCCTCTTCTGGCTCAGCTAAGCCAGGAGACCCTAACGATCCTCTCTTGAAAACAGAAAAGTGCCAAAAGGCAAGTTCTAAACTGTACTATGTGCCATCCCTGTAAAATGAATGGAAAATAGCTTTTCTTGCCTAATTTGAGGAGCAAACACAAGCCAGGTTTTTTCCATCAATCCTATCACAGGTTCACTTGTAAAATCTAAACCTTTCAGAATCATTTCTCTTGATATAAAATGCATCTAACAGAAGGGGGAATATACTGCTGAACTTCAAATTGATACCATATGATCCTGATATAAATACATTCCTTACTTTTAAATAGTAAAATAGAAATTTTGGGCATCTATTTGCAAAATTAAAGGACAACGCTGGGCACCAAAACCACATCACATCAATGAAGTGGTTATGGTGTCGGAAGCCCTCTGATGAATTATTACTGTGGCAAACCTAGCCACTTGTGATAACCTGGACTATATGTAGAAAAAGGTTGCTTGTATTATTCGCATAACTTCCTGCATTCCCTGGCTGTACCCTGTGTATTATTGTATGTGTATTTTGCATTTGTCTGCTAGCAGCCGAAAGCCGCTAGCATTCATGTGTTTCGTTTCACGAACAGCCACTTTACAGGCTGTTCGTGAACCGAATGAGCTATCCCCTAATAGTCCACACAGAGAGGGACGGTCGGCCATCATGGATCCTTTGTCTCCCCAGCGGTGTTTGGTCGTCGAGCGCATGGAACTGAAAATGGCTACTCGATGGCGCGAACACCGCTGGACTTCCAGGCCGTTCAGGAGCTCCGGTCTTTCGCCATTATGGTTCCCCCATCGCTGTTCGATACTTTGTGGCGAACTCAATGGCAAAGTATATTTCATGCGGCATTCGGTTGTTTTAGCTGGGATCTGAGCGGTATTCTCACGAACTGTGCACTCAGACCCCAGCTATCTACCAAACGTCCATTCGTTTAAATAGACTAAGTATTGCAAAAGTTATGCATTTAAAAGAGTATTGTCGGTTCTGCTGCACGGAGGGATAATCCATTTAACAGTATATTCCAGTGGGAGCATCCCTCTCGTGCAGCAGTGCCTGATGGGAGAAATACCCAGAATGTTAAGTCCCCCATGTAGTCCCCTACTGTATTACCCCTGCAATGTCAGTAGGGAAACCCCTTGCATGGGGACTTGCATAAATACTGGAGCTGTGAATAAAAACCTCAGTTGACTCCCAGAACTGTGTTTCGTCCGGTTACTGGGGGATTTGGGATATTGCCTTACTTTCCAGCGCTTTACTTTGGATTACTTTCTTAACCAGCGGAGATCGTAGGATTTAATATTGCCGCTCCGCTACAATTACCTTTAAATGTTAAACCGTTTTCAAACAGTCACACTTAAGTGCAGTCCCCTAGGCTGATGCTTTCATGTGCCGCCCATAGTGAGCAATGCTTCAGAAAAATACACACTTTTTGTCAATCTTTTTTTATTGAGGCAGTTTGAAGGACGTTACAGAAAAAAAAATAGGGAGTTTTTTTTTTCATTTTAATGTTTTGTTTTTTAATTCTTTATTTTTTGCTGTGCATGAGATAATAGAAGCATACTTGCAATGCCACGACAGCAGTTACAGGATATTTGAAAACAAGCATACGTTACCATTTGCATGGCATTCAGAGAAAAGCACAATTTTGTAAAATTCATAAGAGAGGCTAACTATGTATGTCTATTGTGGTGGGTCACGTTGGTATCATCAAGCTTGAGACAGTAAACATACAGTGATTATTCAATATGTAAGAGTAATTAGAGGCATTCAAACATGTCCTAATTAGCTAGACACGTCTGCTTAAGTGGCTTAAAGTGGACTTTATCAAGAATATAAGACATGGTATTAAAGGAGTAGTTAGAGACTTGTTAGGTATGGATAGCCCCTGCTGCCTTAGTTCAAGAAGTGTTGCACTGCTGGAAATCATAATTAATAAACAAACAAAAGATGCAAAAGATGCATGGGGGGCATAGTGTCATATATATATATATATATATCTTGCGGTGTCATGAGTGTTCTGAGAAGGCACGCTTGCATGTCTGGCTGGCTGTTCCGATCCGCCTGAAAGGCAGTCATCCAATACCCTGGCTGGGTTCAGAACGTCCGCGTGGGTACAGTTTATGAGGGTGGGTGGCCTTGTAGAATCGGTGTGAGGCGACTCTCCTGGCTCCGGCCTGAGATGGGATCTGCACCACGCTGCCACAAACTCAGTGTCTGCTGGAGGCCGAGGTCTGTCCGGCCGGGTTGGTGCATAAGGTTCTGCGTGTTGCTCTCTTCTGTCAGCGTGTTTGGTGCCCTGGGGTCGACCCTGGTTTGGCCCGAGGTTTAGGAGGGTTTGGCTTAGGGGAGGTGCCTTAGGGTTATTTTGCCTGTGCGGAGCCCCAAAAATCTCACCTCACAGTGTTGCAATGATTCAGGCAGGGGTACAGTGTCAACCGCATGTAGCCTCCTCCTTTCCTCCAGTGCAGTCCAAAAGCGGTTAAAGATCGCTTCTAGTTGGTCTCCGATGTTGTTGTGAGACCCAGTGAGGTCCGCATTATGTGGCGCTCAATCCGCTAAAAGTGGGCTGTAGTAAATTCACAGAAAGGTTGGGAGATTTTGGCCAAAGTACCAAACTTACTAGCTTTCTATCAAATATTGCATTTTGCTATTTAGGGAATACATTCCTCATTATAAACATTGCACTACATGGTTTTCCATGCTTCTGAATACTCTTCATGGTTTTTCCCTAATTCTCCCTAGTTTTAAATGTACCCCAATTTTCTCTGCAACTCAATTTGTCTCTCTCTCAGTCTCAGATATACTTCACTTTTCTCTATATAAATCAATTTCCTATTCTTTCAGTCTGACTTTTATCTCATATTTCACCACGTCAAAGATTTTCCACATATCGTAATCTAGTTGCCACTACTTATCCCCAAATACTTTAATATTTGACATACTCAATCCTATATTTTATAACCTATGTGTCACATTTCATCCTATAAACCTATATTTTATATATTTTTTCGCTTTATTTTACTATCCGCACTATATCCTCTCCATTCCAGCCACTGACTGCATATACTTACCTCTCCCTTTTGAGGAGCACCATAGACCCTCAGAGACATAGAAGAGAGAAATAAAGCTGGCATCATTCCACTTCTCTTCTAATCTCATGTCACTTGCCCATTTTTCTACGTACTCTTTTTACTTACCTGACTCCCTTTTCAATAAAACCCACATCACTTGCCCATTGTCTTCCTCAGTCTGTCATTTGTCCTCATCCATTCCTCTACTTGTGTCTCTTGACCATTAGACTTGTGCATTCGGTTTCAAATGAAATGCAATTCATCCAAACTTTTGGCTAATCTGTGGGTTCTGCAAATTCCATATCTCTGAAGTGCCATATGGGTATATCATGAAAAAAATGGAATGAAATGATCAAACAGGTTTGTTTGATTAGTGGTTCAATGTTACATCTACGGCAACAAAAGAAGAGACTATTGATGATTTAGGGAAAGGGAAAGGAAGGAGGGAAGAAGAAACCAGGGATAAGCCAGACTGAACACAGTACACAATCAAATACACAATTAAAATACACAATCAAATGTTCAAAGGCAAGCGAATGCTCAAAATCATGAGTACTGACCCACATGGACCGAATTTGACCAGAATTAGTTAAATTAAAAGGGTGCGAAAATGAGTCACATACAAAAATAAAACGTAACTAAATATTATGTATATATTTTGCAGTACAGTGATAGTCCATTTCGTTCATCCAAAGTGTTTTCCATACATTCTTTGCCTGGCCAAAATTCAGATTAGCCGAACCACTGAAATTAATTCGACTGAATTAAGGAAACATTTCGGCCGAACCAAATTTTTCCAATATGCACATTCTCTCCATTCCCATGTCACTTGCAACTCCCTATCTATGTTACTTACTCACTCCTTTACAACTACATGTCACTTGCCAAACCATTGCATTGTCATGTCACTTATCCTCTTTACTCTAGTCTCTTATCCTCTGTATCACATGCCCTCTCCTATTCATTTTTTAACACTTCCACATTCCCCTACTTCCTGATACCACATTACCAATTTCTCTCTATCCCCAACCGTACATACATTTCTTATCGATTGTCCACCCACTTACATCACATCGTTGCTTACCCTATTCGCTTTTCAGTTTACTCGTTGTCAATTGTGCTTTATATGAGCCCAATCACTTTCCTTTCTCCTTTCCCCTTCCCATCTCCAGGGCTGGTGCAAGGATTTTTGCCACCCTAGGCAAACAAAAATGTGCTGCCCCACATGTCACAATGCCCCACCCATATGATCTGCCATATGAGCCAACGGCAGTGCTGCACACGGTGTCTTTTCTCTGAAAAGGCAGTGTGTTTACATTATAAAACCTGCAGGCACAGGCTATAGACACCAGGATCACTACATTAAGCTGTAGTGGTTCTGGTGACGCTTTAATGTGAGGTAAATTAAATCTATAGTGTCGCTTTAATGTGAGGTAAATTAGAGATTAGTGCCACTAATAATATACTGGATTTAGTGGCGTGCTAAGGGTGGGGTGGGGGGGTTGTCTGCCCCAGGTGCCACAAGGTATATACTGTATATGACAGTATATGTGTATAACTGTGTGCATCTGACTGTGTCTGACAGTCTGTGCCCTGCAGTAAGCCGACAGCTGGGATATGACATCATCCCAGCATCTGCGTCATTACAGTGAACGCGAGGGACCTGTGCAGGAATAGCACAGAGATCCCAGCAGCAACCACTGACCACCAGCCCGCCCAGAGCAAGGTATGAAGGTTGGGATGACCTCTTATTAAATGTGTGTATGTATGTGATGATTGTGTGTGATTGTGTGTGCATTTCTGTGGTTAAGTGTGTGTTTTGATTATGTGTGTTTATGCGTGTGATTGTGTGTGTAGGTCTGTGATTGTATGTGTGGGTCTGTGATTGTGTGTGTGTGTGTGTGTGTGTATATCTGGTTATGTGGTTGTATGTATCTGATTGTGTGTGTATATACACAACCACAGATGTACACACACACAGACATACATCTGTACACTCCTAGCAATCAGTCTCTATCAGCATACAGTAAATCCTCCCCAAGAACGAGACAGAGCTCCGTGTTGAGGGTCAAGCAGTGGTCTGTTTTAATGAGTGCTACCTGCCCAGTATTTATACAGGTCTCCCACCTGGTGGATACTCCCCTAGGGGACCAAATGGGAGACTGGGACACAAATAGTACAATGACCAATCACAGGCAGACATGGTTAAAACACTCCCCCAATACATTACAATCCATCCCCTCTATCCTGGAGATAATTGTGAAGTAATCCAATTATCTCCAAGGTCAGAGGCAAAACTCCATTACCCACATGGTTACAGTAAAACACTAAAACACAATAAAATACACAATATTACATTTATCACACAAAATATATACTTGCAACCCATCCCCAGATAGCTGGGATCTGAGCGCACAAAAGTACCGAATAGCGCTCAGATCCTATGCACACAGTCCAATCGCCGTGGAGTTAAAGTGTTCACAAAGTCTGTTCTCCATATGAATAGACTCCACGGGATGGCTATCTGGGGTAATGCTGTTCATACGGTTTAAACTACCGAATGAACAGGCATTCGGTTAACTGACCGAATGCAGAAGCAAGGAGGCTGACGGCTCAGCGGCGTTCGCGCAAATAAGTGTCCGTTTACAGTTCCACAGTTTGGGCGCTGAACACCGCTGGTCGTTCAGGACTTTAAAATGGGCACCGCCACGCGTTCGGCAACCGAACAAAGGCCACCCAGCATTCGTCAATTAAGCTGCGGTTAACCGCAGCTTCTGGGAGGTTAATTGCCGATACACTCCAGCTCCTTGGTGGTCCAGTCATTCGTGCGTTAGTTCGGTAGATTGAATCTACCGACCGCCGGGCAGAAAGGCACGAATAAGCCTTTTCTGCAGGGGAAAAGAAGTCTTTTAACATGGGGCCATAATCCAAAGGCAACAGGCGAGCAACCAGGCTTCTCTAATGCAATGTGGCGAGATTGGTCTCGTCACAACATCTATTGTGTTATTATGTGTGTATATAAATGTGTATGTCTTAAGTAGATAGCATCCTTATTTGGTGTCCTTAAGCTGTGCGCTTCCCTCCTGCCGGGTTACTTAAATCTTGCACCCCCTATCCCCTGGTACGGTGTGCCCGAGGCAACTGCCTAAGCTGCCTATAGGACGCGCTGGCCCTGCCCATTTCGCTTGTCCTTTTGTAAACATTTTCATCCACATCTCTGTCCAAGAGGCAGTAGATAACTTCTCCTTTTGTCATGATTACAGGGTATTCACATCCTGTTTAGAATATCTCCTATACGTCTTTCATAAATGTTCAGTATAAATATCTCTCTGTTTTCATAAACCACAGAAAAAACATCTTTAAAGGGAACTGTCACTTCTCCAGGATTTATACGTTGAGTAAAACATCCCTTATACCTTGTGTTAACCGTTTTTTTAACGAGATGCTCCATTATCTTTTACATTTTTATGAAAGATTTACCAAGTCACATCGTAATCCAGTTCAGACGAGGCAAACAATGCAAATAAAGATAAATAGAAACATTGTTTAATTTCTCCTCTTCTCTGTAAGATTTCGCTATGCTGACCGCCAGGTACAAAGGACAGAGCTAATAACAATGTTTGACAGGGAGTTAAGATGACGGCGGCCAGCTTCATGATCAGGAGGTGTGGATTTTTACATTTAATTTTATTTATTTCACATCTCACAAATACATATTTATTAATAATAGAGAAAACTAACCATAATGTAGAAAATCACTGGAAGTCACTCTTTCCCTTTAATGAACCCTATTTAAAGCTATAGACTGGTAATGTTATGTTGAACGTTACACGTAGATTATAAACGCCTCTATGTTAGGCTTGCTGCAATGATTCCAGCTATCTTAGGGTTCAAGCAGAACAAAGCTACGGGTCACACAACCAAGCTAACTGCACACAGTAATTATACCTGCAGATACAATAAAGTCCATTATTACACAGCTATTTCTGACGCCATGTATGTCAGATGCTGTGCACTATAACATAAAGCAAATTATTTTAAAGTGTATCTCTGGGTGATATGGCACAAATATTGCCAGACGAATTAATCACGTGTATTTAAATTTCCACCATCTACAGGTCCTGCGCCATGGCAACACATTTTAATTGACCACACATGTCCAGCTTCTTGAAGATCATATCTAACAAAGTACATATGATGGAGGTGTTACAGCCGTTAGTAAAACATACATTCAGTGTAACTTGAACATTAACAATTTCTCTTTACAAAGATGACACAAACACTTATCAGCTTAATGTTTGCTGAATAAATAAATGGGAGAAGGGTGGTCTCGTCTCTTCTTTTAGCGAGTGTAGATCTAATTCTTGCACGTCTTGCTTTTCTTCTGACCCAGAGTGTTAATATTATGTTGCACCTGGTGTTGCTGTGCAAGATGAGGAGGTTCACTGTTTTTATATATGTGAGAAAAAGTCAATCAACAAACCACCCAATCTGTCCACTTCTGTAATTTCGTGCAGTGAGTTTATTGGTTAGTCTGTTATAATCAAATGCATGTGGCTCATTTTTTGTAGTATGTTTTTGAGTATGTTTCTCATTAAATTACTCGTAGTGTCTCTTTTTTTATAACTGTTGGCATAATCTGTTTTTCTATACACAATCTCTTGTCGTGTTACTGTATCTTTGAGAATATGTCATTGTATGTAGAGGTTCTATGAATCTCATTCTACATGTGGTATTAGTGGTTGAGTTACCAAGTGAGCAGTTCACATGAGGACCACACAGATGTATTAGAGGGTGAAATCTCTGCTAGTTGCAATTGCTATAGAATTTGGACTGCTGTCGTCTTCTGCCGACTTGCAGGAGGCTCTAGAGAAGGATTTGTTGTCGTCCCACCAGTCCTATACTCTCCTCACTCCCAGCCATGAATGATGGTGTATTGTTTGAGTAGGGCTAAGTGAGGTCACTTTGATGGTTTTTACTCATCTTTGTGCTGAAAGAAGAAGCTCTCAAATGGTAAAACGTGACCTTTGCTGACAGTTGCAATCATCCTTGGGCAGCTTTCTCCCATTAGAAGCACTCTTACAATCTTGTCATGCCTCAAATGATAGAGAGTTCCACGTGTGAGACATGGATTCTGATGGTGCCACCTGTGTGTATATCACTCTGGGTTCCATGACTGTAGTAAAGCAATGATAGGGGTTCATGGTTGCTGTTCTAGTAGTGTATTATTATTGAACGTAATAAAGGGAGAGAAAAAAACTGATTGTGATACATTCCATCTTCAGACCCTATTCCATGTATTGCTAATCCACATTTTACCAATTGAAGTCTACTGTGTTGTATGAAACAGGGAATCGACACCTTTCAGTTCAAATCTAAAACCATGTTTTCTGATACTTATGAAGACATCTTAAAGGACATTATTCCTGACAAGTAAATTATTATTCTGACGCTGACCTGGGAGATAAGAGAAAAAAAAGAATGAAAGAGGACAGCTTGGAAACGTACCTAGTGTAGCATTTTTTTCTTCTAAATTTACTGACTACATTGATTGGGTTTGCATATCTGGATTCAGCAACAGCAGGAACCGTTTGATTGCTGCCATGCTTAACTTCTGGTGCTCTAGCAGTCAGTGTTGAAGGTAATTGTGGAGTGGGCCACCACTAGTGATTTTCATTTGTTAGATGTTATGACTGTTCATGTTCAGTAACCGTCTTGCAGTAATTCTGCCTCTTCCATTAGTGAATCCAATTTTTTTTGGTGACACAGTGACGGTATTCTCCACTTCTTGGCATATACTGCTCTTGTGATTACTCTTAGGTATAGACAAATAATTGAAATACAGGACATAAGCTTATCACAGGTCCTTCAAATGGTTAAGCTTAAAGGATCACTATAGTGTCAGCAAAAACAAACTCGTTTTCTTGACACTATATCACCCTTGGGACCCCCACCCTCAGGGCCCCCCTCCCTTGGCGCTGAATGGGTTAAAATCCCTTTAGCTACTTACCTTAATCCAGCTCCTCTCCTGGTGACCTCTCCTCCTCGCCAACGTCAGCTCCCGAGTGGAGCGGCAAGAGCCGCGCGCGCATTCAAACTGTCCATAGGAAAGCATTTCTCAATGCTTTCCCATTGACGTTCTGCACGCTGTCAGGAAGACAGCCACTAGAGGCTGGATTAACCCTGCAATGTAAACATAACAGTTTATCTGAAACTGCTATGTTTACATCTGAAGGGTTAAAACCTGGAGGACCTGGCACCCAGACCACTTCATTGAGCTGAAGTGGTCTGGGTGACTATAGTGTCCCTTCAACCAAAACACCATCAAAGAGATGAGAATGTTGGCTCCTGAGATGGGTTAGAATAGTCAGAGCTGCACCAATGTCAAAGGGTAAAGAAAACACTCACTCAAAATAACAAGCCAAATTATGAGATACCAGAAAACAGTAATTAGGAGGAAACAATGTCAAAATTATAGATATGAGAACAAGCAAAAACTAAATCGCTTGCTCTATGAGTTAGTCCCAACATTTTAAAGACATTTTTGCTGACATATCACATTACAGAGTGAATGTATACCATCTGTATATCAGACTGATCTCTTACACGAGAGCATAAGCATAAGAGATACAGCAACCCCAGAGAACTGTTTTTACATTCATTAGAAACCATCAGTAAGGTGTAGCTGATACCTTTATAGACACGGGGCAAGGGGTCATATCTGGATCACCCTCTTAGATTAGGAAAACCCTAAGCCCAGCGAAAACAAACAGAAGATATGTGAAGATTGAGAATCTGCAAATACTTACGAGGCTGCCTTTGGTTAACCCCAGCTTAGGTCTCACAGACAGGGGAAGTATGACTAGAGCTGCATTATCAAATGTATTTAACTACTGGATGGCAGAGAATCTGAGTTTGGGAATTTGACTGATCTGCTTAAATTCAGATGAATTGCAATTTAGACCGAAGCGAATCTCCAAGTCTAAAAACCACTTCTTTAATCTAAAGTTGCTTCGGTGCTTAGAGTGTGCCTTTAATTACAATCTTCCTTTAAGACCACAAATGTGTGAGAGATTGACACATGTAAAAACATGTAATGTTACTCCAATATAGTCCTCATATCAGCATTTATCAGGGGTGAAGTTAGGCAACTGAGCTTGTTGGTCTGAGTGTCCAGTGATCTACTTGCAGCGACATTGTAATCATGATACATGATGTTCAAGCCCACCATCCCATCCCATTCTCATTCCTTTACCTTTTTCTTGTTTGCCTCACTGCCTATACGCTTGGGATCGCTTTTGTCCATCTGCCCTTTTGCCTGGGGTTTCCCACAATTTCTTGTATTTTGTTCATTTTTGTCCTTTCTCCCCACCCTTCTTCTGTTATTTTGCCATCTTGGATGCTCTATACACTCCACGTAGATCACAGTCACTCACACTCACCCCCCCATCACTCGTTCACTTATACAGTCACTACCCTGGCATGTACTCATTGTTCAAATAAAAGTGAAACGTGTGATGTGTTTAAAGTAAAACTGTGTGTTGATATAAATGTGTCTGCAGGGTAATGTAATGCAAATCTCTCCTGTAATCTATAAACAAAAAGCCAAAGAGGGGGATGCAGCAACTAATAACTAAGATGGAATACTGTATGAATGAAACAATATCTGTAATAAGACTTAACTTTTAATAAGTAATAAGAATAGAAAGTCCAAAATAGGACTGTGTCAAGAGTATACTACAAACACTGAACACCTAGTACTATGTACACAATATTTATAACGGAAAAGTACCAAAACTAACAAAATAATATACAAAAATACAAAACATCAATCGTTAAAAACAGCTAAGCCTGTTCCACCAATATCTATAATTAGATATTGGTGAAAACAATCTGGTGACTGATATACTTGAGTTGTTAGCCTGTAATAATGGTTAAACAGGGTAACCCATCTACAAGTAGTTGTTTAGTAGATAAACGTTCCTTTCTTGGTATAGACTTCCCTGCAGTATAGCATGGTACCAAAACTACTTCGGCACATTCCCTGTGATGATAGTGATATGAAATCACATTACCCTTAGTACAGTTAGCCTGATCTGTTTCGTAAATTTTGTCTGGTAAATGTAACAGAGTACTAAATATAAAGTGGCAAGTGAACACACAATTGTATCAATAACAAGGATAGTGAGTAAGTCTTCCTTTTTGTAACTTATAAATATTATCCATAGGCTGTGGTATTTGTACCTGCTATTGAATGAGGAGACAAGTGCTTAGTGATATCAGATTAAATTAGGAAGTGACAACATAGGGGGATGAAGAGGGGTAGAAAGCAAAATGTTTGTTGTAATAGGGGATTTGGAGCTTGCCTAAGTGTGTATCTACAGCTCCAGGGATAGAGGAAAAGGAGAGTACAGTGACAGAAGGAGCAAGATAGCTTTCTCTATTGTGCCTTCATGGGCACCACCCTATCCAGTATAAGCAATGTCTATCCCCCAATCACCCCTAGTTAATAAAATGGTCAAGTCCTCTGTAACTTAAAGGGAAACTCCAGTGCCAGGAAAACACACTGTTTGCCTGGCCCTACAGGTCCCCTCTACCTCCCACCCCCCATCCCCGGTTGCTGAAGGGGTGAAAAACCCTTCAGTAACTTACCAGAGGCAGCGACGATGTCCCACGTCGCTGCTTCTTCCTCCGCCGCTGCTCCTCCCAGTGATTGCGTTGGCCAGTGGGCAAGACTGATCCCGCCCATCGGCCGCGGAGACCTAATGCATGCCGCGCATTAGAGTTCCCCATAGGAAAGCATTGAAAATGCTTTTCAATGCTTTCCTATGGGGAAATGAGCGACGCTGGAGGTCCTCACACAGCGTGAGGACGCCCATCAACGCTCTAGCACAGAAAACCTGTGCTAGAAACCAGGAAGTGCCCTCTAGTGGCTGTCTAGTAGACAGTCACTAGAGGTGGAGTTAACCCTGCAAGGTAAATATTGCAGTATATAAAAAACTGCAATAATTACACTTGCAGGGTTAAGAGTAGTGGGAGTTACTCTCTCCTGTAATCTCCTCAATGAGAGCTCTCTCGATCACGCACCATGTCTCCTCCTTACTCTACTAGAAAATTGACCAATTGATATAATATTAAAATTTCTTTAAAAATGTGGGTTCTGGTACATTATTATTATTATTATTATTTATTTATTTCTCTGTATTGTTTTTATAACAGTTATTTTGTGCTTTTCAATACTTGTACATTTATCATTTGTGAAAACAGTCATAATTAATACATAATATTTCAAATTAACTTTAATATTGTGTCCCTTCCCCCCACCCTTGGTGTCTCTGTACATCACCTCATCTACTTGTGTGTAGCTCTTAATCCTCTCTACCTACTTATTTGTCTCTTAACCACCATTACCCCTTGATTGTCTCTAAAGTCCTATTACCCCTTTGTGTGTCTCTTAACCCCCTTATTACAATGTTGTTGTTCTCTTCCTCTCCTCCTTTACCCTTTGTTTTTATTTTTTGTTTCCAATTTCTGTGTACCCCTTCCCACCTCTTACCTGGGGCAGACCCCCCATTCCCATTGTGTAGTAATGTGCTTGACTTACTAAAATTTGTGTTTTTGTGTAATGTACTGAAGAATGCAAAAAATAAATACAATTTCCCTTTTATCCAGTAGAGGGCAATGTAACATAATATTTCAATTCAATTGCAGTGTGTCAAGAAAATCTTATATATTCATTTTATCAGCTATATTTCCTAGAATTTAGCTGATTTTTTATGGGGGGATTTCATTTTCTAATATTTACATTACGCTTAGAGATTTCTGGTCAATTGCACCTCCACAAAAATCCATAATAAAAAATAACAGGTTTGCATAAAACCTTAAACCATTTACCTCTCTGGCTACCTAAGGAATATTACATGCTAGAATAATTGTTTAGAAAGATAGTGAGAAGGTTCTTTATATGAGCGTTATACTCATGGGCATCTTAACCCTGTAATGACCAAATCTTACTCTACAGGCTGTGACTTGAACACCCAATTGCAATTTTTAGCCATGACAGATCTTTAAAGGGACACTATATTTTATTAAACGTGATATGTGCCCAGGGACCGTCATTTTGTTTTATTGAATCGTGCATGTAGAGAACAAAGCCATTCTGCAGGCCTACATTATTATTTTATATGATAATCTGCTGTGAATATTTAATAAAGCTACTGGATTAATGGGACGTGGTGCAGGCAGCCCAGCCAGACGCCTAATCCTGTCTGTGCCCTATATTCCATAGATTACTTATCTACTCATGCCAAATAATTGGTATTGCAAATATCTCCCAGGGAGCAACATATTATGTTTTTAGAATCATAGAAATAGAACTCCTGTTTTTCTAACTAATCTGTGCAAAGTGCTCAGGGACAAGGGTGCTATATAAGAAATGTAAAGTAAAGAATAATTAATTGAGATTATCATACATTATGCTCTCAGATCACTAAACAGTAAATATTCCTGCAGCTTTAAGAAGTGATGGCATTTTACTGAACAAATCTCCATCCCTCAATGTGTTTATGCAAAGTCTGTCATTTATCATTTGTTCGGCACATACATGTGTCTTGAAATCTCTTCATTTGACTCTATATCACTTCAATATGTCTTTTTTAATGTCAGTATTTCTATCCTGGGTGCATCTTACAGACTGATAATAGCATACCCCCTCACACCCCTAATATTGGCATCTTGTGAAGCAGGCTGTCGGTGAGCAGGGGAAAGGGGGCAGGTCAGTGATGTGAATAATATCACTGGCTCTGCCCAAATGCAGAGATGTGCGCAGAATGGGGGTGTGGCTGCCTGAACAACTGGTAGGTCAGTCTTGCGTGAATGCACACAGGGCTTCCTGTCAATAAAGCAGGACAGCCAACCAAGAGCAGACTATGGAGGGAGCACTATTTCAGCACTCTCTGATGTAATTGCACTATACTTTGTAGTGACAGTTCCCTATTGTCTCCAAAAGCGGGAGACTAGGGAACAAAGTCCGGATGTCAGGCCAAGACCTTAAAATAGGGACTACCCTGCTAAAATCAGGATGATTGATGCAAAAGAATAAAAGTGCTGCACCCGTCAGAAGCTCTCCTCTCGATATTTACTCAATGCCAAATGGGCCGCTACAGGGGGTCTGTGCGTAAATACTTTGTATCAGGCCTACAGTAAACCGTTCTATTTCACCCTTCACTAAGTCTCGACTAGTGTTTGAGTGATACCACGATTGCCCTCCTGCAAGCGACTATAATCACTGGCTAGCAGCTATATTCACTCTAGGGCTGGGCACAACAAAGAAGGGGCAACCACAGGCGAAAGCAACCCCTCCACGAGCGGGTATACCGCCACAGTATGCAAAAGAACCAATTACAGACACAGACAGAATATCAATCACTCATTTTGTGCAATGCAGACTGCATAAAATGTAATATTTTTTATTTATGGTGCAAAGTACGTTTTAGAAAACCTAGTGCGGGTCACCATAGACATAGAGTAAAACCTGTGCATACAAGATGTGGGGACCACAATCAAAACTATTTCAAACTGAAACATAAATTAAAACATACTATCACAATAACATAAGAAACGTATCATTTTTAACAGCAGCAGAGAGAGATGGGTTTGGATGATATATGATATGTTTATTGTATTTATATTTGCTGCATCTGCTTGTAATTTCTCATTCTTTCTCCATGAACATCACGCTGTCCAGATTTTTTTGAGAGAGTGACCATTTCTGTCTCGATTTTTACATTTTTGTCTTGGAGAATGATTGCTCAGTGTGATAAAATATTTACATGCCAATAATGGATTTTCATTCTTATTTGGATCAAAAATCTCGAGTTCATTCTTTCAACAGCAGGAAATGTCAAAGTTTATTTTGTTATTCTTCACTTCTAATACCAGTTCTGCAAAGCAAGGGACAAAGGAATGTTCTCAGCTGTCAATGTGTGTCGCGGCTCACCTCCTGGCCTCTGGGTCTCCCGTCCAGATCTGCAGAAGTGCTATTCGAGTGGTTGATGCATGGCCCATGGCGACTTGGGCACGTGGCCCTGCAGCCTCATTTGTCACCCCACGAACACCAAATATTTACCAGGATGAAATGCTAGTTCGTGCTAGATCGCAGCTCGTACCTAGCCCACATATTCCCCTAGCAACCCCTAGGCCCACTACACATTATTTTGAGGGATTTCGGGGCTAGTGTGGGGATATGACAAGAGGACGGCGTTAGCACATGAGTATCTTAGTTAAACACAGTACAGCTTGGCTTCCAGGAGAACACAAATGGGGTTCCGTCAAAATTTCGGGAAACAAAATGGCAGTCGTGATAATTGAGATGGGCGGCGAGGGAGCACTCTCCCTTGCTTATGTGATGCCGGAGCCGGAATATGATGTCAATCCGTCTCCAGCATCACTAAAAGGTGCGCAAGGGAGCTGGGCAGGATGATCACTGCTCCCTCACTATATGCCAGCTGCTCAGCCCCACTTGACCCCAGGAACTGCATGCCAGCCACTCAGTCCAGTAGCCCCACTGGACCCCAGGAAATGCACGCCAGACGCTCATCCCAGAACCCCCACTGGACCCCAGGGAAATAGAGACTCTATGCCAGCACTCCCAAAGTTAGCAAGGCTGGGTGGAGTGAAATTTAAAAAAATAAATTGTGTGTCTGTTAAGGAGTTTCTATGTGTGCTTGTCAGTGAGAGTGTATGTGTGCTTGTCAGTGAGAGTGTATATGTGTTTGTATGTGTGTCTGTCAAAGAGTGTGTGTGTCTGAGTGTGTGTCAGTGTGTGTATATGTGCGTCAAGGTTTGTATATGTGTCACTGTGAGTGTGACAAACTCCCCTTTTCAAGTGAGTTTGCCACGAGTTCTTGGAGGGGACTACTTGCCAGCCTTTTACCCTGTGACTATGGACCCTGCAATAGAACTGGCTAATATACTTCAAACAGGCTCTCTTTGTGCAATTGGGACTATATGGTTTGTTTACCGAACAACCGCACGAACAGAGACCACCCTGGTGCTTGTTAACACCTATTAACAACTTGGAATGTTTCTCACCGCAGTGTTCAAATTGTTCGTGACCGCGATTCCTATGAACAACCACGAGGTGGCGGCCATCTTGTTCGCATAAATGCAGGCAGTGGTGTTTGGGCATGAATCTCATGTCAGATATACACTGTGTGTCAAGGTGTTTGTATCTGTATGTGAGTGTCTTTGCCTCTGTGTGCCAGTGTGTCAGGAGACCAGATAATAAGCAAGACAAGCTACCAAGATAATTCAGGAGACCCTAGATGTATGCTATAGGAGTAGGAATACTAAGATAAACTAGGAATCTGTCAAGACCCAACTGCCACGTGAATGACTGCTGCTGGAAATCTTGCAGCTTGAAGCTGGATAACATGCAATGGTTAAAGGGATAACAGCCTTGATTGGTTCCGGGACCAGGTAATGACAGACTCTAGATAATTAATAAGGAAATGTATGCAATAAATAAGGTCTCACCAATGATAGACAGGAGAAATTGGAACACATTCAGAAGCAGAAAAACAGCAACAATCCACAGGTCATACAAACACTAAATCAATTAGCAAAATGAGTTCAAGTTACAGACTGGCAGAATACAGGTGCAAATCCAAAGAACAGAAGCCAAGTTCAAATGTTAAGAAATTAGGAACACTTTAGGACAACCATCTTCATTCAGCGCTGACATTGGATGGACACATATAGACCATGCTATTAAAATAGATTTTAGCGTGGCAGAGATACATATCATATCTCCTATATTCAAATTAGCAGGAGGTCAGCACATACAAGGTGACTATGCCGGGATATCTGAGAAAGGAAAAGGGTGGCAGGCATTAAGAAGCAACATGCTCCACCAGGTAGAGTATGAAGAAGATTAATGTCAACTAAAGTGTACCAAAGATGTATAAGAGAAAAAAAAGACACAAACCATAAAAAAACTAACTGCAATTTGTCAACACTGCTGATGTAGAGAGGTGACTTATTTTTATATCTTTGTCCTTGAATAAAATTATAATCTTAAAGAAACACATATATAGTGTGGTGTGCAGGTGTGCACTGCTTTGCTACAATAGTATGAATTTTGCACGGTAACGGGGATGCAGTTGCATTATATTTAACAATAGCCAGCTCTGCTATTTAAATTGATATAATTTCAGAACTTGCAAAAACCAAATTTTTTAGATTTAATTGAATGTTTTATCTATTTTAATCATCATTCTCCAAATTGTTAGAACATGTTTTAGCTACAGCTTCCCTTCAATTAAAAATAAAGATACCTAGATATACTTGTCACTAATCGCAAATGACAGTTTCATGACTCACTAACTGGACAGGATTGATTTGCAGGCTTCGTCTGAAGTTTGCTATTGATTGCATGAAATGTGTTGGCTGTTCGATGGCTGGAAGTCAATAAGAAGATTGAGGTTCAGTGTATCATTAAATCAATAGGACTGCATGTCACTCAGACAGGGACGTTAAAAACAAGTGATAGATTTTTGGAAGTGCCAGTAGACTGCTTAAAGGTTTTCTGTAAGTTTTCTTATAGAACATGCCTGTCTGTAAGTTATTTAACTTCAAAATGAGATATGAAGGACACAAAGCAAAGTTGTTTGTGTGAGAGCTCCATTAACGCCTTACGAGAGAAAAAAAATAAAGGATATTTCTGTTCAGTCACAATATCTTCGTTTGTCACTAGATGTCCACAGTTCTCTGAGGATAAAAGTCAGTTTGACTCTAGAAAAGGATTCCCCCGAACAGTCAGGAAGGGGGAGAATGGCTGCCGCCCACATTTATCAGGCAGGGCTTAAGGAATTTGGATAATTTGTAGACCTACCATTGTTCTCTGCTCTGAAGGTCTAAAAAACAAAACAGAGAGAAAAGTTAAAGTGTAGGTTTTGTGTGAACATGGCAGCTTTGTCCTGAGAATCGCTGGAAGCCTTAAAAGAACACTATAGGGTCAGGAACACAAACATTGCCCTCCCTTAGCCCCCCTATAAAAGTTTAAAATTCCCCTTATTTCCAGCGCCGCGCGGGTCTTCAAAATGGGCGCTTTTAAGCCAATCCAATGCATTCCCACAGGGAAAGCATTGGATTGGCTAAAATCGGCACGGGGCGGGGCCAAATGCTGTTTTGGCCAATCAGGACCTCCTCATAGAGATGCATTGAATCAATGCATCTCTACGAGGAAAATTCAGCATCTCCATGCAGTGTGTGGGGACGCTGAATGTCAGGGCTGCTTTTCCGGGAGCACTGACCCAGGAAGCACCTCCAGTGGCCATCTAAGGAGTGGCCACTTGGAGTTGTCCCTAGAGGCAATGTAAACACTGCCTTTTCAAAGAAAAGGCAGTGTTTGTGTGCAGGGCCGGACTGGCCCACCGGGATACCGGGAAATTTCCCGGTGGGCCGTCGGCACCAGGGGCGTCATACTCCGGCCCCTGTCTCATTAAGCGGCGCGCAGGGGAGGGGGAGCAGAGACACAACTGCCAGCTCCCCCCGCGGCCGCAAGAACAGCCAGCTCCCCCTGCGGCAGCCAAAGGAACTCCCTCTGCGGCCACCAGAAGAGCTCCCCACAGGTAGAAATTGTGTATGTGTGTGTGTGTGTGTCTGTGTCATTTGTGTGTCTGTCAGTCATGGTGTGTGTGTGTGTCTGTCTGTGTCAGCAAAGTGTGTCTGTGTCATTGTTTGTGTCTCTGTGTCCTGGTGTGTATGTCACTGTCTGTCATGGTATGTGTGTGTGTGTCTGTCTGTGTCATTGTGTGTGTCTCTGTGTCATGGTGTGTGCGTCTGTCTGTGTCATGCAATGTGTGTCTATGTCATGGTGTGTGTGTGTGTCTGTCATGTAATGTGTGTCTGTCTGTGTCATAGTCTGTGTGTGTCATGGTGTGTGTCTGTGTCACGGTCTCTCTGTGTCGTGGTGTGTGTGTCTGTGTGTCACGGTCTGTCTGTGTCATGGTGTGTGTGTGTCTGTCATGTAATGTGTGTCTGTCTGTGTCACGGTCTGTGTGTGTCATGGTGTGTGTGTTTGTCTGTGTCATGTAATGTGTGTCTGTCTGTGTCACGGTGTGTGTGTCTGTGTCACGGTCTCTCTGTGTCTTGGTGTGTGTGTCTGTGTGTCACGGTCTGTCTGTGTTATGGTGTGTGTGTGTGTCAAGGTGTGTGTGTCTTTTTTAAGGTGTGTGTCTGTCATGGTGTGTGTGTGTCTGTCTGTGTCATGGTGTGTCTGTCTGTCATGGTGTGTGTGTGTTTCTGTCTGTGTCACGGTCTGTCTGTGTCATGGTGTGTGTCTATCATGGTATGTGTGTATGTATGTGTGTTTTTACTCACTTTTTTTTTTCCCACGTCATGCTGGTCTCCCTTGCCTGGCCCTGCCTCTACGGCTGAGATCATCAAGCTTGATGATCTCAGCCAATCCGCACTGACACAGGAAGCACCTCTAGTGACCGTCTGAGTGTCTGTCACTAGGAAGCAATGTAAACACTGTCTTTTCTCTTAAAAGTCAGTGTTTACATTGAAAAGCCTGCAGGGACAGGCTATAGACACCAGTACCACTACATTAAGCTGTGTGTGTGTGCGCTTGCTTGCTTGTGTGTGTGTGTGTGTGTGTGCCTGCTACTGAGTGAGATTGTGTTTTTATGTCAATAACCTTATGTATGAGGCTGTGTATCAATCAGCTTGTGTCAGTGAGATTGTCTGTGTATGCATGTGAGTATGCTTACTGTATAATTACAAATTTTACTCTGAAAGGACCAATATTTTATATTGGAAAAAGCTATATATATATACAGGGGCGTACCTAGAGCATTTGGCACCCGGGGCGGATCCTGTGCTTGGCACCCCCCCCCAAAAAAAATCCAAAACCTTTTTTACAATTTGTAAACTTTGCAAAACCGCTGTCAGCCCCTCCTACAAAACCCTTGTCCTGCCCCACCCCTCCTACAAAACCTCTGTCCTGCCCCTTCTACAAATCCTGTACTGCCCCGTCTCCAAAACCCCCGCAATCCCCTTCCACAAATCCCCTGCTTATCCCCCCTTATAAAGACTCCTGTCCCAATACAAAACCCCCGCCCCCTTCTACAAAATCCCTGCAGCCCCACACACACATTTACAGGCAGACAGTCACACACAGTCACAGGCAGACAGTCAAACATACACATTTCCTCCGTGCGGCCAGTTTATCAGCTGTTTGCTTGTGTGAGCTGTACTGGACGCACGGCACCCTAACTACTATGGGACACTGTGCGGCCACAACTCACACAGCCCCCTCCAGCCAGGGCCGGTGCAAGGATTTTTGCCACCCTAGGCAAAAGTAAAGTTTGCCGCCCCCCCCATGTGACATCACAATGCCCCACCCATATGATATGCCATGTTAACTAACACCAGTGCTGCAGTGCCGCCATGTTTACATTAAAAGGCCTGCACTACATTAAGCTGAAATGGTTCTGGGGACTATAGTGTTTCTTTCATGTGAGGTAAATTAGAGCTTAGTGCCACGAATAATATACTAGATTGCCTACTTACAACCAGATGAGGATGATGATGGGCTCTAGCTGCAGTCTGGCTCCACTGGTCTGGTGCAGAACAGGCTCTCTGGAGGCGTTTGTAACTGTGGTCACAAAAATCAATGTTCTGGGAGAACGGGAAGCAGCTCCATTTTTTGGGGGTCCTTTACACAGCTCAAGGTCTGGGTCCCAGGGTCCACCTTCATGTTCCACCAATGAGTTTGTTCACAGGGGGTGGAGTGTGTAGGGGATGTCCTGATATGTGTGTAAGGAATGCATTGTGTGAATCTGTGTTTGTATGTGTAAGGGCTGCAAGGTGTGTTTCTGTGTATGTACGGAATGCATTGTGTGTTTCTGTGTGTGTAAGGGATGCATTGTGTGAAACTGTTGCATTGCTTGTGTATGTGTGTCTGTGTGTGTGTAATGCATTGTGTGTTTTTCTGTGTGCAAGGGGTGCATTGTGTGTATGTGATGAATGTCAATCTCTCTTCCCGCTCCAATTTCCTTCTCCTCCTCCCAATTTCTCTTCCTCTCCCCCCCTAATTTCTCTTCCCCCTCCTAATATCTCTCCCCCCCTCCTAATTTCAATTTCTCTCCCCCCCTCCTAATTTCTCTCCCCCTAATTTTCTCTT
>OW240922.1:15979500-16005487 GCA_933207985.1 Pelobates cultripes | reverse complement strand
GGCGGCGCCATTGGTTGCTATCAGTTCTTGTACCTGGATACGCATGAGGACTTAGCCGCTCCCCCAGTTGGACCCCCTGGGAGGGTTCCTTCTGCTCCTCCTGCTCTAACAGATCTGGAAGGGGCAGGTTCTCCTGATCTTCGGAGGCGGGCGTGCAAATAGCTGCCACGTCCTCCGTCCGCTCGTGGTAGGGTTTGAGCATGTTCACATGGAGCATGCGTCTCTTCCCTACTCCGGAGTATGGGCCGATCACATAGGTGGTATCGCATCTCTGCTCTACCACCTGGTATGGGCCCTGCCAGACGGCCTGCAGTTTATCGGTGCGGACAGGTTTAAGGATTAGCACCTTCTGTCCCACTTGAAAACTACGGTCTCTGGCCCCCTTGTCATACCAACGACGCTGTCGTTGTTGGGCGGCCTGGAGGTTGGTGCGCACTGCCTGGGTCAATTCCTCCAGGCGATCCCGGAACGCCAGCACGTAGGGCACAATTGGGGTCCCATCTGCGCTACTCTCCCCCTCCCAATGCTCTCTAATGAGATCCAACGGCCCCCGGACCCTTCTCCCAAACAATAGCTCAAATGGGGAGAAACCTGTGGACTCTTGGGGCACCTCTCTGTATGCAAACAACAGATGGGGAAGGAATCGTTCCCAGTCCTTATGGGTCTCTCCGAATGTCCGGAGCATCTGTTTTAGGGTGCCGTTGAATCTCTCACATAATCCACTGGATTGCGGGTGGTAGGCGGAGTTAATGATCGGCTTAATGCCACATATCCTCCATAACTGCTGAGTAACCTCAGCCGTGAATTGCGTCCCCCTATCGGAGTCCATTTCCTGTGGGAACCCTACTCGGGAGAATATTTTCATCAAGGCTTCGGCTACGGTCTCGGCGTGTATATTAGTTAGGGCAATCGCCTCGGGGTACCGGGTGGCGTAATCCACCACGGTCAGGATATACCGTTTCCCAGAAGGGCTGGGTTTTGGTAGTGGCCCTACTATATCCACTGCCACACGGCTGAATGGTTCCTCAATGATAGGTAGGGGACACAGTTTTGCCTTGTGGCGGTCCCCCCTCTTGCCTACCTTCTGGCACACATCACAGGAGGTACAATATTGCCTCACGTCTTTAGAAATCCCGGGCCAAAAGAATGTGTGCGTTAAGCGATACCGGGTCCGGGTCATCCCTAGATGGCGGGACAGAGGGATATCATGGGCGATTCTTAGTAACTCCTGCCTATACTTCTGGGGCACTACTAACTGCTTGGTTTGGAGCGTCACCGAGTTGCCTACTGCCCTTTCCGCCACCCGGTATAGTAACTTCTTCTCCCACCTGTACTGTTCTCCCTCCCGCCCCACCTGGTCCGTATCTACCCTATCTCGATATACCTGCAGTGTGGGGTCTGTCTGCACCTCTACTTCAAACGTGGACGGGGTGTCCCAAGTCATGTCTGTCAAGGGGGGGTCATGATTTCTTACCTGAGCCTCAGAGTGTGCGGGGAATGCCGTGGTGCGAGCCTGTTGCCGGGTGGTTACCGGATGCGCCTCTTGTGACGGGGCCTGGGGTAGAAAAGCAGAAGTCATCTGGCCCAAGTCATTCCCCAAAACAACATCGACCGGTAGCTTTTTCATTATGGCCACTTCCACAACCCCCTCCCCAGCACCCCAATTCAAATGCACCTTGGCCGTGGGTAACCGGTACATGGCTCCCCCTGCTACCCGGACTGCCACTGATCCGCCAGTGTGGGCCGTATCTGGAATTAAATGGGGGGCCACTAAGGTTAAGGTGGCTCCCGAGTCCCGCAGCCCCTGCACTTCTTTCCCTCCCACAAACACAACTTGGTGGTGATGCTGCCGGTTGTCCGTGGCTTGCACAGACATTACCTCGTACAGAACCCCCAATGGTTCCTCGGTTGGTATACTTGTCAGCTCCGAATGGTCAGGTTCTGCGTGGTAGAAATGGGCCGCCGCCCTGGGAACGGAATTCTGCCGTACCTGGTTCCACGCCTGCCTGCTACGATTCTGGGTGCACTCCCGGGACATATGCCCCCACTGCCGGCAGGTATGGCATTGTATGTTGGCCCTGCCATTGTAGCGGGCTGGCGGTGGGGGGTTTCCTGGTGGTGGCCTGAATGGGGTAGGGTTGGCGGGTGTGCAGCTGGCTGGGTGGTGTTGTATTGGCGGTCTTAGGGGACCCCTGTTGGTGAGCCCATGGTGTCTCCGGGCATCAAAGTGTTCGTCTGCCAATCGGGCGGCTGCTGTGAGGTTGAGAGGTTTTCGGTCCCTTACCCACTCCTGTGCCTCTGGTGACAGACCGTTGAAGAATTGCTCCAGCAAGATGAGTTGGCGCAGTTCCTCCATGGTGGTGGCTTGACTTGCCTGAATCCACCCTTGTGAAGCTTGGTCCAGCTTATGCGCCCATTCTGCGTGGGAATCTCTTTCGGGCTTTTTCAATCCCCGAAATTTCCGTCGGTATGCCTCTGGGGTTATGGCATATCTTTCTAGGATTGCTCTTTTTACTTTAAAGTAGTCTTTGCTGTCCTCTCTGGGCACAGCGCGGTAAGCCTCTGCTGCTCGTCCCGCCAACTTGCCTGCCAGTAAGGGTACCCACATTGCCGGTTCCAGATCGTGCAGGTCGCATAGCCTCTCGAAATCCTGCAGATATCCGTCTATCTCATCCTTCTCCTCGCAGAATGCTTTAAATGCCTGGTACGGTATTTTCTGCTTTGTTGGAGGGCAGAATGAGTTGACGATGGATTCCGCCCTGGATGGTGACCTCTGGGGTTGCTGTGCCATAATGTAGTCCTGGACGTCGGCCATTAGCACGGTTAAGATGTCCAGGGTTACTGGCTGTGGTACAAATTCCAGCCGGGTTCTCAGTTCCCTCTGGTATGGTGTTTCCTCTCTGGCAGGTGGGGGTGGACTGCTGTGTGCCTGGTCGCCCTCCATTAGCTCTGCAATCAGTACTGCCTTCGATTTGTTGCTAGCGATTTTCCCTCTAGCCTCCAGCAGTTCCTTTAGCGTCTGTCTCTTTAACGCCGTGTAATCAGTCCCCATTCACTGATCGCTTTCGTCTGCTTGTTTCATACGAATTGCCTTTCCGTTCGGTTGTTCCTTTCATTCGAATGCGCTGTATTCGGCTGTAGAGTTGGATCCCGTCGCTTGCCACCAATTGTAGCGGAATGCCAATATTAAATCCACGAATTCCGCTGGTCCAGAAACGAATCCACAGTCAAGCGCTGAAAACACCAAGGCAATATCCCCAACCTCCCAATAACCGGACGAGACACAGTTTTGGGAGTCAACTGAAATCCTTTAATCGGCACGACAATTTATACAAGTCCCCATGCAAGGGGTTTCCTGAGGGGGCACTCCCAGAGGGGACTACATGGGGGACTTACAGTACAACATATTTCTCCCATCAGGCACTGCTGCACGAGAGGGATCATCCTCCCAGAATGCACCGTTAAGGGGATTATCCCCTCGTGCAGCAGAACCGGCAATTCACACAAAAATCTACAACTTTTACAATACACGGTGGATTTACACGAATGGACGTTCGGTAGATAGCTGGGGTCTGGGCGCATCATTCGTGAGATTGCCGCTCAGATCCCAGCTAAAATAACCGAACGCCGCACAGAAAACACATTTCTTTCAAAACACACGAAAAGAACCGATTACTTTTAGTGAACCTGGTCCTGAAACTCCCGAACGTCCTGGAGGCTCAGCGGTGTTCGTGCCGTCGAATAACTATTGGTAATGCTATGCGTTCGACAACACGGACCCGCTGAAGAACAAGGGATCCAAGATGGCCGACCGCCGCATGGTCGGTAGTCGAACGACGGCCACCCAGGAGAGCCTCTAATTACCGATTGCAACATTGTTGCAATCGGTTAACTAGCGCCACACGCCTCTAAGTGTGTGGGCTATTAGGGGGTATCGCGTTCGCTTCACGAACGGCCCTCCAAAGTGCCTATCGCGAAACGAACGAGAATCCCCATACAAACCGCCATTGGCATTCGGCGGAACAGGTAATTACAGTCTCCACAGAAATACATCAAGCACGTACATAAGAATAAACCGCATATCTCCCCAGACCTGTAGGCAACCCTTAAAGGCACAGTCTCTAGTTATTGTCCAAGTGGCTAGGTTTGCCACAAGGATATTCAATGCTTTCCTATGGGGATTCCAGTGACACTGGAAGTCCTCATGCATAGCGTGAGGACATCCAGCGTAATTTAGGCAACTAAAAGCCGTCTAAGCACCTGGAAGTCTCTCTAGTGGCTGTCTGGTAGACAGCCACTAAAGGATGAGTTAACCCTAGCAGGTCAATAATTACCTGTTCAGGGTTATGGGTGCTTGTACACTGCACCCAGACTACTTCAGTGAACTGAAGTGGTCTGGGTGCCTATAGTGTCCTTTTAAAGAAAACTAACAGAAAAATAAATCTTAAAATAAAAATGAACATGATAAGTGGCATGCATTATATTGCAATAACAGCCTTCTGATGAAATGGATTTGGAGGGCATGTATTAGCGATACATCAGATGGGCCGGTGTAAAAGGAAACACTTAAAGGATTCTATAGTGCCAGGAAAACAAACTAGTTTTCCTGGCACTATAGATTACCTCTCTGTCAAGGCTCCCTTTGCGGCACTTAACTGGGTCCAGCACTGATGTCCCTTGGTGCTGGCTCAGCTCCGCCCACGCTCCTCCCCAGCCGGCGGAGACCTAATGCGCTCGCATTAGGATTTAAAATGGCTGCTCGACGGCGCGAACACCGCTGGAGTTCCAGGCCGTTCAGGAGCTCCGGTCTTTCGCTATTAGGGTTCCCCATCGGTGTTCGGTACTTTGGGGCGAACTCAATGGCAAAGTGTATTTCATGCGGCATTTGGTTGTTTTAGCTGGGATCTGAGCGGTATTCCCACTAAATGTGCACTCAGACCCCAGCTATCTACCGAACGTCCATTCGTTTAAATAAACTGAATATTGTTAAAGTTATAGATTTAAATGTAAAATGACGGTTCTGCTGCATGGAGGGATAATCCACTTAACGGTATATTCTAGTGGGAGTATCCCTCTCGTGCAGCAGTGCCTGATGGGAGAAAAGGTCTGAATGTTAAGTCCCCCATGTAGTCCCCTACTGTGATACCCCTGTGATGTGACTCAGGAAACCCCTTGCATGGGGACTTGCATAAATACTGTGACCTCTGAATAAAAACCTCAGTTGACTCCCAGAACTGTGTTTCGTCCGGTTACTGGGGGATTTGGGATATTGCCTTACTTTCCAGCGCTTTACTTTGGAATACTTTCTTAACCAGCGGAGATCTTGGGATTTAATATTGCCGCTCCGCTACAGCCACCATTTGGAATACGAACACGTGGCGAGAACAAAGGATGGCGGCCATCTTAAATCTCCCGAACGCGGTCAGCGGGACTTACACATGAATTGCCTGGAACTATTTTCGGCATTGCAACCACGCGAACATTCGGTCATTATGGAAGTCCCGGCTGACTACTTTCTATTCAACTAATCAAACCGGCATTCGGGAGTTTGAACCTACCGAACGAGTGGAGCGTTCTCATATAACAAGCTGCATCATTTGTATGGTAGCTTTCGTGTAATTAAGCGCGAACGGAGACCGGCTCTTGCTACTGATTTCATAGAACTCTAAATCGGATACCACCACATGGCGAGCCGGTCAAACTTCCACAAGATGCGACACGGAAACTACCGAACGGATTTTCGTGAGATTTGGATATGTGACTCCCAGTATCCTCAGCTACCCAGGGATGTAATTATTATATTTGTATGTTATGGAGAAAGTACTTTTCTAAAAATGTTAAAATTTTTAATATTTCTGGCCAGCAAATAATTGAGTTTAGTATGTTGCTGAAACTCAATTATCTAGCCTGGCCCAGAGAAGGAGTTATGTATTGTATAAATTGAATGCCTGTTGCTTCCAGTAAATCAGTCTTGTTCCAGCATTAAACTTTGGCTCATGTGTGGACTATTTGGCGATACCAGCGATATTTATTCCTGTGGATTACTTGGGGATTTTCTTTTATTCAATCTACCGAACTAACACACGAATGACTGGACCACCTGGGAGCTGGAGTGTGTCGGCAATTAACCTCCCAGGCCATTTGTATACCGAACACGAGGTCGCGGCCATTTTAAACACGCAAATGCACAGCGGTGTTCGACGCCCAACTCATGGAACTGAAAACAGATACATTTTGGCGCAAACACCGCTGAAGCTGCCGCCCTACCTTCTTGTTCGGTAGAAGTGCACGAACGTCCCTATATTAGATAGTTTGTACCTGAATACACCATACCCCTGTAACGAAATCCCCTATTGAACAGACTAGGCGAACCAGCCTGTTCGGTTATTTAGATGTGTATAGAGTGATTTTGTGTAAATAGCGAGAAAATGAATAAACTGCCGAATCACCCAACCTCCTACGGAGGTCGTGTGGCGCCCATTAACCACCCAGACTTTGTGGTTAACTACAGACTAATTGGGGAATAGCTTGGTGGTCCGCGCTCGTATACCGAACACGTGGCAGTCGCCATTTTAGATTGTCGAACGCTCAGCGGTAAATGGCGGCGATGCCCTGGAACTCTTTTTGGACACTTATTCTGCTGAACACCGCTGCTACCTATCAAGGTCCTCGTTCATACGGTGGAAAACACACGAATGCCAGAGACCCTGCACCATTCGGGTCTTGGATGTATGCGAAAGTGACCGACCCCAGATAGCTACAGTATGGAATTCTTTGTCGGATACAAACACGCGAACGGCCGGTGAAAGTCAAACTTCAGTTGACATTTTTGAGAACTGTGTTTGTGGGATCTGAGCGCTATTCACCTAGAATATGCACTCAGATCCAAGCTATCTGAGGATATGTGGGACTTAAAGTTTATGTTCTGTAAAATGTAAGTTATAGATTTTTATGCTGTTTGGTGAAAATAAGAAAAGCCATGTTTCTTTCTACCTGGAGATAATTAAGGCTCTCTTTACTACCTTAAGTTAATTATCTCCAGGATGGAAAGGAGGGAGTGATCTATGTAAAAGGGGAGTGCTTATGTTATAGCCACTGCGATTGGCTACTGTAATTCTTTTGTCCCAGTCTTTCATCTGGTCCCCTAGGGGAGTGTCCACCAGGTGGGAGACCTGCATAAATACCGGGCAGGTAGCCCACAGTAAATCAGATCGTTTTACCCCTTCATGAAGTCTTGACTCATGTTTGGGGGATTGGGAGTTATAATCACTTCGTTTCAGCTGTATTTCGGGAGAAGCTGCAAGGATCATCGCTGCACGAATAGAAGGATCCTTTACACTGGTGGCAAGCGGAGGGATTTTCTCCCGAACGGATGTACTGAACCGAAACAAGTGGTGAATGGCGCATAGATACGAACGCTTGAAATGAACAACATTGAAGGAACTGCTGGAAGCTCGAGGCATAGTGGCAAGCAATAAACCGAAAGCAACGCTAATAGCCGAATTACTGGAGAGCGATCAAACCAGCGAACAGCAAATGGCGAATACAGAGGAAACAGAGGTCCAGAGGAATGTGAGATGGAGACTCAGCCTGGTAGGACCTAACCCCGCACCAGAGATCGTGGTACAGATCTTGGTACAAGCTACAGAGACCCAGAATGCCAGGGAAGCCCGAGAAGCCAGAGACAGATCACCTCCTCTGGATATATTGTCGCTATCTGGATCAACAATGGGGCGACACTGGAAAATCAACTACGCTGCATTTAAAACCTTCGTGGAAGGTGAGATGGATATTGACAATTACTTACAAGATTTTGAGAGACAATGTGTGCTAAAAGATTTAGAAAGAGCTAACTGGGCTGCAGTATTAACCCCTTAAGGACAGAGCTTCAAAAGCTTGTCTTTCACTTAATGACAACAGCATTTTTTTCATTTTTTGCTGTTTGCGTTCAACTGCAATTTGCATTTTACTAATTTGTTGCACCAACACATATTATACATCGTTTTTTAAAGCACAGAAAGGGCTTTAATTTGATGTAACACACATATATATATATAAATGCTTATTTATTATAAAAAAATACAGAAAAATGTAAAAAAAATTAAAATGTGTTTTTTTTTACAGTTTTTGCAATAATAATGTGTGCAGAATTAGTGCAGGTTAAGAAACATAATTAAAAATAAATTAATTTAGTTGTTCTGATTTACAGAATATATAATGTGTCTGGGCTTTTAAGTTTTTTTTTGGTAGTTACAGGTCACAAAGCACAAGGAATAAAATAGACTTTTAATGTGCAGCGATTTTAGAATTTGGTATGTTTGTCTTGTAAGCTTAATAGCCATAAAAGAAAACAAAATTGCCACACAAAAGTATATATTTATATAAAGTAGACATCACGGGCTATTTACCTAAGGTTGTTTTGACACTTTCTATGTAGTCATTTCACCGCCAACCTCTGCTAAATATTGGAGTAAAATTGTGTTTTTTGGCACACAAACTTATAACAAGGAAATTCTTGTGTATATTTTGTAAAGTTGGTGTGTGCTATTCCTGTACAAAGTTTTATTTTGTGTTCAGTTACATCTGCTGAGTAAAATGACACCCCCATTGTATGTCTTTGGCACTATTTCGTGAAGTTACAGTACCATACAGGATACCTGTCCTTTTCAGTATTCACAGTAGAATTTTGAGAGATGGATTTAATGAGCCTTAGCTTCCATTTGGGGTATTATAACAGTTTGACTGTTCAAAAAACCCCCACAAAGGCCTACCATTTGTAAAAGTAGACACTCCAGGGTATCTCATAAGGTGCATATTGTGCCTTAACATGCCCCCATTGTTTCACCAATATATGCCAAAGTATGTGGTAAAAAATTATTTTGTGCATTTTTTACATACGGATTGCATTTTTGCTGGGCGTTTTGTATATTTCATATGTGCCACTAAGTTCAAACCCCCCAAATTATGCTCAGCTAAGTCTTCTGAGTAAAATGACACCCCATATGAATGTCTTTGGCACTATTTCGTGAAGCTACAGTGCCATATAGGAGACCTGTCCTTTACAGTATTCACAGTAGAATTTTGAGAGATGGATTTAATGAGCCTTAGCTTCCATTTGGGGTATTATAACAGTTTGACTGTTCAAAAAACCCCCACAAAGGTCTACCATTTGTAAAAGTAGACACTCCAGGGTATCTCATAAGGTGCATATTGTGCCTTAACATACCCCCATTTTTTCACCAATATATGCCAAAGTATGTGGTAAAAAATAATTTTGTGCATTTTTTACATACGGATTGCATTTTTGCTGGGCGTTTTGTATATTTCATATGTGCCACTAAGTTCAAACCTCACAAATTATGCTCAGCTAAGTCTTCTGAGTAAAAAGACACCCCCAATGAATGTCTTTGGCACTATTTCGTGAAGCTACAGTGCCATATAGGAGACCAAGTCATATCCGTTTTTACCAGACTTTGAATTTTGACGCTGGGCCTATGTGCAATTTCCAAGCATCTTCGCAGGTTTTAAATTCAAACTACCCCACAAAGGCCTACCATTTCTTAAAGTAGACACCCCAGGGTGTTTCAAAAGGTATATTTTGAACCTTAGCGTGGGATCATTTTTCCGCTAGCTTGTAGCAGATATAGTGGTAATAAGCGTTTTTTCTGCCTTTTTGACATACAAAGTGAGTTTGCACAGTATATTTTGCAAACCTTATGTGTGCTACGACTGTATAATACTTCATATGTTGCTCAGCTATGTCGGCTGAGTACAGCAATACCCCCGTATGTACCTTTGCCAGGTATGTGTGGACATCGGAGGGGCACATTTGGGACACAGCCATTCCAGTTTTTTTCAAACTTTGAATTTTTATGCTGTGCCTATGTCCCATTTTAGAGTATTTTACCAGGCTATATAATCCAAATTCCCCATAAAGCCATACCATTTCTTAAAGAAGACATCCCAGGGTATTTCAAAAGGCATATTTTGAACCTTAGCGTGGGATCATTTTTCCGCTAGCTTGTACCAAGTGTAGTGGTAATAAGCATTTTTCTGCCTTTTTGACATACAAAGTGAGTTTGCACAGTATATTTTGCAAACCTTATGTGTGCTACGACTGTATAATACTTCATATGTTGCTCAGCTATGTCGGCTGAGTACAGCAATACCCCCGTATGTACCTTTGCCAGGTATGTGTGGACATCGGAGGGGCACATTTGGGACACAGCCATTCCAGTTTTTTTCAAACTTTGAATTTTTATGCTGTGCCTATGTCCTATTTTAGAGTATTTTACCAGGCTATATAATCCAAATACCCCATAAAGCCATACCATTTCTTAAAGAAGACATCCCAGGGTATTTCAAAAGGCATATTTTGAACCTTAGCGTGGGATAATTTTTCCGCTAGCTTGTACCAAGTGTAGTGGTAATAAGCATTTTTTCTGCCTTTTTGACATACAAAGTGAGTTTGCGCAGCATATTTTGCAAACCTTATGTGTGCTATGACTGTATAATACTTCATATGTTGCTCAGCTATGTCGGCTGAGTACAGCAATACCCCCGTATGTACCTTTGCCAGGTATATGTGGATGTTGAAGGGGCGCATTTGAGACGCAGCCATTCAGTTTTTTTCTAACTTTGAAGTTTTACGCTGTGTCCATGTTCCAATTTGGAGTAGTTTAGACGGTTGGTTATTGAAACCTCCCCACAAACACATACTATTTATTAAAGAATACACTCTGGGGTAATGCAAAAGGCATATTTTGAACCTTGGCGTGGGATCATTTTTTCTCTAGTTTGTTCCAGGTGTAGTGGTTATGAGCGTTTTTAAAATGTATTTTTCTTACTTTTTTTTACTTTTTTACTTTTAAAAACTAGTTTTTAAACTTTTGTTTTGCTTATTAATTTTTTTTTAAACTTTCCTAAACTTTCTTAAAACTTTTTTACAGATTTAAAATTTTTCTAAGCTTTTTTTTTACCGTTAACCCCTAACTAGCAGTAAGCAGCACTAACAGTAAATTCCCCATTTTCCCATAACTCCCACCCACCCCAGGTAGCAAAATATATAGTTATAAAATATTTAAATTAATTCATTAAATAAATTGAACCCCTGAGGGTTAAAAAATAAATAAAAGTTAATCCCCAGGGGTTAAAAAAAATTAGATCACAGTATAATACTGTGATCTGTATTTGATCGCTGTAGGCAGTGATCGACTGGCAGGGAAGGGGTTAATTTTTATTTGGACTAGGTAAAGGGGGTGTTTTTTGTATTTTTTACTTAAATGTTATTAAAACTTTTTTAAGCTTAATTTTTAACTTTTTAAAGTTTATTTTAAAACTTTTTTTAACGTTAACCCCTAGTTAGCCTAACGCCAAGTCCCCCAATTCCCCACTAACTTCCACCCACCCCAGCTAGCTAAATATATAATTTTAAAATATTTTAATTAATTAATTAAATAAATGTAACCCCTGAGGGTTAAAAAAAAAAAAGAATTAACCATCAGGGGTTAAAAAAAAAATCAGATCATAGTAAAATGTAATCCCTGCCAATTGATCACTGTAGTCAGTGATCAATTGGCAGGGAAGGGGTTAATTTTTTATTAAAATGGGTAAAGGGGGGGTGGGACTTTGAATTAACTTTTTTTTTTTTTTTTTTACAGCAGGGGGCAGGATCAGCACTGTTCCGGCTCCCTGCACTTCACACAGAACCAGGAAGTGCAGGGAGCCGGAAGGTAAGTATGCAGAGCACATGTGCTCGCTCCGACTTGCGGTCAGAGCGAGCACATGTGCTGGGCAGCCTGACCGGGTGCTCCCGGTATGCCTCTAATGCAGAGGCATACCGGAGCACCATTAACTCCGCGATCGCTGCGATCACCGCGATAGCGGCGATCCGGGGTTGATTTTACCGCGTGACGGACGAGGTCCGTCACTTGTCATTAAGGGTCTCCCCTCTGTGACGGACCTCGTCCGTCACCCGTCCTTAAGGGGTTAAGCAGCAAACTATCAGGTAGAGCAGCAGAAGCATTGAGAGCCGTACCAGATGGAGATATACAAAACTACGAAAAAATCTAAGAGATTTTGTTAGCTCGGTACGCTGTAACTCCTGAAGCCCATAGAAGGAAATTCCGGGCCCTCAGGAGACAAGGCAAGGATTTGTATACTGAGTGGGCGTTTCGTATGCAACGCGCTGCCAGTAATTGGATGCAGGGGAATCAGGCAACTACCTTAGAGGATGCCGTACAATTGATATTACTGGAGCAATTCTTTGATTATACGCCAATGGAGGTTAGAGACTGGGTCAGAGACAGAAAGCCACAGACGGTGAAGGAGGCAGCAAGGTTGGCAGATGAATTTCATGATAGCAGACGGCTGGATGGAAACCGAGGGTTCCAGGGGCCACGGCCTTCATCTGGTCCGCCACCTATGCCACAGAGAGTAACGCCACCGGGGAGCAATACTACAAGTACGGGATATCAAAAGACCGCTCCGATGTGTTATGGGTGCAAACAGGTGGGACACATCAAACCCAATTGCCCACAACGTACTACAGACCGCTGGGGGCGGACACCGGTGCCACCGATCAAAGCAGCGGCCCACTGTGTACAAGAAGATTATGACCCCCCGGCTCAAGGGGCACTCAGTAACAACAGCGAAAATTGATTCACGTTACATGAGGTGAACCCCATACAAGCAGCTGGGGATAACCAGGCACACCATCGACAGTCGGTAAAGTTAAATGGGCAAGAAGCTAAAGGACTAAGAGACAGGGGGGCTACTATTACCCTGGTCCAGCCACACCGGGTCACCCCGTCGCAGCACACAGGACGCACCATTGCTGTAAGGGTGGCCGGAGGGGCAATTCATAAACTCCCAACAGCCCGGGTACACATTGATTGGGGTACAGTGGCCAAGGCTGTGGAAGTGGGCATCATGCCAGATTTACCAGCGGAGGTATTGTTGGGAAATGATCTAGGTTGCTTAACATCGCAATTGGCAGCTCTCAGTCCAGAAGGAGCACTACCTGTCACCACCCGGCAGCAATCCAGAGCTATGGAGGCCTCCCCCTTAACCAATGACCAGGTAAGCAATAACCCTGTAGCGGATGGCCCTGGGCTGTCCTGAGAATTTCGTGTATTGTTATGCATTCGTGTGAAACCAGCAAAGTTGTATGTATTGGATGTATTGTATTCGTCTGAATGTTAGGTAGTTTCATTCCCTTAGTTTGTTCGAATGAAACTACCGAACAGTCAGACCTCCCCGGTGTGAAGTGTGTCCTCAATTACCCGTTGCAACATTGTTGCGAACGGGTAATTGCCAAGTTAAGTAGCCGTCCTTTGTTCTCGGGGGTGGCCGCCATTCGAAAAACGAACACGTGGCGGCGGCCATTTTAAAACTCCCGAACAGCTGTGTTTTGCCGTTGAGTGTCTGGAACTCAAATCGGACACTCGACTAGGCGAACACCGCTGAAACCTCCACAAGCCCGGTCCGTTTGGTTCCTAACTCCCGAACGGCCCCTCGTTCGGTAGATAGAAAGAACCGAACAAGGGGATTCAGGTGAACCCTCCCTAGCCTCTATAGCTAGAGGTTTTCGTGCCATTTATTCCCTGACTCCAGGACCGACTGCAGGGCCCATTCACATGGAACCGCATTCGGCTGTTTCACTCAGTGCGGTCGGTCATTTTATTCCCTCCATAAATTTCCCGAACCCCTGGTCTGATCTGGGTGATTTTTGGATATGTTGTTCACCCAGAGGTCCAGGAATTCATCCTAAGGAAACGGACAACAGCAGCCCCAGAACGCAGCTCTGCAGTAAATGTGCCACAAGAAGGTAAGCCTAAGATACCATACCAGGCTTTTAAAATGTATGTGGAGGCAGAGGAAGATATAGATGCTTTCCTGCAGGATTTTGAGAGACTGTGTGCCCTGCATAGAATCAGCGCAGAGGATTGGGTACCTATTTTGTCAGGAAGGTTAACTGGGAGGGCAGCAGAGGCATACCGTACTGTACCCAATGAGGAAATCCGAAACTACAGCAAAGTTAAAGAAATTATACTGGCCAGGTATGCTATGACACCCGAAGCATACCGGCGGAGATTCAGGGATTTAAAGAAGTTGAAGAAAGACTCACACGCAGAGTGGGCATGCAGATTACAAAGGGCAGCACTTGGGTGGGTGCAAGCGAGCAAGGCACGGCCCATGGAGGATGTAATTCAGATGATGCTGATGGAGCAATTCTATGAGGGGGTAACCAGCGATGTCCAGGAGTGGGTAAGGGACAGAAACCCTACATCCCTCACCGAAGCTGCCAGGAAGGCAGATGAGTACCTGGATGCACGCAGGCAGCAAAAATCTGTAGCTCCCAAGGCCACTTTTAAAACCTTTGGGGGGACCACCTACACCCCAGCTCCACCGAGACAATTACCACCACCACCACCCGCTGCACAGCCACGTTTCCGCCAGCCCACGTCTGGCCCCTGTCATCACTGCCAGTAATGGGGACATTATAAAAGGGAATGCCCACAGCTGCGGGACCGTTCCACCTGGATCCGTCCAGGCCCGCCACCAAGAGAAGCTGCAGCTCACCACTACCAGGATATAGTAGCCACACCATATGGTTCAGCAGTTCCCATTACCACCGTGGAACATTGGGAAGTACTACATGAGGCAGATCCAGTCCAGGCCAATGCTGATAACCGACAGCATCACAGACAAACTGTATACCTGGAGGGTAAAGCGGTCCAAGGGCTACGTGACTCAGGAGCTACGATCACCCTGGTAAAGAGTCACCTGGTTCCGGATCAGTCGAAATTAAGTAAAACTGTGGCCGTCCGGGTAGCCGGGGGAGCAGTGTACCGGCTACATACAGCAAGGGTACATTTACATTGGGGAGAGGGGTCAGGACATGTGGAGGTGTGGTTGATGCCGCAGTTCCGGCGGAGGTTTTATTGGGGAACGATCTGGGGAGGCTCACGTCTGCTTTTGAGCCCCAGACACCCACCACAGGAGAAGCTCACCCTGTGGTGACCCGACAACAGGCCCGCACCCAGGACTACAACACACTCCCGGAGGTTCAGGTAAGAGATCCTTCCCCTTCCCTTGACTGTGTTCCCTGGGCCCCTCCTAATGAGTTTACAGCTGAAGTAGTGACTGGCCCCACCTTGCAGGTGTATAGGGACAAGGTGACAGCAGACGCTCCCGGGGGAGATGGCGAAAGGTTTACCTGGGACAAACAGCTGTTATACAGGGAGACAGATAAGCAGGTAGCCGGGTCCGACCCGATCGTGATGAGACAGTTAGTGGTACCACAGCGGTACCGGGCAGAGCAACTCCGGATAGCGCATTACATTCCGCTATCCGGACATTTAGGGGTCAGCAGGAGCCGGCACAGGTTAACACAAAGTTTCTTTTGGCCTGGAATTAGCCAGGAAGTGCGCAGGTATTGCAACACTTGCGATACATGCCAAAGGGTGGGGAAAAGGGGGGACAGGCGCAAGGCCAAGCTACACCCCTTTCCCATAATTGAGGAACCCTTTAGTAGGGTAGCAGTCGACTTAATAGGACCCCTCAACAAAGCGAGACTGTCGGGCAAAAGATTTATCCTGACAGTGGTAGACTATGCCACTAGATATCCAGAGGTGGTGGCCCTGACGAATATACAGGCTGAAACAGTAGCGGAAGCCCTTATGCAGATATTCTCCCGGGTGGGACTTCCCAGGGAGATTGTCTCGGATCAGGGTACCCAGTTCACCGCTGAAGTCACGCAGCGCCTCTGGAGGTTCTGTGACATCAAGCCTGTCATTAGTTCCCCTTACCACCCCCAGACGAATGGGCTCTGCGAACGTTTCAACGGTACATTGAAACAAATGCTCCGAACCTTCGCAGAGACCCACAAGGACTGGGAGAAATTCCTGCCTCACCTCCTCTTTGCTTACAGGGAGGTGCCGCAGGAATCCACGGGGTTTTCCCCATTCGAATTATTGTTTGGCCGCAGGGTACGGGGGCCCTTAGATTTAATTAGAGAGCATTGGGAGGGAGAACGGAGCACCGACGGTACTCCCATCATACCATATGTGTTGGCATTCCGAGACCGCCTGGAGGCCCTAACCCAGACGGTATGAGAGAATTTGCAGGCGGCTCAGACACGCCAGCGCACATGGTATGATCGGGGCGCCAGGGACCGTAGCTTTCAGGTTGGACAGAAAGTGTTAATTTTAAAACCTGTCCAACATGATAAGTTACAGGCCGCCTGGCAGGGCCCTTATAGGGTGATGGAACAAAGGTGTGACACCACTTATATAATAGGCTCCTGCGTTGGAATTGGAGGGCGACGCATGCTCCATGTGAACATGATGAAGCCCTACCAGGAGCACTCCGAGGAGGTGACGCCATATGTGCACCCAACTCGGAGGAGTTTGACAGTTTGCCTCTCCCAGAGCTGCTGGGAGATGGTCAGTTATCTGGGGATTAAGGGGAGGTTGCACTGGGAGACCGGCTGAGTCCTCAGGAGTGGAGCGAGGTACAACAACTTTTGAGGGAGAAGCAAGATACCTTCTCTAATGTACCTGGTTACACTCCGCTGGCCACTCACCGAGTAGACACCCCAGGTCAACTTCCCATGCGCCAGACCCCGTACCGAAACCCAGAAGCGGTGCGGGAAAATATGCGCAAGGTGATCGAAGCGATGCTCCAGCTGGGGGTGATTGAACCCTCAGACAGCCCCTGGGCCTCCCCGGTAGTACTAGTACCAAAACGGGATGTGACGACCCGGTTTTGTGTAGACTACCAGAGGCTGAACGAGAAGACTGTGTCAGACGCCTATCCCATGCCCAGGATAGATGAACTGCTGGACCGGATGGCTAGAGGACACTATCTCACCACTATTGACCTGTGTATGGGGTATTGGCAAATCCCCTTAGCTCAGGACGCCATCCCTAAGTCGGCCTTTGTCACCCCATTCGGCTTGTACCAATTTAAGGTCATGACGTTTGGGATGAAAAACGCCCCAGCTACCTTTCAGCGGATGGTGGACCGCCTCCTAGATGGGTTCCAAGATTATACCTGTGCATATCTAGATGATATTGCCATATTCATCAATACCTGGCAGGAACACTTGGCCCACATAGGAGCGGTCCTAGATAGGATTAGAGAAGCTGGTTTAACGCTGAAACCAGCCAAATGCAGTATAGGGATGGCCAAGGTACAATACCTAGGCCATCGGGTAGGATGTGGAAAGCAGAAGCCAGAACCAGCCAAAGTAGAGGCTGTAGCCCAATGGCCTACCCCTAGGACCAAGACTCAGGTACTAGCCTTCTTAGGGACGGCCGGATACTACCGGAAATTCATCACGAACTATAGCGCCCTGGCCAAACCCCTCACTGACTTGACCCGTAAGAACCTTCCCCGCCAAGTGACCTGGATCCCGGAGTGTGAGCAGGCATTCCAACTATTAAAAAATGCATTAACCGATGCCCCTGTCTTGGCAGCTCCCAATCCAACTAAACGTTTTCTTGTTCACACAGACGCTTCTATGTTTGGATTGAGAGCAGTACTGAGTCAAGTCGGGGCTGATGGCGGAGAACATCCCGTGGCTTACATCAGTTGCAAGCTGTTACCCCGAGAAGTAAGCTACTCCGCCATCGAAAAGGAATGCCTGGCTGTGGTGTGGGCCCTGAAGAAAAAAATTCCTTTTCCTTGCTCACGGATCACAACCCGTTGGTCTGGTTAAACCGGGTGGCTGGGGACAATGCCAGGCTGCTGCGCTGGAGTTTGGCGCTGCAGCCCTTTGACTTTAACATTCAGTACCGCCCGGGCAAACAGAATGGGAACACTGACGGGTTGTCAAGACAAACAGACCTGGAGAAATGATCCGTGAGCATCCCCGGACATCCCCAAGCCGATCCGTGTTGGATCAGACTGTGTATGCCGGCTTGTGGGCAAAGGGGAGCAGTGTAGCGGATGGCACTGGGCTGTCCTGGGAATTGTATAGATTTTAACTGCATTCGTGTAAATGGCAAGTTATATGTGTAGAAATGTATTGTATTCATCTGATTGTTCGGTAGATTCATTCTAACAAGTAAGGGAATGAAACTACCGAACAGTCAGACCTCCCTGGTGTGAAGTGTGCCTTCAATTACTCGTTGCAACATTGTTGCGAACAGGTAATTGACAAGCTGGGCAGTAAGTCCTTTGTTCTCGGGGGTGGCCAACATTCGGGAAACGAACATGTGGCGGCGGCCATTTTAAAACTCCTGAACAGCAGTGTTTTGCCGTCCAGTGTCTGGAACCCAAATCGGACACTCGACTAAGCGAACACCGCTGAGACCTCCACAAGCTCGGTCCGTTCGGTTCCAAAATACCGAACGGCCCCTCGTTCGGTAGCCAGAAACAACCGAACGAGGGGATTCAGGCGAACCCTCCCTGGTCTCTGTAACTAGAGACTTTCGCACAATTTGTTTCCTTTTGCCAGGACCGACCGCAGGGCCCCATCGCATGGAACCCAATTTGGCTATTCTCTCCAGCGCGTTCTGTCTTTTTATTCCCTCCATAAATTTCCTGAACCCCTGGTCTGATCTGGGTGATTTTTGGATATGTGGTTCACCCAGATCAGGGCTACCAGGGGATGTATCATTTAAAGTGGTACCCTTAGGTTTAGGGGTACATCCAGAAACAGGGGGGAATTGGTGTCCTGGATAAGGGGATTATGATGCAGACTGAGGGGAGGAGATGTGTAGGAGGTTACCGGAACAGGATTGGCTACTGTACTAATGAATGGAAATCCCTCCCTTGCATGGGAGCATGCTTTATAAGGCCACTGTGTGAATAAATCTTTTGCTCCTGATACTGTGTGTCGTCCAGTTATTGGGAGCGCTGTTGGGATACTGCCGTATTGTTTTACCTGCTGGATACTTTGCCTATGGATTTATAATTACTTGTTCCTGAGCCTCACTGGGATCTACAAGTGGAGGTAGGCTATGAAATACTAGCTCTCCGCTACAACTACCTTAAGTTAATTATCTCCAGGATGGAAAGGAGGGAGTGATCTATGTAAAAGGGGAGTGCTTATGTTATAGCCACTGCGATTGGCAACTGTAATTCTTTTGTCTCAGTCTTCCATCTGGTCCCTTACGGGAGTGTCCACCAGGTGGGAGACCTGCATAAATACCGGGCAGGTAGCCCACAGTAAATCTGATCGTTTTACCCCTTCATGAAGTCTCGACTCATGTTTGGGGGATTGGGACTTATAATCACTTCGTTTCAGCTGGATTTTGGGAGAAGCTGCCATTATCATCGCTGCACGAATAGAAGGATCCTTTACAACCCCAGATAGCCATCCCGTGGAGTCTATTCGTATGGAGAACAGACTTTGTGAACATGGCGATTGGACTGTGTGCATAGGATCTGAGCGCTATTTGGTACTTTTGTGCGCTCAGATCCCAGCTATCTGGGAATGGGTTGCAAGTATATATTTTGTGTGATAAATGTAATATTGTGTATTTTATTGTGTTTTAGTATTTTACTGTAACCATGTGGGTAATGGAGTTTTGCCTCTGTCCTTGGAGATAATTGGATTACTTCCCAATTATCTACAGGATAGAGGGGAGGGATTGCAATGTATTGGGGGAGTGTTTTAACCATGTCTGCCTGTGATTGGTCATTGTACTATTTGTGTCCCAGTCCCCCATTTGGTCCCCTATGGGACTGTCCACCAGGTGGGAGACCTGCATAAATACTGGGCAGGTAGCCCTCATTAAACAGACCACTGCTTGACCCTCAACACGGAGCTCTGTCTCGTCTTTGTGGGTATTTACTTTATGCTGATAGAGGCTGATTGCTAGGAGTGTAAGCCGATTGGGTGCTTTTCCTATTCGTCTGCTAGCAGCTATTCGTGAGGTTCCAGTTCGGGAATTTGGAGTGCTATTTTGTATGCTGTTCGGGAGTTTGGAGCATTCCCTTACATGCGGTTCGGGAGGTTGGTGTTCTGCAGTAGCTGTGCCTGTATATCTGGAAGAGGAAGATCTACTAAACGGCAGTTTTCACCCCTTTTATGCCCGGGGTGCCGTTACAATAAATTATGAATATCAAACTTCTAATATGCAAGCAAATCACACTTAGCATGCCCAAGCAGGCCCGGATCTCCCCTGCCGGTCTTTGCAGGGCCGGCACTATCCGTGCGCCGGCCCCCTCAGCAGTCCATGGCGGGCTGGTGGGGAGATCAAAGATCTCCCTGACTGGCCCACATACAGTATATTGCAGCCTGCGGGGAGAGGATGAGGGAGCCAGGAGAGGAACCCGGTGGAGCTCTAACTTGCAGCTCCACCGGGTTCCTCTCACGATATTCGGAGCGTTGCCATGGCAACGCTCCGTGTATCGCGAGAGTGAACTCTAGCCCCGCAGGCTAGAGTTCACTCCCCACTAGGACCACCAGGGATGGACGGCAGCAGGATCCCCCTCCCAGGCATAAGGTAAGCAGGGAAGGGGAAATAATCACCCAAGTCACATCAGCCTCACACACACCCCTAACACTCACAGCACCCTCACTCACACACTCACACACACTGCACCCCTGACACTCACAGCACCCACACACTGCACCCCTAACACTTACAACACACACACACACAAACACTGCACCCCTGACACGCACAGCACACACGCAGCACACACACACTGCACCCCTAACACTTACAACACACACACACACACACTGCACCCCTGACACGCACAGCACACACACACATAAACTGCACCCCTGACACTCACAGCACCCTCACACACACACACACACAAACACACACTGCACCCCTGCCTTTCACAGCACACACACACTGCTCCCCTAACACTTACAACACACACACACACTGCACCCCTGACATGCACAGCACACACACACACACACACACACACACACTGCACTAACACGCACAACACACACACACTGCACCCCTAACACTGCACTGACATGCACAGCACACACACACACACACACACTGCACCCCTGACATGCACACACACACACACTGCACCTAACACTCACAGCACACACACACACACTGCACCTGACCGCCTGCACACACACACTGCACCCTAACACTTACAACACACACACACACACACTGCACCCCTGACACTCACACACACACACACACTGCACCCATGATACTCACAGCACCCTCACACACACACACACACACACACACTGCACCCCTGACACTCACAGCACCCTCACTCACACACACACACACACACACTGCACCCCTGACACACACAGCACACACTGCACCCCTAACACTTACATCACCCTCACACACACACACTGCACCCCCGACACACACAGCTTCCTCACACGCACATAGCACCCTCACGCAAACACAGCACCCAATCACACACCGCACACACACACAGCACCCTTACCCACATAGCACCCTCACGCAAACACAGCACCCATCACTCACACACTGCACCCCTCTCACACACACACTGCACCCCTTACACACACACACAGCACCCTCACACACACTGCACAGTATGCTTTCCTAGCATTTTTGTCTCCTGGTATCCCAACTATGGAGACACCAGAGACAAATTTCAAGCAAACACAGTGCAAGCATGTAATTGAATTTGCTTGTGCTGTGCAGAACAAATACAGGGTCTTTTTCTCATGCCAGAGCTCTTCAGCAGAGCTCTGCGCATGGTCTACCCTGGAAGAGCATTGAACCAACATGCTCACTTTGTGATGAGGCGTGCTTGTCATTGGTGATGACAAAACACACCCTATCTGGCCCCGTCCCCTTTGTAGTGGGCCGCTGTAATTAAAAAATGCCCAGGCCAAATTTTCTTCCCAGTCCGGCCCTGTGCCCAAGGATGGCTTGTCCCCAAGAGTGCCAAGCACTTAAATACACATCAAAGGGGTTATTTGGCCTGCTAAAGACTACTAGCCCCAACTCATCCAAGTACAGTGTCCAGAGGTCCACAGAACCCTCACCAGGTGCAGGGATATAAAGAATTCTACTAGTTAGGACACTCGTATTCGGGGATCTATGTACAATTAATGACCTATTTCCTATGTCGCCATTAATTGTACATTCAATGTGAGGTACAATCTGAGGGGACAATGGAATCCCAAACAGTTACAATTATCCCCTTATCTGCTAACATTGATGATTATCATCATTGTTCCATTTTGATCATTTAACCCTGTGTCCTTTGATTGGAAGAAAATATATATTTACATACATTTTAATGGAAAAGCGAAAGAATGAATTCTTGAGCAGATTTTTTCAATTGTGGTATAATAAAGTTTAAATTGCAATATAGCTGCTATTAAATATACAGTGTAACTCAAAATTGGGGATTGGTAGAGGAATTTCAACTTTCGGACATCAGTCATTGAGCTGAAACAATAGCTGAGTTGGAGAATTTAGTTATTTCTTCCTAAACTTTTAAATAGTCTAATCAATTCCCAACAGTTTATTAAATGATCTAATTCATCCATTAGTTTCCTACTCTCAATTTACTTTTTGGTTGTTACTTTCAACTAACATTATTTCAGGAAACGCCAAGATCGTGTTACTTCAGGGAAGCTGAGAATCAATTCTGATAAACGAGCCTCGTTTTATGAGTAGGTCTGATAAATGCAGAACAGATTTAGTTTGAGTAATAATGCCTTAAAATGGATGGGATTGATTTCCGCAGAATGATAGCACTACGAAGGAATTGTATATTTCGAAATAATTTCCCTAGAGAGAGGCATTTCACATCTACTAGTGCACTGTTCAGCTATTATCTACATGCTCACTTCATAATTCTCTAATACATGCCATGTGCTATACAATCGGTGGAAGACATGTAGGCCCATTCAATTTACAGAAACAAAAGGTGATGATGCCCAACTCAAACAAGCTTACAATCTAGTCAGGGACTACTACTAACTCCCAGCTCAGTGAGATACTAGCAAACATACAGCCCACAGTAACAAGGTCTGGGGTTTGTTACAAGCTCATCCTCTAAGTTGTGTGCTCATTAGACATGTGTGCATTAGTCCTCAGTACTGACAGCACACTTTCCCCTTACACTCATTGCCCACAGCACATAGTGCTCTCAGTACACTCGGTGCTCTCAGTATAATCAGTGCTTTCAGTATACACAGTGATATCAGTATATAGTGTATTATTGGCAGTGCCAGATTAACATAGGGGCTGATGGAGCTGCAGCTCCATGCCCAGGCCCATGGAATAGGCCCATTGATTTAAAAAAAAAATTAAAAAAAAAAAATGTAAATTTGTTTTTTCACACACTACTCTTAGGGATTCCACCTGGCTTTTATTTTATTGGCACAGCCAGTATTTGAGGCTGCCTGGCTGGTGCCAATATTGCAGTGATACCGGCAATACAAATACCGGTATTTTTCTCAGTATAAACAAGAGATTACTATGCAATACCAGCACTGGCCAGTAGGGGTCACTGTATGTGGAGACTGGCAGGGATAGGAAGTTCCAGCATATCCCTCCCTGCCTATCTATACTCACTGATCTGCAGGGGTGCAGCTACAGAGAGTCCAGACAGCAACTCCCACCCTGCAGACACAGCCTACAGCTCAGGGAAGTAAGGGATGGGGGGAAAGGCTGTAAGGAGACATGGGGACACTGAGACACTAAGGGACATTGGGAGACATTATGGCAGACACTGAGACACTAAGGGGCACTGGGAGACATTATGGCAGACACTGAGACACTAAGGGACACTGGGAGACATTATGGCAGACACTGAGAGCAATAACACACTGAGATTGGGAGACATTATGGCAGACACTGATACATTGGGAGACATTATGACACAGACACATGGGGCACAGTGACCCCTAGTCTCCCAGTGTCTCACTGTCCCCATGTCTCCTAGTGCCTCCATGTCTCCCAGTGCCTCAAGTGTCTCAATGTCCCCATGTCTCCAAGCTAGTGTCCCTAGTGTCTGTGGCCCTGGTGTCTCAGTGTCCCCATGTCTCCCAGTGCCCCCATGTCTGTGATACATAGGGACACTGTGATACATAGGGTCACTGGGAGACCTGGGGACACGACACTAGGGGACACTGGGAGACATGGGGCACTGAGACACCGATACATAGGAATGCTGAGACCTGGAGTAATCAACACATGGGGGCACTGGGAGGAATCCATCTATACAGCATAATCAAACTAAATCGTTTTTTGGTGATTTTACAGCATTTTCTCTTATGTCACTCCTTGTGATTTACATCATGTGATGTCACCTACACATATTTAATTATGCAAATTAGTAAGGCTGGTATGTTTTTCCAAGAAAGGTGGCAACCCTAACTACTTTTCACATACTCTTACTTAAGCATGGAAACTTAAGAGGGATGTATGGGAACAAAACTTGTGTGGACTGGCTGACAATGAATATAGTTAAAGGGACACTATAGTCACCAGAACAACTACAGCTTATTGAATTTGTTCTGGTGAGTAGAATCATTACCTTCAGCCTTTTTGCTGTAAACACTGTCTTTTCAGAGAAAATGCAGTCTTTACATTACAGCCTAGTGATAACTTCACTGGCCACTCCTTAGATGGCTGTTAGAGATCCTTCCTGGGTCATGGCTGCCTAAAATGCATCCAAACATTCAGTGTCTCCTCCCTCTGCATGCAGACACTGAACTTTCCTCATAGAGATACATTTATACAATTCATCTCTATGAGGAGATGCTGATTGGCCAGGGCTGTGTTTGAATCATGCTGGCTCTGCCCCTGATCTGCCGTTTTGTCAGTCTCAGCCAATCCTATGGGGAAGCACTGTAATTGGATCAAGCCACCACTTCTAATGATGTCAGCAGACTGCTTGTTTTTCTAAGTCTAACAGCATGCAGAGTTACAGCTTCAGGCTTGAATACAGTAAGATTTTTACTATATTTATGGAGGCATGAGGGGCCCAGGGGAGTTAGATGGTGGTGTTAACACTATCGGGTCAGGAATTCATATTTGTGTTCCTGACCCTATATTGATCCTTTAAGGTAATACTGACTTTGGTCTCTCTAAAACTGTGGCATGTTCCCTTTCTTCTACACTCACTACATACAGCTTTTCTCTGTCCCAGACTATATACCAGGAGCGTCTGCCTGCTAGTAAGAAGGTAAGGAGACAAGTGGACCAGCGAGTGCTAGGGGACAGTCCTTAGAAAGCGTTGAGCGAGCGCATCATTAGATGCATTTATGCCAAGCTCAGGGTGCTGTCTGCATAGTATGCCCTTAGTTGGCCAGCTGCATGATTGGCAGTCAGTCTGACATGCATTCATGCCAAGCTGGCCTTCTAATTCTTTGGGCAGACATGTCCTCTTTTTGGGCATGTTCGCCCCTTTTGGCAGGTTACGTGATTTGTGTCAGTGGCACACCCTTTTACCATGCCCATTGATTTCCTGCTTCATTGGACTCTGCTGTTAGGGGTTATGGATTTACTTAAAAGATGAAAGCATAAATTAGAGAGATTAGATTAGCATAGAATATGTGTTTTCTTATAGCTGATGTTTTCTTTCTCTCCAGCACCATCTCCATCAGATACATGACTGCTGACCCTGACCCAAAACCCCCCCCACCACCCGTTGCCCAATAAATACACAACACCTTCTGTATGGGTAAGGGCAACGGCCACAGCTTTATTAATCGATTATTAACAGATTATCGCCAACGTCCACAACCTGTCAGCTGTTGGGGGATTACCAACAGACAGCTCTATCAAAATGACCCACGAGTCCGGAGCAGCCTGCCCCCGCAATCAGCTTTCAGCAGGCTGCGACTCCCCAAGCCGCTTGGGCACTTCCTTCCAATCCTCTTCGCTGGCCAGGACTACCGCGAGCTGTGACAAAACAGAGAAAACAACAGCACACAACCATAAGCAACACCATCGTAAACATGTTTGGGTGGGCGGGAAGCTAGCAACACTACACCTCTGCCCGGGAACTGATGAGTACCCTCCCCTTTTTT
>OW240922.1:15818149-15976537 GCA_933207985.1 Pelobates cultripes | reverse complement strand
GTCACAGTATTTATGCAATTCCCCATGCAAGGGGTTTCCAAACAGACATTACAGGGGTTGTACAGGAGGGGACTACATGGGGGACTTACTGTACTGCATATTTCTCCCATCAGGCACCGCTGCACGAGAGGGATCACCCTCCCAGAATGCACCGTTAAGGGGATTATCCCCTCGTGCAGCAGAACCGGCAATTCACACAAAAATCCACCGTTGGTACAATATACGGTGTATTTACACGAATGGACGTTCGGTAGATAGCTGGGGTCTGGGCGCCTCATTCGTGAGATTGCCGCTCAGATCCCAGCTAAAATAACCGAACGCCGCACAGAAAACACCTTTCTTTAAAAACACATGAAAAGAACCGATTGTCTTTAATGAACCTGGTCCTGAAACTCCCGAACGTCCTGGAGGCTTAACGGTGTTCGTGCCGTCGAATGACTGTGGGAATGCTATGCGTTCGACGACACGGACCCGCTGACGAACCAGGGATCCAAGATGGCCGCCCGCCGCATGGTCGGTAGTCGAACGACGGCCACCCAGGAGAGCCTCTAATAACCGATTGCAACAATGTTGCAATCGGTTAACTAGCGCCACACGCCTCTAAGTGTGTGGGCTATTAGGGGGTATCGCCTTCGTTTCACGAACGGCCTTCCAAAGTGCCGTTCGCGAAACGAACGGGAATCCCCATACAAACCGCCATTTGCATTCGGCGGAACAGATAGGTACAGGCAATGCAGGGAATGCATGAAGCAGGCACATACAGGTACAATGCATCTCTCTCCAGACCTATAGGCAACCCTTAAAGGCACAGTGTCCAGTTATAGTCCGAGTGGCTAGGTTTGCCACAATGCTCCCCCAGAACCAAGCCGGCATACACAGTCTGATCCCAACGGATCGGCTTGGGGATGTCCGGAGGAGTACTCACGAATCACGGCTCCAAGTCTGTTTGTCTAGACAACCCGTCGGCGTTGCCATTCTGCTTCCCAGGGCGGTAGTGGATAGTAAAGTCAAAAGGCTGCAGCGCCAAACTCCAGCGCAGCAGCCTGGCATTGTCTCCGGACACCCTGTTCAGCCACACCAACGGGTTGTGATCCGTGAGTAAAGTGAAGGGTTGCCCGTATAAGTAGGGTTGCAACTTCTTGAGGGCCCACACCACAGCCAGGCACTCCTTTTCAATGGCGGCGTAGCTTACTTCCCTGGGTAAAAGTTTTCGGCTTAGGTAAGCTACGGGGTGCTCGCCGCCATCGGGTCCAACTTGGCTCAGTACTGCTCCCAATCCAAACATAGAAGCGTCTGTGTGGACGAGAAAGCGTTTAGTTGGATCAGGAGCAGAAAGTACAGGAGAATTAACCAGCGCCGTCTTGAGCTGTTGGAACGCCTGCTCACACTCTGGGGCCCAGACTACTAATTTAGGGAGGTTCTTGCGGGTCAGGTCTGTGAGGGGTTTGGCGAGGGCGCTATAGTTGGCCACAAACTTCCGGTAATACCCGGCGGTCCCTAAAAAGGCGAGCACTTGGGTCTTGGTGCGAGGGGTAGGCCATTGGGCGACTGCCTCTATTTTAGCAGGTTCGGGTTTCTGTTGCCCACTCCCTACCCGGTGTCCCAGATACTGGACTTCCGCCATACCGATATGGCATTTGCTGGGTTTTAGGGTCAGTCCGGCCTCTCGGATTCGGTCTAGGATGGCTCCTATGTGAACCAGATGTTCGTGCCAGGAGTGGCTGAATATGGCGATATCATCTAGATACGCGCAGGCATACTCCTGGAACCCATCTAACAGTCTGTCCACCATTCTCTGGAAGGTAGCTGGAGCGTTTTTCATCCCGAATGGCATGACCTTAAACTGATACAGGCCAAACGGGGTGACAAAAGCCGACTTAGGGATGGCGTCGTCCGCTAAGGGAATCTGCCAGTACCCTTTGCACAAGTCTATAGTGGTTAGGTATTGACCCCTGGCCATCTTATCGAGGAGTTCGTCTATTCGGGGCATGGGATATGCGTCAGAGGTCGCTTTATCGTTGAGCCGTCGGTAGTCTACGCAGAAACGGGTCGTCCCGTCCCGTTTCGGCACCAGTACTACCGGGGAGGCCCAGGGGCTGTCCGAGTGCTCTATTACTCCTAGCTGAATCATCTCCTCAATTTCCTTGCGCATATTTTCCTTGACTGCTTCTGGAGTGCGGTAGGGGGGTTGGCGCAAGGGGGTCGGATCTAGCGTTTCTACCTTATGGGTAGCCAACGGGGTATAGCCGGGTAAATTGGAAAACGTGGCCTTCTTTTCCTGAAGCAACCTTTGTACCTGGGCCCGTTCTTGGGTATTTAATCTTTCTCCCAACTGTACCTCTCCCAGATCTCCGCTCTGGCCCTCTTGGTCTAGGAGATCGGGTAGGGGTAGGTTATCAAAATCTTCCGTGGCAGGGGCACAGATTGCGGTGACTTCCTCCGTCCGTTCGTGGTATGGCTTGAGCATGTTCACATGGAGCATGCGTTTGCCTCCCACGCCGGTAACCGGGCCGATCACATAGGTGGTGTCACAGATCTGTTCCACCACCTTGTATGGGCCCTGCCAGGAAGCCTGCAGCTTATCTTTGTGGACGGGTCGCAGGATTAGGACTTTCTGCCCCACCTGAAAGCTGCGGTCCCTGGCTCCCTTATCATACCATCGGCGCTGTCGTTGTTGCGCTACCTGGAGATTGTCTCGGACGGTCTGGGTTAGCCTCTCCAGGCGTTCCCGGAACTCGAGCACATATGGTAAGATAGGGGTGCCATTAACGGTTTCGTCTCCCTCCCAGTGTTCCCGTATCAAGTCAAGAGGTCCCCTCACTCTCCTCCCGAATAATAATTCGAACGGAGAGAATCCGGTGGATTCTTGTGGCACTTCTCGATACGCGAACAGTAGGTGGGGTAAGAACCGCTCCCAGTCCTTTTGGGTGTCCATGAACGTGCGGATCATTTGTTTCAGGGTTCCATTAAATCGTTCACAGAGCCCATTGGACTGGGGGTGATATGGGGAGTTGAGGATTTGTTGTATCCCACATATTTTCCAGAGCTGATGGGTCACTTCCGCAGTAAACTGGGTGCCTCTATCGGAGATAATCTCCCGGGGAAATCCTACCCGGGTGAATATCCTCATCAGGGCCTCGGCTACCGTTTCTGCGTGTACGTTCGTTAGGGCCACTGCCTCGGGGTACCGGGTGGCGTAGTCCACCACAGTTAGGACATACTTCTTGCCGGAGGGGCTGGGTTTTGCGAGGGGACCTATAATGTCTACTGCCACCCTACTGAATGGTTCTTCAATGATGGGCAGAGACCGTAGTCGGGCTTTGTATCTGTCCCCCCTCTTGCCTACCCTTTGGCAGGTATCGCAGGTCTGACAATACCACTTAATATCCTGGGAAATACCTGGCCAAAAGAAATTTTGGGTCAGCCTGTGCTTGGTCCGACTGATGCCTAGGTGTCCAGACAGGGGGATATCATGGGCTATGCGTAACAGCTCTAACCTATATTTTCGAGGCACTATTAGCTGTTTAATGGGCAATGGTATTGACCCGGACACTACCTTCTCTGCGTGCCGATATAGTAGCCCCTTGTCCCAGATATATCTTTCCCCCTCTAACCCAGCTTGATTTTTATCCATGCGGTCTTTGTACACTTGTAACGAAGGATCTAGGGCTACTTCGGCCCCGAACTCTAGGGAATTGGCCCAGGGCAGGGTAGGAGGTAGGGGAGGGTCATTGCTTACCTGAGCCTCAGAGTGTTCGAATGGTGCAGTGGTGCGGGCCTGTTGCCGGGTCACAACCGGGTATGCTTCTTGTACGGTGGGCTGGGGAACAAAAGCCGAAGTCAGCTCCCCCAAATCGTTGCCCAAAATCACATCCGCTGGCAAGTCTTGCATCATCCCCACATATACATTCCCGTGCCCCGCTCCCCAATTCAAGTGCACCTTGGCCGTGGGTACTTTGTAAATGGCTCCCCCAGCCACCCGCACAGCCACACAGTCCCCCGTGAGCTTGGGCTTTGGTACCAGATGACTGCGTACTAGAGTTAGGGTGGCTCCCGAGTCACGAAGTCCTTGTACTTTCCTCCCTTCCATGTGTACTTCCTGGCGGTGCCCTTGGCGGTTATCGGAGGCGGCCTGGACAGGGTTCACCTCGTGTAGAGTACCGAGAGGTTCCTCCCGGGTCGTCCCCAACTCCAGGTTTTGGTCGGATTCGGCCTGTAGACAGTGGACTGCGGCACGGTTGCTCGGGGCGGCGTTATTCCAGCTGGGTCGAGGCCCGTTCCGTGGGCAGTCTCTCTGGATGTGCCCCTGTTGGTTGCAGGTATGGCACCGGATTGGTGGACGTGCTGAATATCTGGGGGGGTAGGAATTCTGATTTACCCCTGGTCGCTGGTACGTTGCGGGGCCCCCTGGAGGGCTGGCCGTTGTAGGGGGAATGGTGGCTCGGGTTGGTATAGGTTGATCTCTCCGATTGTCCTGGAAATCGTCTGCCATATTAGCCGCTTCCTGCAGGGTGTGTGGCTTCCTGTCCCGGATCCAGTTTTGTAGGTAGGTCGGGACGCCATTGAAGAATTGTTCCAGTACCATTAGCTGGAACAGACCCTCCAATGTATCAACTTGGGCGGCCTCCAGCCACCCTTTGGCAGCTCGTTGTAGCTGGTGCGCCCACTCCACATGGGTGTCCTTACTGGGTTTTTTAATGTCCCGAAACTTCTTTCGGTATGCCTCTGATGTGATGGCATACCGGGCTAGGATGGCCCGTTTTACTTTAGCGTAGTCTCTACTATCCTCGTCTGGTACTGCCCGGTACGCTTCGGCGGCTCGCCCAGATAATCTCCCCGCTAGTAGGGGTACTCGGTCTGCATCATTAATCTCGTGCAGCAAACACAGTCTCTCGAAATCTTGTAAATAGTCGTCAACGCCACCCTCTGTCTCCACATAGCTTTTGAAGGCTTGATATGGGATTTTGGTTTTCCCTGGGAAACTATGGACTGGCGTTGCGGCTCTTTCTCTGGCTTGCTGGTTTCCTGGCGGTCCCCTAGCCATAATGTACTCCTGTACATCGGCGAACAGCCGGTTAAACATTTCTGTAGATGGTGGTTCAGGAAATAACGCCAGTCGTGCTCGGAATTCCGCTGTAAATTCATTGTTTTGTCCCTCCATTTGAGGTGCTGCAGCAGCTGCAGCTCTGTCTCCTTCCATGAGCTCCGTTATTAGGACAGCCTTTGCCTTGTTACTGGCGATTGCTCCTCTTGCTTCCAGCAGCTCCTTTAATGTGCTCCGTTTTAGCAGGGTGTAGTCTGTTCCCATTCACCTGCTGTTCGTGAGGTTTATTCGAATGCGCTGATTCCCGAATGCTGGTTCCTTGATTCGTTTAAAAAATCTGCCGAACGTTGCTTTGCTGTGTAAATTCAATCCCGTCGCTTGCCACCAATTGTAGCGGAGAGGCAGTATGATCCACGATATCTCCGCTGGGTAACAGGAACAACAAAGGATAATCCAGGGAATCAGCAGATAATAATCCAAACAGCACTGTAGTAACCCTTCCTTCCCAAGAACTAGACGACACATAGGCTGGGAGTCAACTGAGGTTTTAATCACAGGTCACAGTATTTATGCAATTCCCCATGCAAGGGGTTTCCAAACAGACATTACAGGGGTTGTACAGGAGGGGACTACATGGGGGACTTACTGTACTACATATTTCTCCCATCAGGCACCGCTGCACGAGAGGGATCACCCTCCCAGAATGCACCGTTAAGGGGATTATCCCCTCGTGCAGCAGAACCGGCAATTCACACAAAAATCCACCGTTGGTACAATATACGGTGTATTTACACGAATGGACGTTCGGTAGATAGCTGGGGTCTGGGCGCCTCATTCGTGAGATTGCCGCTCAGATCCCAGCTAAAATAACCGAACGCCGCACAGAAAACACCTTTCTTTAAAAACACATGAAAAGAACCGATTGTCTTTAATGAACCTGGTCCTGAAACTCCCGAACGTCCTGGAGGCTTAACGGTGTTCGTGCCGTCGAATGACTGTTGGGAATGCTATGCGTTCGACGACACGGACCCGCTGACGAACCAGGGATCCAAGATGGCCGACCGCCGCATGGTCGGTAGTCGAACGACGGCCACCCAGGAGCGCCTCTAATAACCGATTGCAACAATGTTGCAATCGGTTAACTAGCGCCACACGCCTCTAAGTGTGTGGGCTATTAGGGGGTATCGCATTCGTTTCACGAACGGCCCTCCAAAGTGCCGTTCGCGAAACGAACGGGAATCCCCATACAAGCCGCCATTTGCATTCGGCGGAACAGATAGGTACAGGCAATGCAGGGAATACATGAAGCAGGCACATACAGGTACAATGCATCTCTCTCCAGACCTATAGGCAACCCTTAAAGGCACAGTGTCCAGTTATAGTCCGAGTGGCTAGGTTTGCCACAGTGTGTTATTGGTCTCAGTGTATTATTTCTCTCAGTGTATTATTGGTCTCAGTATATTATTGGTCTCAGTGTATTATTGCTCTCAGTATATACTGTATTATTGTATTATTGCTCTCAGTATATAGTGTGTTATTGGTCTCAGTGTATTATTGCTCTCAGTGTATTATTGGTCTCAGTGTATTATTGCTCTCAGTGTATTATTGCTCTCAGTATATAGTGTGTTATTGCTCTCAGTGTATTATTGCTCTCAGTGTATTATTGCTCTCAGTATATAGTGTATTATTGCTCTCAGTGTATAGTGTATTATTGCTCTCAGTATATTATTGCTCTCAGTGTATTATTGCTCTCAGTGTATTATTGCTCTCAGTATATAGTGTATTATTGGTCTCAGTGTATTATTGGTCTCAGTGTATTATTGCTCTCAGTATATAGTGTATTATTGCTCTCAGTGTATTATTGCTCTCAGTATATAGTGTATTATTGCTCTCAGTGTATTATTGCTCTCAGTATATAGTGTATTATTGCTCTCAGTGTATTATTGCTCTCGGTATATAGTGTATTATTGCTCTCAGTATATAGTGTATTATTGCTCTCAGTGTATTATTGGTCTCAGTATATAGTGTATTATTGCTCTGTGTATTATTGCTCTCAGTATATAGTGTATTATTGCTCTCAGTGTATTATTGCTCTCAGTATATAGTGTATTATTGCTCTCAGTGTATTATTGCTCTCAGTATATAGTGTATTATTGCTCTCAGTGTATTATTGCTCTCAGTGTATTATTGGTCTCAGTATATAGTGTATTATTGCTCTCAGTGTATTATTGCTCTCAGTATATAGTGTATTATTGCTCTCAGTGTATTATTGGTCTCAGTGTATTATTGCTCTCAGTATATACTGTATTATTGCTCTCAGTATATTATTGCTGTCAGTGAATTATTGCTCTCAGTATATAGTGTATTATTGCTCTCAGTGTATTATTGCTCTCAGTGTATTATTGGTCTCAGTATATAGTGTATTATTGCTCTCAGTGTATTATTGCTCTCAGTGTATTATTGCTCTCAGTATATAGTGTATTATTGCTCTCAGTGTATAGTGTATTATTGCTCTCAGTATATAGTGTATTATTGCTCTCAGTGTATTATTGCTCTCAGTATACAGTGTATTATTGCTCTCAGTATATAGTGTATTATTGCTCTCAGTGTATAGTGTATTATTGCTCTCAGTATATTATTGCTCTCAGTGTATTATTGCTCTCAGTGTATTATTGCTCTCAGTATATAGTGTATTATTGGTCTCAGTGTATTATTGGTCTCAGTGTATTATTGCTCTCAGTATATAGTGTATTATTGCTCTCAGTGTATTATTGCTCTCAGTATATAGTGTATTATTGCTCTCAGTGTATTATTGCTCTCAGTGTATTATTGCTCTCAGTATATAGTGTATTATTGGTCTCAGTGTATTATTGGTCTCAGTGTATTATTGCTCTCAGTATATAGTGTATTATTGCTCTCAGTGTATTATTGGTCTCAGTGTATTATTGCTCTCAGTATATACTGTATTATTGTATTATTGCTCTCAGTATATAGTGTGTTATTGCTCTCAGTGTATTATTGCTCTCAGTGTATTATTGGTCTCAGTGTATTATTGCTCTCAGTATATACTGTATTATTGTATTATTGCTCTCAGTATATAGTGTGTTATTGGTCTCAGTGTATTATTTCTCTCAGTGTATTATTGGTCTCAGTATATTATTGGTCTCAGTGTATTATTGCTCTCAGTATATACTGTATTATTGTATTATTGCTCTCAGTATATAGTGTGTTATTGGTCTCAGTGTATTATTGCTCTCAGTGTATTATTGGTCTCAGTGTATTATTGCTCTCAGTGTATTATTGCTCTCAGTATATAGTGTGTTATTGCTCTCAGTGTATTATTGCTCTCAGTGTATTATTGCTCTCAGTATATAGTGTATTATTGCTCTCAGTGTATAGTGTATTATTGCTCTCAGTATATTATTGCTCTCAGTGTATTATTGCTCTCAGTGTATTATTGCTCTCAGTATATAGTGTATTATTGGTCTCAGTGTATTATTGGTCTCAGTGTATTATTGCTCTCAGTATATAGTGTATTATTGCTCTCAGTGTATTATTGCTCTCAGTATATAGTGTATTATTGCTCTCAGTGTGTTATTGCTCTCAGTGTATTATTGCTCTCAGTGTATAGTGTATTATTGCTCTCAGTATATTATTGCTCTCAGTGTATTATTGCTCTCAGTATATAGTGTATTATTGCTCTCAGTGTATAGTGTATTATTGCTCTCAGTATATTATTGCTCTCAGTGTATTATTGCTCTCAGTGTATTATTGCTCTCAGTATATAGTGTGTTATTGCTCTCAGTGTATTATTGCTCTCACTGTATTATTGCTCTCAGTATATAGTGTATTATTGCTCTCAGTGTATTATTGCTCTCAGTGTATTATTGCTCTCAGTATATAGTGTATTATTGGTCTCAGTGTATTATTGGTCTCAGTGTATTATTGCTCTCAGTATATAGTGTATTATTGCTCTCAGTGTATTATTGGTCTCAGTGTATTATTGCTCTCAGTATATAGTGTGTTATTGCTCTCAGTGTATTATTGCTCTCAGTGTATTATTGCTCTCAGTGTATTATTGCTCTCGGTGTATTATTGGTCTCAGTGTATTATTGCTCTCAGTATATACTGTATTATTGCTCTCAGTGTATTATTGCTCTCAGTGTGTTATTGCTCTCAGTGTATTATTGGTCTCAGTGTATTATTGCTCTCAGTATATAGTGTGTTATTGCTCTCAGTGTATTATTGGTCTCAGTGTATTATTGCTCTCAGTATATACTGTATTATTGCTCTCAGTATATAGTGTGTTATTGCTCTCAGTATATTATTGCTCTCAGTGTATTATTGGTCTCAGTGTATTATTGGTCTCAGTATATAGTATATTATTGCTCTCAGTGTATTATTGCTCTCAGTGTATTATTGGTCTCAGTATATAGTGTATTATTGGTATCAGTGTATTATTGCTCTCAGTGTATTATTGGTCTCAGTGTATTATTGCTCTCGGTGTATTATTGCTCTCAGTGTATTATTGGTCTCAGTGTATTATTGCTCTCGGTGTATTATTGGTCTCAGTGTATTATTGGTCTCAGTGTATTATTGCTCTCAGTGTATTATTGGTCTCAGTGTATTATTGCTCTCAGTATATAGTGTGTTATTGCTCTCAGTGTATTATTGGTCTCAGTGTATTATTGCTCTCAGTGTATTATTGCTCTCAGTGTATTATTGGTCTCAGTGTATTATTGCTCTCAGTATATAGTGTATTATTGCTCTCAGTATATAGTGTATTATTGCTCTCAGTGTATTATTGGTCTCAGTGTATTATTGCTCTCAGTGTATTATTGGTCTCAGTGTATTATTGCTCTCAGTGTATTATTGCTCTCAGTATATTATTGCTCTCAGTGTATTATTGGTCTCAGTGTATTATTGCTCTCAGTGTATTATTGCTCTCAGCATATAGTGTATTATTGGTCTCAGTATATAGTGTATTATTGCTCTCAGTGTATTATTGGTCTCAGTGTATTATTGCTCTCAGTGTATTATTGGTCTCAGTGTATTATTGGTCTCAGTGTATTATTGCTCTCAGTATATTATTGCTCTCAGTGTATTATTGCTCTCAGTGTATTATTGGTCTCAGTGTATTATTGGTCTCAGTGTATTATTGGTCTCAGTGTATTATTGCTCTCAGTGTATTATTGGTCTCAGTGTATTATTGGTCTCAGTGTATTATTGCTCTCAGTGTATTATTGGTCTCAGTGTATTATTGCTCTCAGTATATAGTGTATTATTGGTCTCAGTGTATTATTGGTCTTAGTATATAGTGTATTATTGCTCTCAGTGTATTATTGCTCTCAGTGTATTATTGCTCTCAGTATATAGTGTATTATTGCTCTCAGTGTATTATTGCTCTCAGTGTGTTATTGCTCTCAGTGTATTATTGCTCTCAGTGTATTATTGGTCTCAGTTTATTATTGGTCTCAGTGTATTATTGCTCTCAGTATATACTGTATTATTGCTCTCAGTTTATTATTGGTCTCAGTGTATTATTGGTCTCAGTGTATTATTGCTCTCAGTGTATTATTGGTCTCAGTGTATTATTGGTCTCAGTGTATTATTGGTCTCAGTGTATTATTGCTCTCAGTATATAGTGTATTATTGGTCTCAGTGTATTATTGGTCTTAGTATATAGTGTATTATTGCTCTCAGTGTATTATTGCTCTCAGTATATAGTGTATTATTGCTCTCAGTGTATTATTGCTCTCAGTGTGTTATTGCTCTCAGTGTATTATTGCTCTCAGTGTATTATTGCTCTCAGTTTATTATTGGTCTCAGTGTATTATTGCTCTCAGTATATACTGTATTATTGCTCTCAGTGTATTATTGCTCTCAGTATATACTGTATTATTGCTCTCAGTGTATTATTGGTCTCAGTGTATTATTGGCACCGCCCCCTCCCTGTCACGTGTTCCCTGTCTGACCGGCATGTAACGCGCATGCGCACACTGTGCTGTCTCACGTCATCATACGCGCACGAGCAGCGGGAGCGCGCCCTGGCCGGTGCCTGCAGTCCGGGACTGAGTGAGAAACCTCCCGGGTCACAACATGGCGGCTCCCACCACAACCACTGCCGGACCGAGCCCTCACTGAGACCGCGAGCACCGACCGCGACAGGTAAGTCATCATAAAACAACCGCCTCACATAGTGCCCAGCCTGGGTCAGTATTATACCAATACCATCACTGCCAGCCAGCCATAGCCACCAATACCATCACTGCCAGCCAGCCAGCCATAGCCACCAATACCATCACTGCCAGCCAGCCAGCCATAGCCACCAATACCATCACTGCCAGCCAGCCATAACCTCCAATACCATCACTGCCAGCCAGCCATAGCCACCAATACCATCACTGCCAGCCAGCCATAGCCACCAATACCATCACTGCCAGCCAGCCATAACCTCCAATACCATCACAGCCAGTCAGCCATAACCTCCAATACCATCACTGCCAGCCAGCCAGCCATAACCTCCAATACCATCACAGCCAGCCATAACCACCAATACCATCACTGCCAGCCAGCCATAACCACCAATACCATCACTGCCAGCCAGCCAGCCATAACCTCCAATACCATCACAGCCAGCCAGCCATAACCACCAATACCATCACTGCCAGCCAGCCATAACCACCAATACCATCACTGCCAGCCAGCCACAACCACCAATACCATCACTACCAGCCAGCCATAACCTCCAATACCATCACTGCCAGCCAGCCATAACCACCAATACCATCACTGCCAGCCAGCCATAACCTCCAATACCATCACTACCAGCCAGCCATAACCTCCAATACCATCACTACCAGCCAGCCATAACCTCCAATACCATCACTGCCAGCCAGCCAGCCATAACCACCAATACCATCACTACCAGCCAGCCATAACCTCCAATACCATCACTGCCAGCCAGCCATAACCACCAATACCATCACTACCAGCCAGCCATAACCTCCAATACCATCACTGCCAGCCATAACCTCCAATACCATCACAGCCAGCCATAACCTCCAATACCATCACTACCAGCCAGCCATAACCTCCAATACCATCACTACCAGCCAGCCATAACCTCCAATACCATCACTGCCAGCCAGCCATAACCACCAATACCATCACTGCCAGCCAGCCCTAACCACCAATACCATCACTGCCAGCCAGCCCTAACCACCAGTACCATCACTGCCATCCAGCCCTTACCACCAATACCATCACTGCCAGTCATAACCACCAATACCATCACTGCCAGTCATAACCACCAATACCATCACTGCCAGCCAGCCATAACCACAATACCATCACTGCCAGTCATAACCACCAATACCATCACTGCCAGACAGCCATAACCACCAATACCATCACTGCCAGCCAGCCATAACACCAATACCATCACTGCCAGCCAGCCATAACACAAATTCCATCACTACCAGCCTGCCAGCCATAACCACCAATACCATCACTGCCAGCCAGCCATAACCACCAATACCATCACTACCAGCCTGCCAGCCATAACCACCAATACCATCACTGCCAGCCAGCCTTAACCACCAATACCATCACTGCCAGCCAGCCTTAACCACCAATACCATCACTGCCACCCAGTCATAACCACCAATACCATCATTACCAGCCATCCATAACCACCAAAACCGTCACTACCAGCCATCCATAACCACCAAAACCGTCACTACCAGCCATCCATAACCACCAAAACCGTCACTGCCAGCCAGCCATAACCACCAATACCGTCACTACCAGCCAGCCATAACCACCAATACCATCATTACCAGCCAGCCAGCTATAACCACAATACCATCACTACCAGCCAACCATAACCACCAATACCATCACTGCCAGCCAGCCATAACACCAATACCATCACTGCCAGCCATACCATAACCACCAATGCCATCACTGCCAGCCATACCATAACCACCAATGCCATCACTGCCAGCCATAACCACCAATGCCATCACTACCAGCCAGCCATAACACAAATACCATCACTGCCAGCCATAACCATCACTACCAGCCAAACATAACCACCAATACCATCCCTACCAGCCAGCCATAGCCACCAATACCATCCCTACCAGCCAGCCATAGCCACCAATACCATCCCTACCAGCCAGCCATAACCACCAATACCATCACTACCAGCCATACCATAACCACCAATGCCATCACTGCCAGCCAGCCATAACCACCAATACCATCACTGCCAGCCAGCATACCGGACAATTACAACCAATAACATCACCACCCACAATACCCGCCTATATACCCCCCTGTGTGTCAGCATCAGGACAATACCCTCCCATGCTGGATATTACTGACAATGACTGGCACTATGGTTATTACTGATCCTGGCCGGCCCTGCTATCATTACATTGACTGGCACCAGGGTTGTAATATGACCAGTAATGCCATGAGCACTGCTATAACTGCCAACCTGACTGGGCACTTTTACCACTGGGTGCTCCGTTATTAACTGGCACTCTGACTATTAGTATGTTAGTGTTGGAGGCCCTTTATTGGTGGCACTGTGACTGGGGTATTGATATTGGTGGAGCTCTGGCTATGGTGTTACCGTTAATGTCACCATGACTGGGCATTACTATTAATGCCATTCTGATTGGTCTTCTGTCACTTGCTTGGCTGCAGCACAATAACATTGTTCGTGGCATTACTGTGACTGGCACCATAGTATTAAGATGAATGCCATCCTGGCTGATGCGTGGGTATTATTGGCAGTCTCACTAGGGCATTACTGCTATTAGACGTTAGACCAAGTCATTTCTTTGACTGCCGCAGTGACAGTGTCATTACTATGAATATAACTTGGCTTGGGTGTGATCCCTGCTACCCCAGATGGTAAATGGCAGAGATAGATGGCAGAGGGAACATTTTCTATGAAGAGTTGGTTACTTCCATCTCTGGAACTGATGGAGCTAAACTGACCTATAAAAGAGACCAATGCCAGTAGACTTTGTAACTGAATGGGAATTGATTGGATACCTGCAGGTAGGGTATCATTAGTGGCCTGTGTAGCAGTATGTATTGCTGATGTTTCTCCTACATATGGTGTAGGACGGTGGTACCCATCAGGGATGGCAGTACTTCTATTGCTGAGAGAAGTGATGTAAGACATCACTAAAGAAAATGCTGAGTAATGAGCATTGTATAAATGTCATCTACTAATAATACCGACACACAAGGGACATGTCGCATAAAAACACCAGACTAAAACCCTAAAAATAATGTAACCGTATATAATAAATCACCATCAATGTTAATGAAAAGCTATGACATTTCACCTTAAGCGACAAGATTTTGTGGTGCCCGCCAATAACCAAAGCAGTAGCGGTAATTCTTCATAATCTGGAGGATGCAATAAATACTTTCACTTTTTGGAAGGCCTGCTGCATCTAAATGTGCTCGCATGGCAGTATCCCTCTGTAAATGGCACGAAAAACTACACCTGGGTGTGATAGCAAAAATTACAAATAACTTTTCAGGTTCAGACTAAGTTAAGACGTTTTGTGCTTATAGAAACAAGGAGCATGCAAGTTTTCTAGCACTTGGTTGAGAATGGACCAATGAAAGTGACTCATGCATAATGGGAGAGAGTACCATTTAGTTCCTTTAAGTGTATCTTCTATCTTGATAGTGAGTGATTTTGTGTATATGTGAGCTGATATTTAGGCTGTAATCCAAACTTTTTTGAGAGGCTTGAAGGCCAGCCTTCTGTCTACAGACTAGCCTGGTCCCTATAGCTATTGAAAAGGGCTATTGTCACTGTGGGAAAGGGTATGGTAGCCCTGGACACTTACTGTGTTTCCCAGCCAGACTTGAGGACCTTCTTGGGATCACCTGGGCTCGTTTTACACATTGAGCGCCTGACCGGGAAATACCTTGGAACTGTGTCGAAGTCCAGTAAATCTTTAAGCAGGTATCGCTTGGGCCCCCTCCCTCCAATAGAGAGCTATTTGGAGGACAGGCATTGGAGGATACCCAAGGCTTGGGAGAACTCTCTTTCCCACAGGTCCTGGAACCTCTCTTGTGAAAACGGGACTAAGGTGCCACATGCCTGGAACTCCTCCCCAGATCGGTGAGTAGCCATGACCTGGTAAAACATATATCATGCTGTAACTCGGGTACGGTTTTCCTTATCAGAGCAATATTTGTAAAGTGAGAGTGCTTGGTGATAAGCTTTTCAGGGATATATATTGTGTGGGGATACAGTCTAGGGCAGTTATAGACAACCTTCGGCACTCCAGATGTTTTGGACTACACCTCCCATGATGCTTTGCCAGCATTATGTGTGTAAGGGCGTTATGGGGGATGTAGTCCACAACATCTGGAGTGCCGAAGTTTGCCAAACCTTGGTCTAGGGAAAGGGGTTTTGGCAGACATTTTGTGTGCTGTGCCTCTGGGACTGTAGGGACGCAGTGGGGAGCCAATTGCGTTAGCTGGGTATAATGTAATTAAACAGGCATGTTGGGCACCATAATAACTTAATTTAAATGAAGTTGTCATGGTGCCAGGAGGCCCCCTGCAGCACTATTACCTTAAGGTTTTAAACCATTCTCGAGCGATTTAACCCCAAAGTGAGCCTTCAGCGCTGATCTCAACTTCCCTCAGACGGCATCCGGCTTCTGAAATCTCACTTTCAGGAAGCGTTGAGTGTCGCTGGGCAGGGCGTTGCTGGTTGGCTCAGAGTGGTCAGCTGACACTTTACCAATCAGTGACACTCCATTCATAAAAGTGGTTCAAAAAGGTCTGTTAAGTTGAGTTTGGCGTCGGAGGTTCATTTTAGGGTTAACCCGTACACTGTAAAATGTGAATTGCATGGATGACCCCCTGCAGGTAGAGCCAACAGTGTCTTGTATAAATGGCTATATTCTGTACAATAAAGGTCATTCTACTCCTTACATTCAGACTACTCTAATGTGCGGGGGAAAGGTTATAGTAAAGCTATAATCACTGCTCTAGAGGAGAGTAGGTCTCCAGACCTATTCTCACTGCAGCCTAGTCCGGTGGAAGAGGTCCTCAGAATCCCAAGTCAAGCTTTGGCAACTGACTCTGGAGCGCTCCAAGGTCCCTGGTAGCAGCTAGGAAGATGACCTGGCAGAGGTACTCAGTCGGAGTACAGGAGCTCCGTCACATTTATTTCTTTTCATGGGGTCTTACATACTTCAGTGCCATGTGCCTATATGTGCAATTGCATTTGGTCCTCCTGGCTTAGCAAAGAAACATTGGTCTAACCCTTCTGAACCTCAAAAGAAATCTGCAGTAATTACTCAAACCAGCAGCTAAATAATGTAAAACAAGACTTTCTTTGTATTCAAGGCTATCAAGGCACAGCCTGGCACACAGTGTAATTAATCATGCATCCCATGATGCTGTGCATAGGTGCTTACATCATAATGGAAGAAATTTGCAGGTGCTTTCTCACAGAACTGGCCTATGTTGGGAATACGGGATGCTTTCTGCACATACATGATGTAGAGGTAAACTGTAATGATATTTACTATTGTAACAGAGGAATTTAGTAAAACTGTAATTTGTGGGCATTTATTTGTCCCTTTTCTAAAGGTATTGGATAGTAAAAGGCAATAATCTGAAAAAAATGATTCTTTTGTGTTTCCTACCAGGTATTGCAATTCCTGTTAACTAAAGGGGTTAAATGTAGGGTGAGTGCTTTTATTTTGGTACCGAGATTCCTATGAGGCCAGAACATTCCTCTGGGATATTGTGTTCTTCGTAGTTGCAGTGAATTGATTTGGTTGCTTCTACCATCCTGCCTTATTGGAGGCTCCTGGCTTAAAGAGGGTTAAATAAGGACCGCAGATCATGACTTATTCCTGCAGCCCATTGTGGCGTGACTACAGCCAGAGATACCTAATCCAATGAATATATCAGTAATGTATCGAGAGGATGGAGCCTGTACAGGGCTGGGTATCCTTTTGATCCTAGTGACGTGGTTGGTGCTGCAGTAGCAGTAGAAATCTCATAGGCCTCAGAATGTGTCATTGCAAAACATCGGCTCACAAAGGACTTGCCTCCAACCTGTGCTCAGCATTAACTATTTATTATACGGAAGATGACTGCGCCTGGGTGTCTGTTACTTCAGTGGAGGAATATGTATATTTCATGTACAGCTTGTTTCAGGTTTTTGAAGATCGAGATAAAGTGAAGGACCTTTTCTTCCACATTATTTGTGAGGTAATCTTGTCGTTTGCCGAGATCTTATATTGCTGGATATTTATATTCTTATATTCTTTTATTCTTGATTTTATCTGACTATTCAGCCCTTTTTAATGACTGTTATAGGCCAGAGATAATCACTCATGTCACCGCAGGGTGGGTGTGTGTATATGTGTGTGTGTGTGTGTGTGTACATATATATGTGAAAGCAGACTTTTGGAGGGCTGTGATACATATGTTTTCATATCCACTCCTATTGCTGGCATACTGTATACAGTAGACTGCCCCTGTGCCTACAGTTGTCCATAGCCCTCTCTGACCCCTCTAGAATAATCCCTGGCATTATTTTATAGCTAGGATAGCCTTATGCCTATCCCACACATGCTTAAACTCCTTCACTGTGTTAACATAGAATCAAATGGCAGATAAAAACCATTTGGCCCATCTAGTCTGCCCAATTTTTGAAATACTTTTAATTAGTCCCTTATCTTAAGTCTAGGATAGCCTTATGCCTATCTCATGCATGCTTAAACTCCCTCACTATGTTAACCTCTACCACTTCAGCTGGAAGGCTATCCCATGCGTCCACTACCCTCTCTGTAAAGTAATACTTCCTGAAACTATTTTTAAATATTTGCCCCTCTAATTTAAGACTATGTCCTCTTCTTGTGGTAGTTTTTCTTCTTTTAAATATAGTCTCCTCCTTTACTGTGTTGATTCCCTTTATGTATTTAAATGTTTCTATCATACCCCCCCTGTCTCGTCTTTCCTCCAAGCTATGCATGCTTAGATACTTTAACCTTTCCTGGTTTTATCCCGCAATCCATGAACCAGTTGAGTAGCCCTTCTCTGAACTCTCTTTAAACTATCAATATCCTTCTGGAGATACGGTCTCCAGTACTGCGTACAATACTCCAAATGAGTTCTCACCAGTGTTCTGTACAATGGCATGAGCACTTCCCTCTTTCTAATGATAATACCTCTCCCTATACAACCAAACATTCTGCTAGCATTTCCTGCTGCTCTATTACATTGTCTGTCTACCTTTTAAGTCATCTGAAATGATTACTCTTAAATCAGTTTCCTCAGATGTTGATGCATTATCTTGCAATTATCCACATTAAATGTCAGTTGCCACAACTCTGACCATTTTTCTAGTTTACCTAAATCATTTGCCATTTGGTTTATCCCTCTTGGAACATCAACCCTGTTACATATCTTGGTACCATCAGCAAAAAGACATACCTTACCATCAAGACCTTCTGCAATATCACTAATAAAAATATTAAAGGGAATGGGTCTAAGTACAGATGAGGTACCCCACTGGTGACAAGCCCATGCTTCGAATATACTCCATTGACTACAACCCTCTGTTTCATGTCACTCAGCCACTGCCTTAGCCATTCAACAATATTGGAATCCAAACTTAAAGATTGCAGTTTATTGATAAGCCTTCTATGTGCAACAGTGTCAAAAGCCTTACTGAAATATAGGTAAGCAATGTCTACTGCACCACCCTGATCTATAATTTTAGTCACCCAATCAAAAAAATCAGTAAGATTAGTTTGGCATGATCTCCCTCAAGTAAACTCATGTTGTCTCTGATCTTGAAATCCATGTGTTTTTTTTTTTTTAAGGCACTGTTTACACCAAAACAACTTGGCTCTATGAATATGTTTTGCTGCATAGGTTATGCCCCAATTCTTTGCCATTTATGAGTTCAATCACTTTTTTTACACAACCCTAGTCACACCTCCCCTGGATTACACAGCCTTCTTATACACTTCCTGAGAATTATTCTGTAATTAAAATAAATAGAAAAATTCCCCCCTCTTGCACAGTATTTTCAATTAGGAGTTTCTTATCTCCTGCTCTGTTTATACCCTACCAGAGCCTACAACAGCCTCAGGTGTGTGATTTAAAGGGACACAATAGTCACCTGAACAACTTTAGCTTAATGAAGCAGTTTTGGTGTATAGAACATGCCCCTGCAGCCTCACTGCTCAATCATCTGCTATTTAGGAGTTAAATCCCTTTGTTTATGAACCCTAGTCACACCTCCCTGCATGTGACTTGCACAGCCTTCCATAAACACTTCCTGTAAAGAGAGCCCTATTTAGGCTTTCTTTATTGCAAGTTCTGTTTAATTAAGATTTTCTTATCCCCTGCTATGTTAATAGCTTGCTAGACCCTGCAAGAGCCTCCTGTATGTGATTTTAAAGTTCAATTTAGAGATTGAGATACAATTATTTAAGGCAAATTACATCTGTTTGAAAGTTAAACCAGTTTTTTCTTCATGCAGGCTCTGTCAATCATAGCCAGGGGAGGTGTGGCTAGGGCTGCATAAACAGAAACAAAGTGATTTAAATCCTAAATGACACTGAATTGAGCAGTGAAATTGCAGGGGAATGATATATACATACACTAAAACTGCTTTATTTAGCTAAAGTCATTTAGGTGACTATAGTGTTCCTTTAAGTTCAATTCACTGAACAAGAGATACGAACTTGTAAAGAAAACACACTGTGCTGTCAGATATGATTTTAAATATATATATATATATATATATATATATATATATATATATATATATATATATATATATAATATATATATATTTTTTTTTTATGCTTCCAATTTTTTCTCCACTTATTGGTCACTTCTCACTGGTTGTATAAATAAAATCAACATTTGGTGGCTGTCCCCTAACCATCAGTCTGCTTTATTTTATTTATTGCACAGCATGATGTCACGGAGCGCTGTGAATAATTCCGAAAGACAAGTATTGTATTGCGTGCCTCTCATTGAGGTGCATCCAATTGGCTGAGTCCAACAAATTGTCACACATGGCCAGCAGGTCTCCAGTGTTTCTCCTCGAGAAGCATTGAATTAGACCATCTGGATGGATGATTTCAGAAGAGGAATGGCTACATGAAGAAGGCTGTCCGGTGTGGGATAGAAGATGTGTAAAACCGAAGGCTGCCATTAGCCTCCTTGACTGTACATTTTCTTTTCAGTGACCAACATTACAATACGGCATGAGATGGGAGGGCACACAAATGGTAATAAACAGTATACCCACATGATCCCCCAGAGCACTACTATCAACGTGATATGCGATAAAGGAGCACAACATATATATAAAAGGGGAGTGTGAATGGGAGGGATCCTACTTGTGTGTACATGAAATTGACAAAGTGGAAGCTTCTCCTCTGCGGTTTCGTCTCCAAGGTGGCTGGTTTATGCTCCTGCAATTATTTAATTGGTTATTAAGTATCATTGCTATTTTCAGTTTCTCTTCGTGAGAGAAGAGCACGGTCCGTTCCTTAACACTTGTAATAATGCAAAGTTGTTATGGTGCCCTGAGATTGATTTGGTTTTATTAGTGATCACACCAGCCTCTTGCACTTGGTTTCAGCAGTGTTTTTGTTGGGTGGTGATAGCTTATTGTGTGTTGTACTAACAGACTGATATAACATAACCAGACCTGTAATGTCAAGAGGATTAAGATCATACAAACCATAAAATGTTTTCTTGGTTTGAAAACACCCTTAACCAATCCCAATGGATTATAGCAAACACGTTCAAAGGATATTACCACTTGTATCGCAAAGCCTTGCAGAATCCACATTGATCCCAGTTTTAGATCTGTTTGTGAGAATGGAAATCTGTCACGTGTAATCAAACATCGGGGAAATATAACCGAATAATTACATAATGTATAACTAATGAGGAAAATAAATGTGTCCCTTTTATTTGTGTATATTGCTCTCCCCCACTATGTATCACTTTCTCCCTCTTTTTATTTCTGTATTTTTTTTTTTATTTTTTTTTTTAATTTTTATTTTTTAATCCATTATCTATAGATTGCATTCTTAACAGGGATAGGCTACCTTCAGCACTCTGGATGTGGACTATATCTCCCCTAATGCTTGGCCAGCATTATGGGAGATGTAGTCCACATCTGGAGTGCCGTAGGTTGCCTACCACTGTAGGGGATGATTTATTAAATTACATATTTTTTTAACCCATATTTTTCCTTTAACTAGTGGCTCGTTCTTAAATTGTAGTAGAACCTACGGCAAAATATTCCTACAAAGCACATTAATTAGACTCTTCCCTTGGGAAGGCAGGCTGCTTCAGCAAACCGTTTATGAGCAGTTGCCTAAGGTCTGAATAGTACGACGTGCCTGTTCAAGCCAGTAGGAACACACTACAATAGGTACTGGAGGCTGACCTAGAGGACTGTTCTATTATTCGAGAACTCCATGAGATATATGGCTGATGTGTTTTCATTCTCGCTAGTGTATTTTAGTCTAATATTAATGCACAGGGTGTCAGCTCTGATCCTATTTCGGTAATGTAAGATTGAGTCACAGAACAAAGGTTCATTTCTATTTTAATAGACGTTACAGCTACTTATTAAGATTGGCTTCTAGATACCAGAGAACTCATGGAAATCTACTGTATTGAGAGTTTGGCTCATTTGGGGTTGATCTGAGTTGTGATATTCCTGGGTGAGAGAATATTCTGCCTTGTCAGATAGCACAGCTTGGCCTAATTCTGATTTAGAATGTGATGTAATATCTTGGTAATGGCGGCCATACCTGTAAAGCTCGCCAGCAATCTCTGCTAGCTTGAATGTGGAGAGATTTCCGCAAGTTGTGATTCATTAATGAGATTTCCTGATTAAACAGAGTGGGTACCAATAAACATGTGGCCATGTGCACTTAGGTTTCATTCAGCGCTCCCTGTGTGGGTTTTGTTTCTTGTTTTGAGCCCACTCCATGTTAGTCAGAAAACCCGAGGCCTGGCAAATCAACCCTCTTGTTGCTACAGATTGGCAAACGCTTTAGTCGACCAGCATCTTTACCTCTACCGCCCGGAAACATGCAAGCATTTCCTTGAGCAGCACTGATAAGCTTGGAGCATAGTATTATTATTATTATTATTATTATTATTAATTTATATAGTGCCATCAGATTCCGTAGCGCTGTACAATGGATGACGCTCTCATCCTATCGCTGGCCACCCAAAGAGAGCAAAGCTTTCGAGAGTTTGAAAGGAGAGTAAGCCGACCGGTGCTTGGGGAACTTCACTTAAGTTTTCAATCGTTCAAAAATAGTTTAACATTTAAAGTGGCTGGTTTGCACTGTGGGCACCATAACCATTTCATTGCCATGAAGTGGTTTTGGTGCCAGGAATGTTGTAAGCTTAATGGCTATATAGCTAAGAACTTTGTGTAAAAGCACTTTAGTGACTCTCTCTCTGCATTTAAAAAAAACTTTCCATCTTTTGTCTATTTTCACAAATCTTAAGTGTTTATTTTTTTTATTTTTTTACATTTGATATTTTTCTTCATATTATCTGCCATGATAGTTCATTAACTTTTTGTGATCTCTCCCAGATAATGGTTTATGTACATTTCCAAATTATTACTTGCGGTGGTTTTATGAGCATTTAACAGGAGCCAATGTTCTGAACACGTTGTATGCATATTTTATTTACAAAATATTCACGCTGCATGCATTCAAGCTGTTAATATTGCAGTGTTCATTTTCTGGTGATTGAAATCTTCAGCATCATATTTCCACGTAGTCATGTCATGAAAGTTTTATTGCATCTCCTTGTTCTGTTTGGATGTTAATGGAGATTATTGGAAGGAAAACCTGAACTACTGATTGTAAAAATGAAATCGACTGCCAAAAGTACATGTCCTTCAAATCACAGTAAACTCATGTATTTCTGCTTCTAGGATAGAGGCCGGCATTGTATATAATTTTTATTTTTAGCAGCTTCTAGTACCGTGACTGTTGTTCTTAGTAATATCCTTGTGGGTATGTATCAGCCAAGTTAAATGTGATGTAATTTCTGACTTTTTGTGCTGCGGTCATTTTGTTTACTATGCAAGCTATGGTAAAGCAGATGAAAGACAAAATTAGTGTTTGTAAAGTGGCACGTTTTTTGCTGTGCAATATGTAGTCGCTAAATTAACATTGCAGCTAGTAAGAGACGTTCTACTTGTGCGAATGTAGGGAAGCACTGATTAAAGAAACACTACCAGGATAGGATGCTGTAGTTGTTATGGTGCTAGAAGTGCCTTTCCCCCTCCCTCAATGTAAAGTCATATTTTCCAATGGTTTAAATTCTTACCTGGTGTCTGTAAGGTGCCCCCTGCTTCTCAGAGAGATGGAAGCTTTATGTCTGAGATAAACCTGGGTGTCCGGGGCTTAGCCCACTGACTGAACAATAAACTGATGTTCGTAACCAGTGAGTTGGCCTGATCTTCGTAGAATCAGCATGAGTTTACGCCTTTTGGACCAGAATGAGTAGGGCGCAGCAAGCGCCAGATGTCAAATCGTTCCAAAATGGCTTGACCACTTATTCTTAGTGGTCCAAGGGTATTCCTGGCACCATAACCAATATAGTGCGTGTAGCAGAGCTGCAATATTAAATCCCCATATCTCCGCTGGTATAGAAAGTAATCCAAGGAAAGCGCTGAAAATGAAGGCAATATCCCAAATCCCCCAGTAACTGGACGAAACACAGTTCTGGGAGTCAACTGACGATTTTATTCACAAGCTCCAGTATTTATGTGATTTCCCCGTGCAAGGGGTTTCCTTAGTCACTTTACAGGGGTTGTACAGTAGAGGACTACATGGGGAACTGAACATGCAGGACATTTCTCCCACCATGCACTGCTGTGCGAGCGGGATACTCCCACAAGAATATCTTGTAAAGGGAATTATCCCTCCGTACAGCAGTACCGGCTTTTCACACAAAAATATGTAACTTCTACTTTATTCGTGCCATTGTACCGAACGACCGTTCGGCAGATAGGTGGGGTCTGAGCGTACACTTTGGGAAAGTACCGCTCAGATCCCAGCATAAATAACCGAACGCTGCACAAAATACATTTTACCACCAACTTTTCAGAAAGTCAAGATAGGTTGGAAGAAAGCACCGAAAGACCGGCGCTCCCGAAATGCCTGGAAGTCCAGCGGTGTTCGTGCCGTCGAGTAGCCGATTTTAGTTCCAGGCACTGGAAGACCAAACACCACTGGGCTAAAAGGAAATCCAATATGGCCGCCGCACGGTCGGTAGCTGAACGACTGCCACCCGGGAAATCAATTAGCAGCCGATTGATACAATGTTGCAACTGATTAATGGGAGCCACATGACCCCCTGTGTGTGGGCTCCCATTTGGTACTTTGTTCGTTTCAAGAACAGTGTGGAAAGTCACTGTTCGTGAAACTACCGTATGAATGCTAGCGGCTTTCGGCCGTTAGCAAACTAATGCTCTTTATTACAGGTATAGACGAATACATAAACTAACAGAATTGGACCAGCTTTTCAAGGCAACCTATAGACCTATATTGGCATAATCTGAAGTGGCTAGGTTTGCCACAGTGCGCAGTAGTAGTTTTGGTGCTTGGAGTCTTCATTTAATAGTATGCCATCTCATACTAATTTCATAATCTACCTCTCTCCAGCCAAATGGATTGAAATGTAAACTCTGACGGCATGGGAGTTGTCTTCCCATATCCTTCAGGTGTCATTGTCACAGTGCATGATAAAATTATTTACTCCAGTATAGATTTTAGGATACAGATTTTTAGGAGGAGAAACCTTATGACTTTCTTTTTTTATCAAAAAAAACCAGCGCACACACAGACATTTACTACAGTGAGTAAAAAGTAAATTTCAAATTTTTAAAGCGGCACTGTCACCATATGGGGACTTTGTAGAATTCGCAAAGACCCCTAACGGTGACATCGCCTCTGGTCGCCAGCGGTGCGGGTAAAGGTGAGATTTATTTACCTGAACCTGTTCCTTGCAGGTGCGTCCATCTTCCTCCGGCTGGTAGTCTTCAGCGAGAGTAAAGCATTGAGATCTATGGAGGATCCTGCAAGCTTGCAGGATTCTCCATAATAAGAGCCTATTCCATGCAGCTGTCACTGATGACGGCTGGTAGCTACACCTGGTGTCTAGAAGTGTTGGGCGTAGGACAAATAGAGAGATCAAGTAGGCCCTACTGTGTCTCAGTATATCTCTTGACTAGTTTGGAATTTCAGTGAAAATCCAACAAGGCTAAAATGAGTATTTCATGAAGTGGCCATCAGAATAGCTGAACTGAAAGCACGGCTGGCCTTCACTGTGGCATTCACTTTGAATTCTCACCTTAGTGAATAAGCCTGATGGGTGCTATCAAATTGGGAGAATGCTGTATTTGTTCTACTTGTGACATAATCTAAGATGAAATAGTTAATGTTCTTGTATCCCTGAGGTTGTCAAATACAAGGTGAGCTGTGTATAACAGAGGTGGCAGAGGCTCTGTGTGGAATCAGAAATTGGTAACAATTTGACACACACACACACACACTCACACTCACACTCACTCTCTCTCGCTTTGCTGGAGATGGCTTTTTTAAATTTTATTTTCACAGGGAACTGGTTGGTCATGTATTTATTTAAAAGCCACATTATAAATCAACTGGTACACAGCAACACTCATTACTCAATCTCTTACATGAGAAATAACAGAATTATTTTCTTCTTCTTTTTAACAATAGGCAAATGGGATTTTCCAGCCTTGCTCACATATAACCCCGATGAAGAAGTCCTTTCAGTCGAATACTATAGATCAGACAAACCAGTATTGTCTTTGTACACACTTGGATTTAAATTAAATTTCGCACAGTAGGCACCATAACCACATGAACTGATTGAAGTGATTATGGTGCCTGAAATTTATGGGTCCAGCATAGTCAACAGAGATGTTCTGTGCCAGGCCCCAATGATGAAATGGTGGAGGCGGAGCTATGCTCTGCTTTACTCAATATTGGGGTACATGGCACTGACTGGCTCTAAGCCAATCACTCAATTGGTGACTGGCATCTGAGAACGTAGACCTGGTTTCTACGAAACGCGTTGGGCTTTTTGTGCAAACTAGCCCTGTGGGACACATCCCAGTATAGATGGCTGGTGCTGGGACACATGCAGTGATCTCTTCCATTTTCTGAATTTTGCTGATCAAGCAAGAGACCGCACCTATCCAAATTCCCTAGGAAGCTCAATGATACTGATTCAGCAGGCAATGTTGCAAGGAGTTATACTCCTGAGATGCCTGTCTCTTCTTGGGTGATGTCAGTCTTTTTAATCCTGTGCGAAATAAAGCATTATTTTACAGTGAGCACAATAGTGTTCTGATCTGATTTTCATAGATTCTACTCTGCTCTTTTGAAATTGCCAATATGGACTGGCTATGTAGACTATGGACATATGGCATTTGGTTTTTATGGATTTTATATTTTATGTGAGCTTGCACTAATTATTACTAAGCTGCGTTGTCTGGGTTTCCTTGGATAGACCGATACTTCTGAATGTTTTATAGGGCCTGTGTCCATCACTTTTATACTTTGCAGGTACATATACTGTTCTGATACAAGTCAGGCTCAAGTGACGTTATGAAGTCCTGGTGTCACATATACGGCGGCATAGTGACCCCATACCCCCAGCCACTCAGTTTGGGTATTTATTACAGCTACAGGGGAGTGGGACCATGAGTACAAAGCTCAGCCATTATTTACTTATCTTTATACAGAACCATCTTCCCAGGAAAACAAACTATGCGTATGGGGAGCATCTGGTAGAATTAAACCGCCTCATTATTTCCACATCTCCCTGCTGACTGGTTTGATTTCGTTTCAGTGGTATTGTAATTACAAACCCTATAACTGCTGGGGAGTGGCATCAAAATGCAGTGATGCAGACTGTGACTTCCATTGGTATATGGTGTGTTTGCTATTTTCTAAAAGAACCTGGATTGGTGCTGAGTAATGTCTCGATGTCCTGATTGCCTGTAGCGGTGAATGTGTCTGCCACACCTGTGTGAATGTGAGTCACTGGTTTCTAACATGTGCGTTGTAAGATGACAGTGTTGTGTAAACCTTGAATAAAATGCTTAGTAAGGGCATTATCATAAGCTGATAATTATTTTATTACATTTCATTAGAACGTACTGGTTTTTGAAAAGGGAGTCATGGCTATAGTGGTGTTGCTACACAGATCTTTCTTTTTTCTTTTTTGTTTTCTTTTCCTAAAAACTATATAGATGTGATCGAACAGGAAATAGACACATAGCATTACAATGAGGCTAAAATAGATCAAATGAACTTAAAGGGAACCATATAGTCACCAAAACCACTGCAGCTTCATTTGGCAGCGCTCTGGAGGAGGAGGTCCTGCAATCTTCAGCATGGAAACGCATAGAATCCATGCATCTGTATGGGGAGAATTCAGCAACTGTAGCACACCATGGCGATTTGCCGTAGCAATGCTTGGTGTAGGCTTCACTTACCCACAATAAATAGATATCTGGTTATTGACGCAACTCACCCTTAGATTGTCATTGAAAATTCTCAGGTTTGGTTAATGAATCCAGCTGTGACATTCTAGTAATTTTAATTAGGAGAACAGTGTAAGCTAATTGAAAACAATTTTCTTTTTTTTTTCTTTTTTTTACAATAATATGCCCATTAAGACCGACATCACACTTTTTTGCTTGTTTTACACAGTGGTGTGGGCAGGTGTGCTAGCAGAATGAGTTCTGGATATTAATTTATACCAAGTCCTGAGTTTACAGAAGTAGACCCTCTGGGTGCAGCTCTGTGTTACTGATTTATCTCTTAACTTCCAAGGCTTTTCAGGCATTTCCTGGTATTCAGAATATAAGACTGCTCAACAATCCAGTGATTAGAAATAAATACAGTTAAATGGTTACTCTATCCCTTATAATTTGTTTTTAAATATTTTTTTTGGGGGTGTGGGGGGTGGGGCTCTTTGGCTTTTATATTTTTTTATTAGAATAAAACTTACCTGAAATGCAGTGTTGAAGCTCCTGGCGCTTATCCCCCTCCTCCAATGGATGTCATGGCAGCCCGTGTATGGACCAATCACATGCTTCTCATTTTTCCAGCATGCGAATGCTCTCAGCTGATGAGGGGACACTGCAAGGGAGCCTCTGTCTGCAAGACAGAATCTTCTACAATCTGTCTCTCAGAACGGGGAGATTATGCTTGCAAGTCCAAGGGACCAGACAGGTCTCAGGACATTTCTCAGTGGTATCCCCCTCGCTCTCAGTTGCCAGCATAAATGCTTTCATTTCATTCATACGTCTGTCTTGTTCTTGCATTGAAGGGGTTGGTTGGTAATGGCATTAGTGAGCTGTGCAATAATTTTTCATTATTTACCCTACTGCCATCAAAAGTTGTATATTGTGTTGCAATCATAGATTAAATGTCAAATAGTTGGTAAGTCATAGAAAATAAACTGGGCTCCAAATTCATGTTCGTTTGGCTTTTACCCATCCCAGTGATCTCTACATTTCAGTCCTTGGTGTTGAGTGCTTTCTAAAAGCCTACGTGCTATTTGTAACGGAATTTACGTGGCTGTTAATTGTGTCTGATGGCTCTTAATTCTGCGTGTGTTTATCAATTCCTGCCCAACTCCAGAGTATAAAAACAACATAGCTGTATGAAGTGTTAATATTCTTAGAAAATATTTATAGCAATAGGTGTCACCATAACCGCACTCCTTCACAGAATTTTGTAGGACCGAGCCAGGATCACCTTAAAGGAGCTCCAGGCACCATGTCAACTTAATCGGAATACAGCTGTTTTAGTCCCTGGTGCTGGCTTCCCTTTTGGGGTTAAACTGTGTACGCATGGTTTACATGCACTTCTTAAGCCGTTTTGTGAATGGGGAGCTAACGATTGGCTTAGAGCATTAGCTGACATTCTCCGCCAATGAGCGCGTCTCTGTCCAATCCAAGACTTCCTGTTTAAAGATTCTGAGAGCAGCAGCAGAACTAAATGGCCCTGGAGAGAAGACTTTAAGGTTAACCCATTCATGAACGGTTTAACCCTCAATGGTAAGCAGACCCCAGGGACTTTTTGGCACAGAACCTATTTCCGATGAAGTTGTTCTAGTTCCCAGAGATGCCAGTTAAATCGCTGTACAAATAAAGAATACCATAGTGTTAGGAATACAAACCTTTATTCCTAACTGAATAAAACAAAAAATATAAAAAAGGTAATAACTCTTTTGTTTGTTTTTTGTATTTTTACCAGTGCCGAGACTCCGTACCTGCAGCTGCCTTATCTATCACCCGAGACTCTGTCTTCTTATCCAGTCCAATCCTCCTAGAAAATTGGGGATGGGAATTGCATGCATGGGCAGCACTTTGCCTTTCAAATCACGTCAATGCTCTGTAATGAGAAGCATTTTAGGAGTTTACTTGTGAAAACAGAAACTTCGTTGGGATTAAGTGATGTTGGTCCCTTCTTTAAAAATTTAAAAAAAAAAAAAAAAAGTTCAAAGGATACTATAAGTTCCATAAATGCAAAGCTGTATTCCTGGCACTAAAGCTCTCACATAAATGGCCACCCATACACTAGATCAGTCAACCTTTGGCAGTCCATGTGTTGTGGACTACAACCCCCATAATGCTTTTGTAGCCATCCATCTGGCAAAGGATCAAGTGAGATGGAGTGCCACAGATTCCCAACCCCTGCACTAGATAGCCACTTCACTGTTAGCTGATACTCATTCTTTGTCCCACCCCCTGTACATTCTCTATGAAACCAGTAGTAAAACTTAGTTTACAAGATTGTGCAGGGGAATATTATACATGTTGCTTCCTGTGGAGAATCACTGGTCCTGTTCATAACTTGTCATGGACTGTGAGTAATACAGATCTAGACAAGGGTGGATATAGTGTTTAACCTTTTCTGGCCTTAGAGGCTCACAAGCACCTTTCATACTCCGTGTTTAGGGGGATGACACAATTCTCAAATGGACAGATTACTTTTTTTTTTTTTTTAAATGTAATACTGGGGGACAACTTTGTTTCCATTGTTCTAAGGCTGTGAAAAGTTTTACAAGCCTCTTTGCTGACATTTACCGCAATCATTAATCATTTCTGGCCGACATCAAAGCCTCTTCTCCAGCCTTGCACAATGGAATCTAGTAAATGCCTGTCTGTGGGAAGATCTGAGGTGTCCCTAGCCTTTTAGGCACTTCCGTAGTGGTTTCTCTTTCTGGCTTCAGACAAACTAGCAAGGACTAGGTGGCTGGCAGACAAAAAATGTTACTTGAGACTAATTTAGATTATCTAGCTTGATAACAGTACTCTTATCACATGTAAATGGGAAATAAATAATGGCTGGCAGATCCCTGGTGTTATAAACACTTCATGACAGGCGCCCTACAGCTGTGGAAATGTAAATTGTATCCATTGTCCTGAATGGGTTAAGAAAACTGAAGCAATTAGGGGAATTAATGGTGGCACTGCAAGAACAATAACTTCATCTTGGTTGTGGTGTTTGGAACCTATCTCTGAATACTTTATCTTGTCAACCCAAAACTATGTTTCACTCTCTGGTGTCTGACACTCCAATGTCTAGCATTCTGCCATTTTTATACTAGTTTGGTTCTAGCACGTATGGCCCGCTCCGCTCCTTGACTTGCAGGATCTCACTGCTCTATTCCTTTCTTGCTGTAAATGCCGTGCTCTAAACGTGACACATCTTGTAGTTAATATGTTGGTTTTAAAATTTTTAGGTGAATTGTAAATACTAGCAAGCCAAGCATGGGTAAGGAGGTAATGCATTTTCTCCCTATTCTACTTGTGAGGAAACAAAGATCTGAACCAGCGCTGCCATTGGGTATATAATTTGCTCCCTCAATGGCTTAATAATTTAGGTATTTTCTCCGACTTTGCCAAGACTGTGAGGGAAAAACACTCTATAAGAGCCTGTGTGCAAGCCTACGGCATGCTTCCCCTACCAGACCTTCAGGGGTGAGGCCTTTTCCCATCCTGAAATATAGGAAAACAGTGGGTGTTTTTTTTTTTTTTTGAGATTGTGAAAGCAAATTTTTTTTTTATTTCTTTATTTTTTTTTTTTTAAAGGGGGGGGAAAAAACCTTGGGATTTGAGGTATGAGTGATGTGGAAAAACAGCTGGGAGGGGGGATGACAAGAACTTCCACAAGACGTAATGTTGGACAAGTGCCACAGTTATCAGTTTGGCAACTATTGTTGTACGACAAATAAGTTATCCAGTGCCCAGGCAGATTTCTGAAGACAAATGACTCGTCCAGGGAGCTGATGCAATCAGCTACAAGTCTATTAGAATATAATTAAAATTAAGAGCACGTGCAGCTAGCAAAGACTTATTATGAATAGGCCTGAAAAGCGAACCCTCTACCTCCCTGGGAAATTTCAGTAAAGCGGTTTTAAATTAAAACAAAGCCTGTCTGCCTAGTCTTTGTTGTAACTCCTGCAATGTGAGTACATTTCAACTTTTGATGATTTATAGTTATACATTTGCAGGGGAAGCTGAATTAAACACTAAAAGCACCCAGTCAATGTCATCACAATGAAGTGGTCTGTGTGCAGTGGTCTTGTATGTTGAACCCTTCAAGGAAAAAACTTTGCTGAAAGGGCAGTGTTTACCTTGAAGGGTTAAACATGCTTCTATTGACTCTTATATGGGCAGCCACTAGAGGCACTCATGTGGCAGTGCAATGGCAGCTCATAGAAAAGCATTGAATAATTAAAGGACCACTATAGTGCCAGGAAAACATACTCGTTTTCCTGGCACTATAGTGCCCTGAGGGTGCCCTCACCCTCAGGGACCCACTCCCGCCCGGCTCTGGAAGGGGGAAAGGGTTAAAAACTTACCTTTTTCCAGCGCTGGGCGGAGAGCTCTCTGCCTCCTCTCCTCCTCCGTTACGCCTCGCCGGCTGAATGCGCACGCGCGGCAGTGCTTTCCTATGGACGCTGGCGTGCTCTCACTGTGAAAATCACAGTGAGAAGCACGCAAGCGCCTCTAGTGGCTGTCAATGAGACAGCCACTAGAGGATTAGGGGGAAGGCTTAACCCATTAATAAACATAGCAGTTTCTCTGAAACTGCTATGTTTATTAAAAAATGGGTTAACCCTAGCTGGACCAGGCACCCAGACCACTTCATTAAGCTGAAGTGGTCTGGGTGCCTAGAGTGGTCCTTTAAGTTTGAATCTGGCACTCGCTGTCCATCATGTCCCCAATGCTCTTCTATGCGGAGTATAGGATTGGACCATCACCAGAGGAAGCCATGCTTCCGCTATGATGATGCAGAAGGCAGAAAACTGAGCCGCGCTGAGTGAGTCTCGGTGCTGGAAAAAGGCGAGGGTGGGAATCTCTAACTATGGACAGGGGAACTATTGGATACTGTAGTATGATGGTTTTCCCTTTTTGTAAAATGCAGCAGTTTTTTAGTACACAAAAACAGTGAAGAGGTGTATTGGCTATATGCCATGAGTGTGTCCTTTAAGTAGAATGAGCATTACTATTAAAAAGTGATCAATAATTAAATGGTGCTCACATTGCTTTCTGGTGCCCAATCAACCAATGCACTCTTAGATACTGACCATGAAGGGAGTCCTTTTACACGGCTGTAACACAATCCGTTACAATATGCGCTTTCTTACAATATGGTTATTTGTAATTCAATTGTTTTATTATTTTTATTTTGGGTTTAAACTCCAGGTTAGAATTATTTTCACTACATGGGTTTAGAGATAATGGGGGAGATTTAAGTGTTTATTTTTTCATCTGTTGCTTCTTGCACCCTAGCGTATTTTAATACGTGCCTTTGGCGGGAGAGGGGTAGTTTTTGTTTTTGTTGTTGTTGTTGTTTGTGGTTTTTTGTTTTTTTTTGTTTTGTTTTGTTTTTTTGGCTGACACAGTATATTTAAGATGTCCACTACTTTTTTACATCTGAAAAGTGGCAAATGTTTTCCACCACTATAAAGTTGAAATTTTTGCAAAAACTGGAGGAATTTACTATGCAGAAAACCATAACTTTTTAGACCACTTTAAAGGTTACTCCAACCACCATGACCACTTTTGATTTTGGTAGTGATCATGGTGGTAGAAATTTGTAGGTGTAGTGTTTTCTTCTGCACAAACAGAGTAATATGCATTTTTTGTGCCGGGAGCTAGTTGCAACCCCAGCACACTGACTTAGGCAGCCAGAAACTCTGCTAATTATGTGCAAAGATGACATTTGTAGTAATCTTTACACTATAGTGTTCTGCTGCCTATTTAGGTATCTTAAGAGTTACAAAAGCAAATTTATGCAGTTTATAGTCCTCACCACACTGGTCCCCATGCTGCCGGTTCCATCTCCTTGGCTGAGGTCATCAATCTGTTCGTGAAACGAATAAAGTACCGAATGGGAGCCCACACACAGAGGGTCGTGTGGCTCCCATTAACCGATTGCAACATTGTAGCAATCGGTAGTTAAGTGCTTTCCGCTCAACCTCATACAGCTACCCCTACTGCACCCACAGCAGCCCCATTCCGGCCAACCCCGGGGAGGCACACTCCACCATCCAGATATAATGGCAGAGCCAATATCCAGTGCCATACGTGCAAGCAATGGGGCCACATGGCGAGAGTGTACCCAGAACCGGAGCCGTCAAGCTTGGAGCCAAGTACGGCCGAACCCAGCACCAAGAGCAGCCGCCCACCACTACCAAGCGGAGCCAGCAACCCAGGAGATACTCTTTAATCTGTTTGGGAGAAGGGTGCGAGGGCCTTTAGATTTAATTAGGGAGCAATGGGAGGGGGAAAGTAGTACAGATGGGACACCCATTGTACCATATGTGCTGATGTTCAGGAACCGCTTGGAGGCACTAACACAGACCGTACGGGCCAACCTCCTGGCGGCTCCACAACGCCAGCGCCGATGGTATGATAGGGGAGCCAGGGACCAAGTGGAACAGAAAGTTTTGATTTTAAAACCTGTTCACAATGACGAGCTGCAGGCCATCTGGCAAGGCCCATACCAGGTGGTGGAACAGAGATGTGACACCACCTATGTAATTGGCCCCTACTCAGGGACAGGGAAGAGACACATGCTCCACGTGAATATGCTCAAACCCTACCATGATAGGATAGAGGACGTGGCGGCGATATGCGCCTCTGCCTCTGAGGATCAGGAGAATCTGCTGCTACCTGACTTATTAGTGCGGGAAGATCAGGCAGAGCCATCCACAGGTGTTCAGCTGGGGGAGCGGCTAAGCCCCCAGGAGCGTGCCCAGATACAGGAGTTAATCGCGGCTAAGGGAGCCACTTTCTCCAATTTACCAGGGTACACTCCGCTAGCCACTCACCGAGTCGAGACCCCAGGACAGCTACCTATGTGGCAGACCCCATATCGTATCCCTTAAGCAGTCAGGGAACATATGAGGAAGGAAATTGAGGAATTGTTGCAGCTAGGGGTTATTGAACATTCCGATAGCCCCTGGGCCTCGCAGGTAGTGCTGGTACCCAAGAAGGATGGCACAACACGCTTTTGTGTAGACTACTGGAGGCTAAATGACAAAACAGTGTCTGATGCCTACCCGATGCCCCGGATAGACTAGCTGCTAGACAAGATGGCACGAGGCCAGTACCTCACTACAATAGATTTATGCAAAGGGTACTGGCAGATTCCACTATCCGAGGATGCCATCCCCAAGTCGGCGTTTGTCACTCCGTTTGGCCTGTACCAGTTTCGAGTCATGCCATTCAGGATGAAAAACGCTCCGGGTACCTTTCAACGGATGGTGGATCGGCTACTGGACGGGTTCCAGGAGTATGCATGTGCATACCTGGATGATATCGCCATCTACAGCCAGACCTGGTCAGACCACCTGCGACATATTGGAGCAGTCATTGACCGTACCGGAGAGGCAGGATTGACGCCGAAGCCCAGCAAGTGTCACATAGGGATGGCAGAGGTGCAGTACCTGGGCACCGGGTAGGGAGTGGACAGCAAAAGCCCGAACCAGCAAAAATCGAAGCAGTAGCTAAGTGGCCTACCCCTCGGACAAAAACCCAAGTGCTAGCCTTCCTGGGTACTGCAGGGTACTACTGAAAATTATAGTGCCTTGGCCAAACCTCTGGCTAACTTGACCCGCAAAAACCTTCCTCGACAGGTCATCTGGGCCCCAGAGTGCTTTAACCAATGCACCTGTACTTGCTGCTCCTGATCCAACTAAACGATTTCTTGTCCACACAGACGCTTCAATGTTTGGATTGGGAGCAGTGCTGAGCCAAGTTGGAGCAGATGGCGGAGAACATCCCGTAGCTTACCTAAGCCGAAAGTTAATGCCCCGAGAAGTAAGCTATGCCGCCATCGAGAAAGAATGCCTGGCCGTGGTGTGGGCCTCAAAAAGTTGCAGCCTTATTTATATGGACAACCTTTTTCCTTACTCACAGATCACAACCCGTTGGTGTGGCTGAACTGTGTGGCTGGGGACAATGCCAGGCTGCTGCTCTGGAGTTTGGCGCTGCAGCCTTTTGACTTTACGATTCATTAACGCCCAGGGAAGCAAAACGGTAACGCTGACGGGTTATCTAGACAAACTGACTTTGAGATGCGATCTGTGAGTACTCCTCCGGACATCCCTAAGCCGATCCGTTGGGATCAGACTGTGTATGCCGGCTTGGTTCTGGGGGAGCTTTGTGGCAAACCTAGCCACTTTAAAACGTACTGTATAACATCAGAAGCTTGTCTGTTTTTATTGTATGTAAGGATGTATTCGTGTGTGTTTGCAATAAAGAGTATTCGTATGCTAATGGCCGAAAGCCGCTAGCATTCCTGTGGTAGTTTCACGAACCGTGACTTTAGACACTGTTCTTGAAACGAATAAAGTACCGAATGGGAGCCCACACACAGAGGGTTGTGTGGCTCCCATTAACAGATTGCAACATTGTAGCAATCGGTAGTTAAGTGCTTTCTTGGGTGGCTGTCGTTCGGCTACTGGCCACGCGGCGGTCGGCCATCTTGGATCCTTTGTTAGCCCAGCGGTGTTTGGTCATCGAGCGCCTGGAACTAAAATCGGCTACTCGACGGCGCTAACACCGCTGGACTTCCAGGCCGTTCGGGAACCCCGGTCTTTTAGTAGTTTGTTCCCCAACAGGTATTCAGTACTTTTAGGAAAATGTGATATAAAAGTGTGTTTCGTGTGGCGTTCGGTTATATGCTGGGATCTGAGCGGTACTTTCATGAAGTGGGCGCTCAGACCCCAGCTATCTACCGAACGGTCATTGAAGGGAATCACGCGAATAATATTAAAGTTATAGAAATTTGTGTTAAAACCCGGTTCTGCTGTACGGAGGGATAATCCACTTAACAGGATATTCTAGTGGGCGTATCCCTCACGTACAGCAGTGCATGGTGGGAGAAATGCTCTGTATATTCAGTTCCCCATGTAGTCCTCTACTGTATAACCCCTGTAAAGTGACTAAGGAAACCCTTTGCATGGGGAATCACATAAATACTGGAGCTGTGAATAAAATTGTCAGTTGATTCCCAGAACTGTGTTTCGTCCGGATACTGGGGGATTTGGGATATTGCCTTCTTTTCCAGCACTTTACTTTGGATTACTTTCTATACCAGCGGAGATCTTGGGATTTAATATTGCAGCTCCGCTACAGTCCTTTTAAGTGCATTTAATATGGTTTAGCCTCATTGTAATGCTATGTTTTTGTTCCCTGTTCTATCACATCTATATAGTTTTGGGGTGAAGAGAAAAACCACAAAATAAATGTGTAGCGACACCACTATAGCCATGACTCCATTTATGTAACCTCTTTCTGATTGGCAGTATAGCTCAGCCAATGAAAGATCGGTGTGAACAGAGTCTCTACCTTGATGCTGCCTCACAGCCAATGACTGACTTCTTATCCACCCCTGGTCCTTTTAGCAGGCTTGAAATGCTATACAAATAAAGACCTAGATTAGATGTGAGGTGGAGGCGTGTGAGTGGTCTTGCTCACACTGATTTCTCATTGGCTGAGCTGTGTGATTTCATTCAGGAATATTCTTTGTGAAAAGAGGATGCATGGCTTGACTGCAGGCTTATGCTGGAAAAACTTCAACATTTATTTATTTTGTTGTCGAGTCCCCAGCCGTCCCTCCATAGACCCCATGCATGCGCAAAACTACAACGGTGCTCTGGGCTCCTGGCTGCTAAAGAGGAGCGCAGGGAGAGCATGGCAGCAGCCATGAGGGAACGGTTCAGGTAAGTATAACTCCCCTTCCCCTGCACCCCTCAGCTAGTATTCACTGTCAGGGGTCTTTGCAAAGTATGCAAAAATACGAGAAGGTGAAAGAGCTTCTTAAGTGTTGAGATATTTTCAGTGCACCTACCTAACCCTAAATGCTTAGAATGTAGCACACCTGGGGAGAAGCTTGATTGAAGAAGCGAAATGCATTGTGCAGCGGCATACCAGGTGAACCAACTGTTCGTAGAACTTGGCTTTTGAATAGCGTATCAGTTTCTTTTCTAGCCCTTTATTTTAAAGGCTGTCGGCACAGGATCACATGAATTGTTACTTTTTTTTTTTTTTTTTAATATATTTTTTTCCTTGTTTCTTATTCCATATTTGTTGTTACTCCCAGTTTGGTACTGCATCACTCTTTGAACCAGGAGTTTTAATATTCTTCATGAGAATCTAGTTTTTCGGTCTATTTGATGTAAAAAGATGATGCGTTTGCAAAATGTTTCATCTATTTACTTAAAGGTGGTCTAGACATATTTCATTGTAGTTTCACGTCTTTGTGAGTCTGCATTGTATCTCAGACTGAAAAGGGACAGCTCTATTGAACTCTCTGTATTTCTGTGGGCAATATTGCAGTGTCTGCTGTCATGCTTGGTTTGATCCATAATCTCCTTTTTATTCCTTTCTTCTTTTGTCATCCTACAATTCTTGTCTTCATTTTATTTTTTTTAACCCTTAGGGCTATACATTTCTGTGTATTTAACCTTCACTATGCTGTTACATTATATTTCTTTGCATTGCTGTGCTAATGCAAGGCTACATTTTTTTTTTTTTTTTTTACGAGAATGTAATGCTTAAACATAAGTTGATCTTCTCTAAATGTGAAAGAATTTAAAATATGTATGTTCTACACATGGCCTGTCATTACTGCTCCAGGAAGTTGTTTTGTGATAAATTGTTTGAAGTTTAGCAATATTTTAATTGGTTGGGAACATAAACCCAATAAACCAATAAAAATGCAGCTTTTGTTTCACACTTTATCCTGTATCTACTTTTCTGATACCACTGGTGGTTTTTTTTTATTTATTTTTTTAAATACAGGACTTTTAATAGAAAAATAGGTAGTTTTCAGTGAGTCACGCATTTTTTTTATTTCTGTTTTCACATGAAAATCAAATCAGTTTTGCTCATGCCTTTTATTGAAAGGGATGGGGAAAGCAATGTTTGTGTGTTGAGAGGGATGAAAAGGTATGGGAAATCTGTTTTAACACTTTCCTTTAATTAGCGGTGTAGAACCGTTCTGGGAGATTTCTTTTTGTAACACGCAGCTCTCAGTATATTGATCTTGCCATACTCGTTAAAGTTTGATGCTCATCCTTCTGTAACCGAACACTGGCATTAGTGCATCTAAACCGGATTTATTGTATTATCCCTGATTGCTGTGCACAGTCAGAGTGTTATTTACTAGACAAAGCAATGTTGGGAATTCAGAACAAATTTCAAATTTAAGGCCAAATGGCTTTAGTGGGAAAATTCGCAAATGTCAGCTTTACTTCCAGTTCAGCTAGTTTGGTGTAAAATGTGAAATTGACTTTAATCCGTAACCCTGTCAGTGTTATTCAGTGCGTAGCTCATCTTTATTTGTTGAGTGTGGTCTCCCCACAGTGCTGGTTATTGATCTGTCCGCGTCTAGTCAAGGAGTGCCAAATGCCTTCATACGTTTTATTAAAGACTACTGTGGCAAACCTAGCCACTTGTAATATTCAGGACTGTGCACATAAAAAGGTTGCCTATAGTACCCCTGTGATGTCTTGTATAACCTGGCTGTACAATGTATGTTAATGTATGTGTACTTTGAATTCGTATGCTAGCAGCCGAAAGCCGCTAGCATTCATGTGCTTCGTTTCACGAACAGCAACTTTACCGGCTGTTCGTGAACCGAATGAGCTACCCCCAATAGCCCACACACAGAGGGATGTGTGGCGCTCATTAACCGTGATTAAAGGCTTAACTAGGTGGCCGTCGTTCGGCTACCGACCACGCGCCGGTCGGCCATCTTGGATCCTTTGTCTCACCAGCGGAGTTTGTCGAGCGCGTGGAACTGAAAACGGCTACTCGACGGCGCGAACCCTGCTGGAATATCTGGCCCTTTCGGGAGCTTCGGTATTCCCCTATTACGGTTTCCCATAGGTGTTCGGTAGTTTTAGGCAAACTCATGGGCAAAGTGTATTTTGTGCGGCATTCGGTTGTTTTAGCTGGGATCTGAGCGGTATTCTCACGAAAGGTGCGCTCAGACCCCAGCTATCTACCGAACGTCCATTCGTTTAAATCTACCAAGTATTGTAAAAGTTATATATTTTAATGTGAAATGTCGGTTCTGCTGCACGGAGGGATAATCCACTTAATGGTACATTCCAGTGGGAGTGTCCCTCTCGTGCAGCAGTGCCTGATGGGAGAAATGCTCAGAATGTTAAGTCCCCCATGTAGTCCCCTACTGTATTACCCCTGCTATGACAGTATGGAAACCCCTTGCATGGGGACTTGCATAAATACTGGATGCTGTGAATAAAAACCTCAGTTGACTCCCAGAACTGTTTCGTCCAGTTACTGGGGGATTTGGGATATTGCCTTACTTTTCAGCGCTGACTGTGGATTACCTTCTTTACCAGCGGAGATCGTGGGATTTTATATTGCCGCTCCGCTACAACTACCATCATTGGATCATTTAAATCATTCTAATACAGAAGATGAACAGCATTCGTGAAGAGCCAAATAAGTCAATCTACAGGCATAGACCTACATTTGGAGTGTTACTTACTATAGGTTACTATTAGCTATACTAGTTTATTTTTTATTATTGATGTTCTGGTTTTGTTTTGTTTTGTTTAACTCGATGTTCCTCCATAATCGCACGCCTTTCTTCCCTCTCCCACCAGCTCGCTGTTCCTTTTTGCTGGAGAAATACTGTGGTACATATTTTCTTGCAGATCAGCTGTTGCCTTTCTGTAGTGGCCAGCTGACCCATGAACTACAACTCCCAGATAGCTTTGCTGTGCACATAAAGCAATGCTTATGAATAAGCCAGCAGTGACCTGGGAATGGGTCAAGAATGAATAAGTGACCTCTTGGCTTGGTGAGAACTCATTGCAGAACCTGCAGAGAGATAAGCAGGAAATGCAGGGACTTGAAATGTGGGGTGTGATTTTATTTATTTATTATGATGTTTTTAAATCTATATTTTTATAGAACATGTAAATATTGCATTTGTTTTGTATTTAATTTTAAATGGGTCACCTCCTACATGGAGTGCCTATTTCAAATAATATATTTTTCTATTGCCCCAACAATATTAAGAAAGATGCTAACTTTTATTTTTTCCATCCCTTATGAGGTAGGAAATATTTCTATAAACTGTCACAGACAATTACATTTTGTTTTGTTCCCCTGCTGTAATGCCTGTGTACCTCCGACTATAACTCTGTGACCTGGTTAACAGCTGAAAATACCTCTTTTTGGCAGCCTTTTTTTTTTTTTTTGTGGGTTTTTAACTTTTTCAGTTTTTTCCTCTTGTTTTTTCTTGTGTCCATCATTTTGGAGGCACTGCTGCGATGTTTAGTGCAGATGTAATCTATTTTTTTTTTAAATTTGTGTGTGGGTTTATAAAGGATTTTAGAGACTGATGGCTTGCACATTTAGTGCACATTTCCCCTCAAGGTATGGGTACTCAGAGAATGCAGCTTGTATTGTTAATCCCAAGTAATGTGTTCACGGTTTAGCTCACTGCATCTCGGAGTCTGCTTGATATGATCCGTCTGACCAACCAAGTGGTGTAAAGCTAGTCATTAGACGTAAATGTGGCCCAGTTAATCAGGGCTTTTGTCTTGGAAAAAGAGCACTAAACTGCATGCTGTTGAAATGGCCATTGTATTCATATAATCACTTCATCCACGGGATCCTGTCTAAATGCAACACATTGTGTTTGATGGCCTCCAATTACCTACATGGGAGGTATCTCCCATAATCCCCTTTTCCAGATCATTTCATTTGAGAAAAGATCTGTGATCAAACTTCCTTTTGTAGAGGAAAGAAAAGGTACATCAGTTTGAAAATGGAAATCTAAATTTAGTCGATAGTGAATACCAGTAGCTCAGAAAGCAAACACCCATCAAAATGACAACATTATAAAGCTTTGTGGCTTTTAAGTACATTTCTAAATGTGTTCTGTGCAGTCGTTCTCCACTAACCTCGAACACATTGTCAGTGCTTTGTATTGTTCCCTATTTTAACCCTTATGCTGATGGTGAAAGTGTTGGCACTGTCTCTTGCTGTACCATCAGGATCTAGTCATTACGATTACAGCCGGATGGAATGTGACAGTTCTAAGTTGCCATGGTAATCTCTTCTGCTTAGTGGTTATAACATTTTGAGTATTGATTTATTGATTCTGGGTTTTTTTTTTTAAACCTAATTTCCAGTGACCTGAGCAACAGTGGATAAGCAAAACAGCCTAGTTAATCGGGTAACCTTATTAATTCGTACAGGACTAGGAGGTATTAATTGATATAGATATATAAAAAGACAAATAATTGCAGAAACATAAAATGGGAGACCCATCCTGTGTGCTAGGAGGGGAGGCAGTGTTAATGTCTCATTGTCAAATTATCTTAATATTAAAATCGGGGATGTTACTCCGAATACATTTTCAGGATACAGAAACTTCATGTTAAAAATAACTCACCCCCCCACCCCTCCAGCAGGACACATGTTTTGCTGCACACGGTGCATTGAAAAAGGTAATTATGTCTGAAACCTTTGTACTGTACTGTATTTTGCATTGTTCCTGTATCAAACATCTGGCTGTACCAGTGCACCCTAACCTTTGTGCCTAAAGCTTCATTTCTCTGGTCCTGTGGGTGTACTGGAAAATGAACCATTTTCTAAAGAATTGTGTGTGTGTGTGTGTGTCTCCAATCTTGCCTTCTTCGTGGCAAACCATTGTTGAAAGAAAACCCTTACCACGTCTGTGCGAGTAAAGAAACCTTTTCCTTTTTTATTTGCCCTTTCACACACACAAGATCATTTTAAAGTACAAAGAGCATTGTACCGTTTAAAATTTATATCCTGTAATCTACTTGGAGAGAGCTCTGTTGACATTCCTGCTGCAGGTACAGAAAGTGCCCTATGCAGCTTTTATTTTCAGATCTATTTTTCTAGAGTGATTTTAAACATTTCACTAAATATTCAAAGGGGTAGTTTGTATATGTTGTGTTTTGTATAACAATCCCATTTTGTTGTGATTAGAATACACAGTAACGGATATGTTTATGATTTAATGCAATGACCATGTCAGTCTATTCTAAGGAAGGAGGAGGAACGTGAAAGACTTGGAGTACATTTTCACTTGGACTGATAGGACAGCAGATGTTACCGAGTAGTAGAAGAAGCTGGCGTGTCTGCCAATGACATAGTATCACTTTAATGACACTAGATAATACGTTTACACTATCTAGGCAACTGAAAGAGTTCAGTCTCTTTAGCTGGCATAATGGGAATCTCTGCGGAAAAGGCAAATAAATACTTGTCTTAGGCTGGACTTCATCTCAGATGTACGGTTATAATATACAGAGGAAGCGTTGCAAGTTTGGCAGCTGTGTGTGAAAAATGTAACACTTGTGTTATAAGCGCTTTATTGCATGGTTGTATAAATAGATTTGCTCTGAAAAGTCAGTGCTAAACCTGAAACGCAATACCAAATAAGTACTTCCAGGTTTATTGCCAAATTTGAGTATATTGGCAGCTTAAACACACTGGTATATCAATGTGACACATCTCGCATGAATAGAGGAAGTAGGTGACCGGGAATTGTCAAGTTACCAATGGTCAGAGCAACTCCCATATTTACAATAAAATTCCCACACCACATCCTTCAGAGAGGGCCAAAAGTGGCGTTTTGTTCTGTATCTTTACCCTGATGCTTATGGGTTGAAGTAATTGAGAAGTCAGTGAACCATAGTTCTCCTGGTTAAAGGAACAGCCCAATTGAAGTTCCCCAGATGTTTTCAAACTACAACTCCCATGATGCTTTCCATGTCTTTAGAATGATGAAGCAGTAGTTTGAAAATATCTGGAGATTGACTTTTTGGGCAATCTTTAGTAAGCCTTAGTCCATAGCTTTATTATCCATCACCACCACTGCCTGTGAGCAAGAAAAGTGTTTTTTTTTTTTTTTCCCCACTCCCTCTGCTCTGGATCGCTCTCCTCCAGCGACTTTGTCAGTGGAGGTCCTAATGAGCATGAGCTTTAGACCTTCCTCATATGAACCCATTGATTCAATGCTTTCCTATGAGGATTTTGAAGACGCTGGACATCTTCATGCAAGGCGTGAGGATATCCATGTCATTACACAGAGTTGAACTCTGAGTAGCCAAGAAGCACCTCTAGTGGCTGTCTGGAAAACGGCTACTAGAGGTGGCCTTAACACTGCAAAGTAAACATTGCAGTTTCTCTGCCTATAGTGTCCCTTTAATAAAAGGCAGAACAATTGTCTCTTGTCCCTTTACGTTGTGTCCTTGTTTAAGAGCGTGTGATCTCAGATTTACAGTGAGAATTATAGACAAAGCAGAGCCTTCATTTCCCCCCTCCCCCCCCACCTTGAATTGGACTTTTGGTCTTTTCTAGATAATTTAAAAGGACACTCTAAGCACCAAAACCACTAAAATTTCATGTCTGGCAATATAAGAAAACAGGCCGTGGTCACATATGTAAACAATACACACATTTAGTAGTTGCCAGACATGCAGCCACTGGAGGTACTTCCTTTAAGACCTTTAAAAAAAAATAAAAAACATTTTTTTTTTTTCAAGTCTTGGATGTTATCCCCAGCATGATGACGCAGAACAACGCTAATGCTGGTCACCGAGAAGTATTGGATTGGTGGAGCACAGTGATGGTAAAACGTGGTGTAGCTGGGTCAGAATTGCAGGGATTTAAAACGAATTTCACATCGGCCAAAGTAGCCGAATTGAAAGCATAGCTGACTGGGAGAATGTTTCCGGTTCAGCTATTTTTAGTGGTCTTCTAACTGGTGTCCAGCGCTGCTCTATGATAAGAATTGGATTGAGATTGTGATGGTCTCATAAAAGCAGAGTCCCTGGATGTAGATTCCACCTAAGTTTTCATAGCAATTGTTCTTGCTATGAAGCAATAAAGGAATACTCAGAATTAAATATATATATTTTAAAACCATACAATGTTCATTTTAGGACAGATTGCTCTGTAGCAAATTGGACTAACTTGTGTGCAAGCCTTCCTATACACCAGATTGCCATCCAATGAGAAAGTTATACACGCTTCATGTGATACAGTTTTATTAGATATGTACATCACATTGAGTGACATAATTATGTACCCACCCAAACCTTTCTTTATTTAGCTCAGGCCCAGCCCATTGAGTTTCACCGTGCATGCAGCGTTTTTTTTTTTTTTTTTCTGATTAAATAATTCCCCTATTTAATTGTACATTTCCCTGGATGGAAGATATGTTTTCATTGGAATGTTCTGGCTGCCTGTACCAAGCATCGTCTGCCTGCTTTAACAAGTTAAATTTAATATTATTATTTTTTTTTTTTTTTTTTTATCTTGCCACAATAGTTTTGAAGATGAATATACATGCATTCTTTTAAAGTAGATCTGTTTGATGTCTGGCTGATGTCTCCTGGAATGAGACCAAGATCTAAAACTAGAAACTGGACTTTTTAAATGTATTTTATTGCATGTAAACAATACAGTTTAAAAAAAAAAAAAAAAATGTGCCCCGACGCCTGGCTTACATATGACTATTCAGCTCAGCCATTCAGGGGTTAAAAACCTCTTCCTGTCAATAGTTGTTAGTTTTTTGTTTGAAAAGTTTAGTAACTGCATAATGGACCCATGGAAGGTAAGATTACACTTTAATGGCCATTTTAGTGATACTAAAAAAAAAACAAGCTTCAGTTATTTAAATGGGAATAGGGATAGTGCGCAGGTAACCCTTTTTTTTTTTTTTCTCCTTGGTTTTGAATGTAATGGACGTCCAGAGAGTCGCACTGGCTCGCTTTTTACCCAGAGACTGGGGTCCTAGTGATGCAAGATCCTCCCTCTCCTCTGAAGGAGTTAAAAAAGCAAAGGAAATATGATATATAATCAATGTAAAATTTGCATTAGCACTTGTCTGCACATAGTTAACTAAAATGGACACTATATAAAAAGTGGACATTTGTACTTTAATTATTTTTTACTGGCATCTGAAGCGTTAACTCTGAGAAGTGCAGGGATTGCTGTTTCCCATGTTATCTTGCACATCCCCTCAGTTCCCCATAAATTTATTTCCCCTTGAGAACGTCTCCTTGCCCACTGCCTGCCTTATCCTGCCTTGCTCTGTTGGCAGATCAGGAGACGCAAGAGGAGCTCAGTGTCTTAGTCTAAAAGACAATTACAGCTCCCTATTTAAAATTGCAAGCAGTCTGGCTAAGTTTTTAACCCTGCTATATTATTATTATTATTATTATTATTATCCATTATATAGTGGCAGCAGATTGCGTAGCGATCTACAATATTATGAGAGGGGGGGATTTAACTATAAATAGGACAATTACAAGAAAACTTACAGGAACGATAGGTTAAAGAGGACCCTGCTCAAGCGAGCTTACAGTCTATAGGAGATGGGGTATAAAACACATTAGGACACTTTAGTAACTTCTTTCTTTCTAATGCTAGTCAAGTTAAAGGACCACTATAGGCACCCAGACCACTTCAATTTAATGAAGTGGTCTGGGTGCCAGGTCCATCTAGGCTTAACCCTTTCTGCTGTAAACATAGAAACTGCTATGTTTATAATAGGGTTAATCCAGCCTCTAGTGGCTGTCTCATTGACAGCCGCTAGAGGCGCTTCTCACTGTGATTTTCACAGTGAGAAGATGCCAGCGTCCATAGGAAAGCATTGAGAATGCTTTCCTATGAGACTGGCTGGCTGAATGCACACGCGTTCAGCCGATGATGGGGAAAGGAGGAGGAGGGCCTCCAGCACCGAGGGAGCCTGGCGCTGGAGAAAGGTAAGTGTTTTAACCCCTTCCTCTCCATGCAGCCCGGCGGAAGTGGGACCCTGAGGGTGGGGGCACAGTCAGGGCACTATAGTGGTCCTTTAAGTTAGAGAAGAATATTTGTTAATATTTATTTTTTATTATTTAAATGTAAATTTTACTGTTTAAATTGTGTTTGGTTTTATCAATACTGATTTGTGTGTAACTCTCTCTTTCTCCTTAGATTTAAACAAGTTGGAAGAACCGATGCATCTGCCATCTCATGGAAGAAAAGATCCAAGTTCGAGCCTCTCAAGGTTCCAAGCTCCCAAAATTTGGTGCATCAAAACCAGTAGGAAGCTTATTGCAACGGCCATCAAGCCGTACGCCTGCTGGTTTACTAGGGAAAACGAACTTCACTAAGGTTGAACAGCACAATGACCATGATCGACCATCTACATTGTCTTTGAACTGGTCAAAGTCCAAGTGCCAACAAAATGGCCAGATATCTAAAGATACATCTTCTGATGAAAAGGTACACGATAAACATTTTTCTCACCCATATATGGCAGGTGACAAAGATGCATCTAGACTAGCAGGAACGGCAAAAACTGCTGGAAAGCAAAACAATGTGTTGATGTCACATAAAGAGGATTTAAATGAAAACTTAGTGTCTGGACTGCCCAATGCTGCTAAATTTACAAAAAGTACAATTTTTGGACGGACTTCCTGTTCAACTCTTAATGGTTGTAAAACACAGGTCAATGGATACTACTCCAGTAAGCCTCCAGTGGGTTTACAGAGGCCAAGGGCCAATTCTGCCACAGTTAGAAACTTTTCAGACAAATCCACAGACAACACAAAATCTCTTTCCCGTGTGATAAGATCTCAAAGCTTTTCCCATTCTACTCAAAACCCATTGTTCTCCTCTGGACCCCTTACTCGATCATATTCTTTTACCAGAGATGTGGAACTCACAAGGCCTTACACTACTCAGCATGCACCCTCCAGACCTGCTCCAAAGTTGAATATGCTGTCCAGGACTTCAAGGCAGTATGAGCTGGCCAATGGTAATGAATCCCATATAAAATCTAGCTTTACAAGAACATTCTCTGCAAGGCCTTCTTCTGGACTAAAGGCTCCTGGTTTATCAGATGGATCCACAGCTCCCCTCTCTCTCTGTTATAAAATGAGCCGTCCATCTTTACTGAAACCCAGCAGAACACAATTCCAAAGGGAGATAGTCCTCAATGGTACAAGGTGTTCTTCTGATTCTTTAGTTACGAAAAAAACTGAAGACTTGATTACCAAAACAGGTGAAGAACCAAGTGTGCAGCAGCAGGTGGAAAAGAAAGAACTGGACCTTGATAGTTACATTCTTTATGACAAGTTGGACAAAAAAGAAAGCATAGATGCATGTTATAGTGAAGATGTTGATGAGCTTTCCATCTCCTCTTTGTCATCTTCCGACAAGAGCGAAGATTTCAGTGATGACTTTGTTGACCTGGAAGATGGAAATAAAACGGTTACTGCTGTGGAATCTGGGAACAAAATAATTGACACATCACCTGCTGAATATTCCTTAAACTCACTTCAACATGACAACAAATATATTCTTACTAATACAGATGATTGGCTAGGTAAGAGTATACCAGATACTTTTCTAATTTATCTACAGTGCTAATGAAATGCTTTAAAAAAAAAATATATTTTATATTTAGTAACCACTCTTAAAGGGGACCCAGTATCTAAACTATTAGAAAGATATAGAAATATGTATTATATTTTATGCATTGACCTTGAGGTTTCCTTTAAAGGGCCACTCTAAGTAGAACACCTTTGCATCATTGAAAAATGTTTAGTAGGGCAATGGGGCCCCCCAGTCCAGTCCTCCATTCACATGAGCATGCCCACTTATGTTCTGGTGGAAATACTAACAAAACCTTGATTATTTGTGCACTAATAAAATGGGGTTGGTAACCCCTGGATTAAACTGTCCTGTTTCCTATTTCCTTGCCATAAGTTGCATAAAGGGACACTGCACTGCACAAATACAAAACTTATAAAAATCACTGTTAAGCAGATATACCCTGTGACGAAGTACCCTTCGCCACTTGTGCCTGGAGAGGACTGCTTGCCCGCCTCTTGCCCTGTGACTATGGCCCCTGGGATGTATTGCCCTTTAAAGACATGATTTGGGCATAATGGATTTGTGTTGTGCTGCTGCTGGCCCTTTAAGAACCATCTGGGGACATACTGTGGAGTTACTGGGTGGCCACCATTTCCTGTATCAGAAGCACATGGTGAGAACAATGGATGGCGGCCATTTTAACTCACAGACACTGTTTGGACTTTTCAACACGGTGCCATCTCGCCAGTATTTGGTGCACAGAGACATCGTGCAGTGGTTTTGGACTATACAGCAGGGGACACATTATACAGTAATTGTTTTTCATTTAGACTGTATATGTTCTGCAGAATCTGCATTAAACTGTATTTTCCAAAGTACTGAACGGATCTGGGTGAATATTGGATATGTGGTTCACCCAGATCCCCCGGTTTATGGGGTTATTGCATGTTTTGGGGTCCCTGTGATGTATATTTTAGAAGTTATGAATGCTGTAAAAACTGTATAATTTCTGGCCAGCAGATAATTGAGCTTTGTGTATTGTAGAAACTCAATTATCTAGCCTGGCCCAGAGGAGGAGTTTTGTGTTGCATAAATTGTCAGTTCTGTGTGCCAGTAAATTAGTCTTGTTCCAGCATTAAGCCTTGGCTCATGTTTGGGGGAAGGGATACCTACACTCTGGGGATTGCTATAATCACTATACTCCCCAGGGTATGATCACTAAGTTCTGCTAAGAGCTTGTTCCTGCTCTCTGGGGAAAGAGAGGTTCACCCACTGGAAGCTGGATCCTGGCCTTGGGTCCAGGGTGGGTGGAGACAGCAGAGACCCCAGCGCAGTTGCATCGCTGGAAGTGGGGTCTGCAGTGCTGATGGTGTCGGTTGGAGTGCTTGGAGTCCTCGGCAAGCGCTAGGAGCATCGATTGGCGGAGGTACTCAGTCGGAGTGCCAGCGTTCCGTCACATACCCGCAATAAAATAGTCATGCATTCAATAATGCATTGTTTTCATTGGAGGTAAAACCAGCTTGCAGAACCTACAGTTCTCTTGTCTGCAGCCTTTGCAAATCCTCCCCTTCTAACCCTGTCCAGACTTTCTGTATCTGTCCAATCACAGACTTCCCAGTGCAGCTCAATAAGAAGTCTTTGGTGCTCTGGGCAATTTTCTGCCTCTTGAGCTTAGCTCCAGTGAGCTAATCTACCAGGAAGTAACAGCACGCGTTGTCTGACAGCCAGAGGGTTGTAGCAAGGTTAATTTTATAAAAGGGTCATTTTCTAGTCTTTAAATGTTTGGAGTGTTCCTTTAAGTGCATCAGTTTGAAATAATTGCTGAAGTTATGAATCTGCCCCCCAGATGATGACATCAGTGGAGACATTTTACTTTTTTCAATTTCTATCCAAAGTTGTCCATCTGGTGTGCACATCTTGGACAGACATCTCTCTTCTGCTTCTTGCAACTCTGGGAGCTGATCACACATACGTAATCAGAGGCTTGGTGGCAGGTAGTTGCATAGGATGGTTCACGGATCTGGGACACAAGTACAAATACTTAAACCCATTTCCAGTATCAGAAAGAGGAAAAAAAGGCCCTAATGAAAGGTTCCTGATTGGTTGAGCTTCTTCCAATTCTGGGGGGGTGGGGAGAGGGAAGGTTTATCTACCTGCTGCATTAGCTTGCACTCTATTAGCAGACATTGAAGGTACATTGGAAGTGGGTATATTATTGGTTATTTTGCCTGTTTTTTGGAGATGGAGTGTGCGGCTGCAACTTTATCTAAATTAATGGTTTAACTCCAAAGTTGCCACAGAAAATAGCAACAAACCCCCCCCCCCAGAAATTCATATACATTTGCAGTCAATTATGATGGCTCACAGTGGGGTAGAAAGTTCATTTTGATGTGTGTGCTGTAACAGATGCTCTTTTTAAAACCGTTTTCAGATTGCTTTAATAGTACATTTCGATTTACATGACTAAATTATATAGTAGATTTTTTTTAGACACTCGGCGATTGTGGTACATAGAATCTCTAGGCTCTGTTCCACATAGTTTTAGCAAACAATTCAGAGCAATTTGATTTAAAAAAAAGTATTCAAAGACCACCCGATTAATGCATAATTTGCACTATAATCACTTCCCTGAGCCACTGTGGTTTTAGTACTTGGAGTGCACGTTTAAACACCACTTATTAAGGCAAAAATGAAAAGCTCTTTCAAAAAGCATGCTTAGTATTTATTCTACTGTAGTGTATAACTAAACTATACTTTCAGGCGTAGCTCTGCTGTGGAGGGCAGACATTTTTGTGGTTTATTCTCATAAGTGGTTTAGCATAATGCATTTAAATTCAAATTCGAATATTAAGATGACAAAGTTAGAAAACATTCTGATTTTATCAACTTTTTTTTTTTTTATCGTTTTTTCACTTTTTCCCCAAGTAAGTGTTTCATTAATAAACTCCCCCGCCCCCCTTAAATATTTCTAATTTCTAATACAAAGTTATGTATTTATTTATTTATTAGCACATAGTGAAACCGAAAGCTCCAAAAGTCCTTATGGCAAGACCCGGTTATCTCCAGATATGGATTATAGAGATCACTCTTCTCTGGAGCTTTCTCCGTCTGACAGCTCTGATGGAACATACATGTGGGACGAAGAGGGAATGGAACCCATCGGAAGCGTTCATCCCTGTGGAAGCTATGAATCTTCAGAAATGAATAGCCTGGTATGTGTTTTATATTGCACAACATACAATATCCGTGCATTACTCAACAAGAACATTGTGTATGTTCCTAAAGTGAATTGTAACTAGGGTTTCAATTAAAATGTGTTTAGAGGGTTTCCACCAGTCTACTTGTCTTAAAGGTACAGTTTAGGCACCTGAAGGCACCATAATAACTTCATCTAGATGAACTGTTTAACCCCAATGTTGACACAAGCGCTGATCTCAACTCCCCCACCGATGCATCCGGGTTCTGAAATGGCAGTTTCAGGAAGCATGGAGTGCCGCCAGGCAGGGGAGCCGTCAGCTGATGCTCTCAGCCAATCACTGACTCCTCAAACACAAAACTGGCTTAAAAAAAAGTACAATTCTGTCCAAGCCAGTTTTGTGAGTGGAGAGTTGCTGATTTGCTGAGAGCGTCAGTTGACCCCTGCTTGGCAGCACTCCGAGCTTCTGTTGCCATTTTAGAACCCGGATGCTGCCTGGGGGAGTTGAGATCAGCACTGAAGGCAACCTTTTAGAGGTAAGAGTGCGTCCGTGGGCCTCCTGGCACCATAACTTAATTTAGATTGAGTTGTTATGGTGTCTGGAGTGTTCCTTTAAAATTCGCACACTGGAGTATCAACAGAATTGTTAGAAGAAAGCAGCAGTAAGAGGGAAATAATTAGTTTTGTGACTACAGAAACTGTCTTAACTATCATGGAGTAAGTATAGGAGTAAATGTGACCACTGTTTGATTGTAGACTACAGTGGTGAGTCTTTGGTTAGGCATGATGTGAATTGTAAAAGGATGAGAGGGATGAAACCAGCACACAGTGTAAGACATTGATGCCGTTTATTCCAGCGCTCAATAAATCCCTGGTCGCCATGGGGACTAGGAAATATGTCCGGGTGTTTGTAATCTCGTTCAGCCCACACATCCACCCCCTAGGTGAAAGGATCCACTCCAGCTCTCCCAAAATGTAGGGAGGCTGGCTGGACATAAATCAAAATAAACAAATAATAAAAATTTGTGAATGTGTGACTGTCAGGATTACAGTATGATCCAGCACGTAGAATTGTGTAGCACTGAGGACTGATAGGTAACATATACCGGACCTTAGAATCGCCTGACTAACGTACCAAAGAATAGTCAAAAATAGCCGAGGTCAAGGGATACAGAAAAAGACACAATGATAAGGAAAAGCCAGGGTTCAGGGATGCCAGAAAACAAGGAAGTCAAAAAGAATGCCAAAGTCAAATAACCAGAATCAATAACAAGCTCTCGAACAACTACAAGGGAAATCACAACATGGCACTGAGCAAGAGGAGACCTGGGCCTAAATACCCCGCCTGTGGGTCTGATTTGGTTGTAACCGTCTTTTGACCCCAAAGGCAGTTTTACCAGGTTCCTATTTGCATGATTGCTGCTCAGCACAAACCCTCCTGTGGATTGATTGCTGCTCGGCACAACTTTTCCTGTCTGGATAGTAAATGCCATTAATCACATTTTTATGTGGAGATGAAGTTGCATGGGAAAGGTATTTATGCTCACCTTTTTCCCATGCCCTGACTCCATGGCTGATATAATAACTCTTCATTATATCAGACAATCCAATGCTTTCCTAATAGAATGCATTGGGAAGCTATTGCGCACGCGCAGCTGTACTCTGCACTGCACCAATCCGCATATCCTCAAAGAGATACATTGAATCAGTGCATCTTTATGTGGAACGTTCAGCGCCTCTCTATGGGGAACATTCATACTGTGTAGCACTGATCCAGGAAGCAACTCAACTGGCCGTCTGAGTGAGTGTTACTAGGCAGCCATGCAAACATGTAAAAGATAGCAAACACTGGCTTTTCTCTGAAAATGCAGCGTATACATTGAAAAGCCTCAAGGACCGGCTGTAGACACCAGAACGTTTACATTATGCTGTAGTTGTTTTGGTGACTATAGTGACCATTATGAATTGTATTTCTGTTGTTGAAAATAAAGTTTTTTTAGTTTAAAAAAAAAAACAACAAAAAACGTATTTTAACTTTTTTAGCTGGCTCCTAGAGTCAAAGCAAATTTTTCAAGCCATGGAAAAAGTGTCTTAAAAACGAATTACATTTTTGCTGGTAAGTGTCTCCAGTTAAAAAAGCCAGGGAACATTAGCAAACAAGGCTTAGATCAGAGTTAGTGAAGAATGAAAGGACATTGGAAACATTTTTGTTGTACAGTTCCAGGTGATTCATTATGTCAGATAGTTGGATGGAGCTTGGCTTCATGGGTGTGTTGTTATATCCATCCACCCATTGTTTCATGCTCATGGCAAAACCAGAGAGAGAATGTGGATTGCTTTATTAAACAATGCCCCTCAGCCTGTTTCTTGTGGCATATCAGATTTACACAACGGATATGTAAAAATGCACGATTAAATGCCTTAGTCATCGTAGTGTGTCCTTTCCGTTGAAGAACCAATGACGTTTCATGCTGTCCACATGATTCAGTCCTAGTTCTGGCATGAAATGTCCTCATTTAGCTTGTGCGTGGCTCTGCAGAGCTGCTGATGTAAGGCAAGCCGAGCATCCAATGCTACACAGTATATTAACAGATCACGAGCCATGCAAACACGAGATTATTCCTATAACAAAGGCAATATCGCTTCTTTTGTCCACTCCCTAGCTAATGCTTCAGGAGCCTTTACTGGGGTCAGTAAAACCGTGTCACCAACAAAAATGGTCATTGTTCCTTTTCAGATTAAAATTGAGATGGTGTAGGATCAATATCAGTGGCTCTTAAGGAGTAGTTTAGTCTTCATACTGTATTTTGTTTGTTTTTCTCATTTATCATTTTTATTGAATGACAATTGCAACACATAACATGGTAATTAATTTCAAGTCGCCTACACAGCGATATTTGCGGATAACATTCTACATGTCGCCCTATGTAGAGCCTTATTTCTCGCTCAATTGATCAATTAACCGCTTAAGTATACAAATAGTCATACAAATAATCTGTGTGTCAGGCGATGTTCGATGTGTTACATACATACAGTTTCAAAGCATGCGGTACATTTTTTGTTTTTTATAGTTAACTTGGGAGGGGTTGGGATACAGAAGGAAAAAAGGGGGGGGGGGAGGGGAGATCCCTGGACACAGCTTCACATCGCAGTCAGCAGTACAGTACAGATCACCTTCCTTATATAGCTTGTGAGATTGATGAGGCTATATGTACCCTGAGCACCTCAACGCCCTGACCCCTTTGGTCCCTTAACGTTTGCGCCTGTGTGCTCCCTTATTGGCCCACTATGATGGTTAACCATTTGGTTTGAGCAGTCGGTTTGTCTTAGTTGTCAGTCAGGGACTATGTGGCCGCCCAACATACCCATTCTTTATCATACTTTCCTAGGCATCCTTTCAGTTTGCTGGCCATTTTCTCGTACATACTAATCACATTCATTTTGTTGATAATCACCTCTATCTGAGGAATTTGTTTGCTTTTCCAGTTCCCAGCTAAAGCTACTTTTGCTATCGTCAGTATGTTCAGAATCACTTTTTTGTGTGGATGCGTGACTAGGTCTGGTATGACATGTAATAAGTACTTTTCCGGTCGCAATGGGATAGAGGTGCCAGTTTTACTCGAGATCAGGATTTGGATTTGTTTCCAGAATCCGTCTAGCAACGGGCATTTCCAGAACACATGTAGCATGGTTCCAGTGTCCGACTCACATCTCCAACACAAGTTCGTAGCGCCTGAGTACATACTCGCTAGTCTTTGTGGTACCAGATACCACCTCATAGTTATCTTGCAATAGGCCTCCCATAGCGAGAGGCTACTCGATGCCTGTTTTGTATTTGCCCTTGCAGACTGCCAGTCTGCTTGGGAGATATGAAGTCCCAGGTCCTGCTCCCATTTTGCCATGTATTTCAGTTTATCTGGGGTGTTTTCTGTGACCAACGCATTATAACATAGGGAGAGCGGTTTTGCTGCCTTTATCAGAGATAAGTGGCTAGGTTGGAGTACCGGAGAGTCAGTTCGAGCGACTGTGTGGTTACCATGGGTTAGTATTATATTTTTGATCCTTAAATAAAGGTACAGATCTCTCAAGTCTAACCCCAGTTCCTCTTTCAATTCAGGGAATGGTTTCACCGCATCTCCTGACATTAAATCCCTCACTAATCTCGCTCCCTTGTTAAGCCATTTGCCCACCTGTATGCCTGGGGAGTAGGCTGCTAGTGTCGTGATGGGTGCCTCCCTAAATAACCGTACTGGGTCCAGTACCTTCGGACACCAGGTCTTCCATGCTGTAAGCATAGTGATCGAGCATCTCAGGGTCATGCCCGCAGATGTTCGGGGCGTGGAGCATGTCCACAAGTAATGGACTGTGTCGTGTGCCTCTAGGCATTCATTTTCTAATGACAGCCAGAGCGGTTTACAGGGGAGATTATGGATCCTAATGAGTCGCAGACCTTGTGCCAAGAAAGAGGCCCTGTAGTATGCCGTTACATCCGGCATCCCCAGTCCACCTTGGACGTAAGGGAGACCCAGACACCCTTTATTCACTCTCGGGGGCTTCCTCTTCCAGATGTGTGCATTGATCGTGCTTTGGAATTGTTTGAGCAGCGCAGTCGGGAGGAATATGGGCAGGGTTCTGAATAAGTATAGTATGTGTGGAAGTGTCATCATTTTAATTAGATTAATACGTCCTAGCCAGGAGGTATCCATGCTAGCCCACTGTTCGAGGGAGGATTTGATTTTCTTTAGCACGGGGAAGTGATTTTCTTTGATCACCGTTTGAAGGGATTTGGTGAGGTTTACACCTAAGTATTTTAAGGAATTGGTGCGCCAATCGAAGGGGTGCTGCGGTTTTATCCTTTCTAATGTAGGTTTTGGTAGGTTTATGGGTAGAGCTTGCGTTTTGGTTATGTTGTTTTTATAGTACGATACCTTCCCATAGTCTACCAGCGTTCTCATGAGATTGGGAAGGGAGGACTCTGGTTTTGTAACAAACAGCAGTATGTCATCGGCAAACAGAGCTAGTTTCTTTTCGCCCCCCTGGGTATGCAGCCCATGTATATTGGGATCATTTTTTACTATTCTTATTAGCGGTTCCAAGCATAGGATAAATATTAGGGGGGAAAGAGGACAGCCTTGTCTGGTGCCATTACATATGGCGAGCCTGTTAGATACGAAGCCCGTGCTAAAGACTTTTGCTGAAGGGTTTTGATACAGTGCCATTATGCTCGAACTAAAGTTTAGTGGGAATCCCATTCTGGTGAGGGTGAGTGACATATACCTCCAATGTAGGCGATCGAACGCCTTCTCAGTGTCAAGCGCTAGCAAGAGTCCCGCTTGATGCGAGACGTTCGCCCATTCAATCAGGTTCAGGAAATGTCTAGTGTTGTCCCCTACCTGACGCCCCTGGACGAAGCCCGCTTGCTCCTCCGAGACGAGGTCTGCTAGGATTGGTTTAATTCTGGTAGCGAGGAGTTTGGCATACAATTTGGTGTCTGCATTCAGGAGGGAGATCGGACGTAGGTTTGCGCAGTGTGTGGGGGGTTTGTTGGGTTTGGGTAACGTCACTATATGTGCCTCCAGCATTTCCGTGGGCATATTCCCTGCAGTTTTTATGTGATTGAATAGGTTGGTGAGAGGCGTGAGTAGTTGTTTGGTCAGTTTTATGTAGTAGTAGTTGGATATTCCGTCTGGTCCGGGGGCCTTATGTTTGGGGAGGGATTTGATTGCTATTTCTACTTCGCCCTCCGTGAAGGGGTTCTCCAGTTGGGTTCGTTGCGCTTGCGTTAGACTGGCTAAGGGCACTCTGTCTAGAAAACGTACTATCTCGTCTTCCGTCGGTTGGTGTGTGGAGGGATCCTTTTCTAGTTGATATAGTGAGGCATAATATTTCGCTAGTTCGTTCACTATGTCTTGGGGGTTGTATAATTTATCCCCAGTTGTGGAGGTTATGTACGGGATTTTAGATTGCAATTTAGTTTGTTTCGCTTTATTGGCCAGCATTTTCCCAGCTTTATTACCCATAACATAGTATGATTGCTTCAAAAACCTCAGGTGTCTTTCTGTTACAGCGAGGTTGAGGCTATGAAGTGTTGTGCGAAGTGACATCAGTCGCTTATGTGTTGCTGTTGTAGGGTTTGTTTTATGGGCGGATTCTACTAAGGCCAGATCTTTCTCTACCTTGTCCAGTGTTGTGTTGTGCAGCCTCTTTGTTCTAGCCCCTATCTGGATTAATTCTCCCCTCATGACAGCCTTATGGGCCAGCCATTTTGTAGCGTCGGATGACGAGCAATCTACGTGATCAGCGAAAAATTCTTCAACCCGGACCTGTAGTCGTTGGAGATGTGCCGGTACGTCTAATAGACTTTCATTCAGGCGCCATGTGCCTCTACCCCTAGCTGGATACGGAATTCGCATAGTGACAACATATGGGGCATGGTCGGACCACGTGATTGGCCCAATGTGAGCCTTAATGGCGAAGGGCAGTGTTTTGGTGTCAAGTAGACAAAGATCAATTCTCGTGTAGGTCCTATGGACCGACGAGTAATACGTGTAGTCCCTCCCGCTCGGGTTCAGGCCTCTCCAGGTGTCATAAAAGTTATGCCCATGCAATAATTTCCTAAAATGTTGGCCTAGTGAGATTGAATGTTGTTGTGGTAATTTGTTCCCCTCTCGTTTTATATCGACATCGGGATCTGGAGCGCAATTAAAGTCCCCGCATATAATTGTGTGGCCCTTTCTGAACTTGTCAATTGTCCTAAACACTTTGCTGAGGAAGGTTTTTTGTTTATCGTTCGGCGCATATATGGAAGCTATAGTCACCGCTAAACCATTTAAGGAGCCCACTAATATTAGTATTCTCCCATCTCGGCTGGCAAATTGATTGGATGGCGTGAATGCCCAGTCCCTATGGAAATATATAGCAACTCCTTTAGCCTTAGTGCTTGACATTGCGTGGTATCCTTGAGGATACTGTTTGACATTGAGTGTGGGATGTTTCCTAATACAGAAGTGCGTCTCTTGGAGGCCTATAATCGCTGCCTTGGACTTGGTCATTTCCTGTATTGCTAGCCTCCTTTTGTGTGGGCTATTGAGACCCTTAACGTTTAAGGTTAGGATTGTCAGAGAGTCATCCATGATCCTGGTGTAGTGTTATGCTATGCTGGGGCCGTGGGACGGCATTCGCTGCCTGCGACATGCGATACGCTACTGATCTGGGACTGAAAGGGGGGGATGTAGGGATGATGGACATAAAAACAGGGAGGGAAAAACAATAACTTAAGTATGTACAAAGCGCCATGGAGAAAACTAGCGCTCTACGTGGGTGAGGTGTGAGCGGGCAGACTCTGTCCGTCTCACGTCTCATCCTGGGGACGCACCTGGGAGATTCAGCCGAGTGCGTGACGGCTTTCTTCCAGTTAACCTTATTCCTACCCCACAAACACGTCTGAGATGTCCAGCCAGGACCCACCAATGGAACACTCACAAGACCCTCCCCTCCATCTTGCTATCATGGATATGTTATGCCGTCACAAAACCTGCATAGTATATATTGTCTGAGTCGTGACTTCTGTACCCCATACTTCCCACTTGCTATAGTGCTCTTAGAGATTGCGTCCCTACCGTCCCCATTGTATCTGCTCTGAGTCCCCACCCTCTGGGTTTTAACAGGTTTGGTCACTCCGCTACGTAATGCTTTACTCCTTGGGCAATAGGGATTCGCATATAATGTATCACAGTAAGAGGTTCAGAATAACATACTCACAATCCAGTTACATTTGCATGTCACAGAGCGGAGGCTAGTATTGGGTTAGAGTGTCTCTCAGTGTCCAATTCTACAGTGGGTTAGTGGTATGTCCCTGTTGGGCCCCGACTAGAGTTCTATTCTTTTCTTTGTGGCGAGCCCGCCATCTGCCAGTCAGCATGCGGTCCTCTCGGGGATGCTGTAGTCGAAGCGTCTCTCGGTTGTAGCGGGAATAGGCCCCATTCTTTTAGTAAGCGCATTCCCACCTCCGGTTCGTTGACGGTATGCGTTTTGGCATTCCTCCATATAAGTAGTTTTGTAGGATAGCCCCATCTGTATTGTATGCCGTTGTTTCTCAGGGACTTTGTCACGTTGATGAATTCTCTGCGTCTGCCCATGGTCATAGCTGACAGGTCTGCGTATAATTGAACACCCGTGTATGGTGCGGGCATCTCGGTGATTTTCCTCGCTGCCTGCAGTAGGTGGTCCTTCGTCTTATAGTAGTGGAAGCGAGCGACAACGTCGCGTGGCGTATCTTTATGCAGATTCTGCGGTTTCGGTAGTCTGTGGGCTCGGTCCATGAGCCATTCTGGCTCCGATATCTCCGGCGCCAGCGACTTGCACAGGGAAGTAAGGTATTGCGGCAATTGCTCTCTCGTGACGCTTTCTGGAATACCACGGAAGCGAATATTATTTCTGCGTGAGCGATCTTCCATGTCCGCTAATTTTCTTTTTAAGAACTGTTGTTCACTCACTAATTGTTGTACTGTGTCTGCCAAGGCATCTTGCGCTGCGCATATGTCATCAGTACGTGTTTCTAAATTGTTTGTTCTTTCCCCCAGATCTGCTATTTCCTTCTTAATATCATTTGTGGCTTTTTTCAAATCAGACTGCAGGATGAGTCTAAAGTCTTTCAGCATTGCATAAAGTTTTCTTTCTGTAACTGGGGCATCAGTGTATACTTGCTCCTCATTCTCTGTGGGAGGGTTTGAGGCCTGTGAGGATTCCAGTTCCTCACCGCCGCCATCTTGCGCCGGCCGCGACCGGTCTTTTTTCCCGTGGCGGATCGGATCCGTCAGCTTAGTCTGCTTTGCCGGGGCCATGGGAGGTGAGGGGAAGATAACCCGCCCGTTTCTCACCGTCAGCCGGGGGGTAAGAGCTGCTATAAGTCACGCTGTAGCCGTCTCGGACCGGGAGCTCTCACTCCATGCGTCCGTTCCACTCGGCAGTCGGACACGCCCCCTATTTTGTTTGTTTTTAATGATTTTACTTCTTTGACACTACTACACCCCCTGTTTATTTTTGTTAATGAGTTGTGACCGCGTTGTGTCATGGTTTTCAATTGAAAAACATTACCTTTCAATTTCATATTTTTTTTTTTTTTTTTGCTTTCTGGAGACATCCAGTGGACAATTGTGGAACTTGCATCTCCAACACTGCTGGCAGAGTCTCATGTTTTGCTGTGTATGGGCTTGTTTCCATGCTTGTTGCAATCATTATCTGACAAGTTGGTTATAGCTAAATTGGCATTCATTGCTGCCGGCCTTTACCATGCTACAAAATGTAACATTTGATGACCGTTTTTCATGAAAATGTAAACTTCTTGCAGCATAATAAATAGCTGAACGGGCTTTACATTCTAGACATTAACCATAACCAAATTCAAAAACAAAACGGGTTGCCTCTAGTAGTAGAAGAATACTGTATTATAAGAGACACTGTCCAGAATATTGCATATTCACCAAATGACCTAGCTTCTTTTACTGTTTTATCCGCGGGATAAACAATCATGTGTTGATTTTCCACTCACATGGTATAGAGCTTCAAACAAGCTCCGGTCACAATAGCGTGTAGTGGTATAATCCCCACCAATAGATAAAGGTGCCATATGTGTAATTTCAGTGTTTTTGTTCAGTGAATGATAAATAAATCCAATAGTGTAATATTACTGATCTGTGATCTGATCCTACTCTTGTTAGATAGGGGTCTTGGTTTTTGGGTTTAGAATTATATCTGTTTTTATTTTTATTTATTTTTTTATATATATATTTTGTCGAAATCTTGGCATGTGACACAGTACATTAAACATGCAGAGGTTTCCCCCAAACCTGACAAGCAGCAGAAGCAGTAGAGGCTCCTATACAGCTCTACTCCAGGATGAGTTGCTGGCCCTCTGGTTCGCAGATTAGAAAGATGTATACATGCTTTCTAGAATGCCAGTCTCTGTCAGAGGAAGAACTGAGCAGCTGTAAAAACCAAAGTACATTGTGGACTTCAGCAAGTATATCACTATTTATTTATTTATTTATTTGCAATATTACACTATTGGGTTTTGTTTTTCTCCAATTGCATATCCGTCACTGAAATTACACATACAACACCTATAACCATTGGTGGGGATTATACCACTGCAAGCTATGACCGGAGCTTGTTTGAAACTCCATACCATGTGAGTGGGAAATTGACACATGATTGTTGTATGTCTTCACCTACAAAGAAATAATACACAAACTGTTCTTTTCCTTGTTTTATTTATTTATTTTTTAATATTTTTATATATACCCACTGATAAAACACTAAAAAAAGCAATGTGATTTGGGCAGTACTCAAAATTCCGGATGGTGTCCCTTGAATTCTCTTATAACTTTATACATAAACGCAGTATTCTTCTACTGCTAGGTGCAACCTGTTTTGTATTTTGTCTTTTGTTCTCTGTCTTTGGGGTACTGAGGGTGTTCCCTTTGCTCAGTGGTTGAGAATCCGTTGGTTGATCTATTGGTGCTTGTTTATCCTGTGTGTATTGTTAAACATAACTGTGCCTATTTCAGTTGTTTAGAGTGTTAAAGACAAGTTAACGACTGCACCTCAGCAATACATCTTTATTACATAAATACACACAATGCATATTTTAGTAAAATTAAGCATTGTTTATCTCATTTTATTAAATACCCTGGAGATATAAATTAATAAAAAGGCCAGAGAACTATCTTTCCAGAATTAAACCATCATTTTGACATTTTTCTAGAGTTAACCGCAGGTGAAAGTGCACAGGTGATAACCACCATTTTGTAGTGTCATGGTGGAGCTTCTATGGTACCGAACTCAAAAGCACCCAGTATTCTGACTTGCATCATCATGCGCCCTGGAATTCTTCAGTCATACATGAGTTACATGCAAATGTAAAACACAGGAGTGGACCATGTAAGCATGGCATAAATATGGAGCCATAATTTTGTGCTGTTGCTGTCAATGGTCAACCAGCGATAAGCTTACAGCAGGGGTCCTCAAACCTTTTAAACAGGGGGCCAGTTCACTGTCCCTCAGACAATGTTGGGGGCCAGACTATAGTTTGAACAAATTCCTGACCGAGATACTGACAGAGATACTGACAGAGATACAAACAAACACACACATACTGACAGAGATACAAACAAACACACACATACTGACAGAGACAGCTAATCTTTCTTACTTTTCTTGTAGGAGGGTGGGTGTGATTGATGGGAGTCAGCGTGGCTTTTCCCTCCTTGCGGCCTGTCTCGCTTCCTTCCTGTGCGGAGGGAGCTGGGAGGAAGTGACTGGCTGTTACTTCCTCTCAGCACTACTTGCGGCTGCAATTTCTTTTAAAGGGGCCTGGTCGCGCTATTGCACGGCTGCAGCGCTGACCGGCCCCCTGAAGATATAGGGCCCAACGGGTGGCCCTAAATGCTTGGGCCGGGTTCAGTATCCTGGTGGGCCGGATCCGGCCCGCAGGCTTTAGTTTGAGGACCCCTGGCTTAGTGTCACTCTCCCCCTATTGCCAGGCACCAGGCAATTTTATTGATCAGTGTTGTTATGAGGTAGAGCTGTCTGGTGTGAGAGTATCAACTTTAGAAGTAAACCATTGGAAAACTGTGTAACCCCCAAAGGTAAGATGTGCCCAGTCACTCCTGCATCATAACTTTAGTGGGTGGGAGTGATCCTTAAGCCATACTCCTGATGTGTGTGTGTGTGTATATATATATATATATATATATATATATATATATATATATATATATATATATATATATATATATATATATATATATATATATATATATATATATATATATATATATATATATATATATATATAATACTGTGCTGTCGTTATTTTTTAAAAAAACCTGCTGCTTCCAGCTTTTACTGAGGTAACGGGGGTGACGATGGTAACTAACTGGATTTAAAGCATATCTTTATTTTATTATTCTAAAAATTACATATTTGTATTGAGATGCAATTTTGGCAAATGTCCCTATATGCTCCCTCCTTGTGTTATAGCTCATTTCTTCAATGCTAATTTTTCAAAAAAACAACTTAATACTGTACTTGGTTATATAGTTATTTTTTTTTTTGTTGTTTTTTTTTTTTTATACTGTGTGAAATTTTAAAAACTGTGTCCAGAAATGTTTTGTTGCAAATGTTAAGCTGTTTATGCAAAAAATTTGAAATTCACATTTAATTCCTGACAAGTCTCACTTCAGTGAATATGCCTGTTTTTTTAAAAGATTTTTTTTTTTTTTGTTGGTGCTGAACAAGAGAGAGGGAGGTTATTAATTATGCATGACTTATAGAGGGGTTGGTTGGAACCGAATACGCCACATGAGACAAACATTCTCATTCTTCTTTTAATAGACAAATGGCATACCTCACTGTTTGAAATGAAAGCACTATATTCATGTATGTATGTTTGAGGAATTGTCACTATTCTGTTTTCCCTCACCCCACTTTTAAAACATTTGATGGGGTTTAATATGTATGGGGTTTAATATGTAGTGCTGGTGAAATACATAATTACCCTCCTAGGTGAATTTACCAAATTACCGGTAGTTATTTTTTATTTTTTTTTGGGTCAGATACAGTAAAGAACACCATAACTAATACAATGCAATGCACTGTAGTACAATGCACTAATGGTAAATGAAAAATGAAGAGGGTGAATCTACTCCAGCAGGTTGGATAGGCAGACCTTCCTCTGTAGTGTAAAGATCCTGCTGCAAAATCATCAGATGAAGAGTTCACCTCACCGACACAGGTATATATGCATACGATTCAAAATCGCTGACACTATATGGGCTTGCGTGCTCGGGACATCCATGTCCCTTCGAAGGCCCCCTGTCGGCTATTTTGAATCGTATGCATATATAGCTGTGTCGGTGAGGTGAACTCTTCATCTGATGATTTTGCAGCAGGATCTTTACACTACAGAGGAAGGTCTGCCTATCCAACCTGCTGGAGTAGATTCACCCTCTTCATTTACCATTAGTGCATTGTACTACAGTGCATTGCATTGTATTAGTTATTGTGTTCTTTACTGTATCTGACCAAAAAAAAAAATAACTACCGGTTGTCTGAGCTTATCAAACTTCAGGTTATCAGCCAGTTCAATATTTTTCTATAGGAAAGCATTGTGAGACTATCGCGCATGCTCGGCACAACTCCACTCTGCGACAATCAGCATCTCCGACTAGAGATACATTGACTCAGTGCATCTCTATGGGGAAAGGTCAACACCTCCATGCAGAGTGTGGCAAAGCTAGCCACTTCAGATTGTTATATGTCTACAGGTTGTCCTAGAAAAGCTGGTCCAATTCTGCTAGTTTATGTATTCGTCTATACCTGTAATAAAGAGCCTTCGTATGCTAACGGCCGAAAGCCGCTAGCATTCATATGGTAGTTTCATGAACAGTGACTTTTTACACTGTTCATGAAACGAACAAATTACCGCAGGGGGTCGTGTGGCTCCCATTAACCAGTTGCAACATTGTATCAATCGGCTGCTAATTGATTTCCTGGGAGGCCGTCGTTCAGCTAACGACCACGCGGCGGCAGCCATCTTGGATTTCCTTTTAGCCTAGCTGTGTTTGGTCGTCCAGTGCCTGGAACTACAATCGGCTACTCGACGGCGCGAACACCGCTGGACTTCCAGGCCGTTCAGGAGCGCCGGTCTTTCGGTACTTTCTTCCAACCTATGTATTCGTGACTTTCTGAAAAGTTGGTGGTAAAATGTATTTTGTGCGTTGTTCGTTATTTATCCTGGGATCTGAGCGGTACTTTCCCAAAGTGTGCGCTCAGACCCCAGCTATCTGCCAAACGGTCATTCGGTACAATGGCACGAATAAAGTATAAGTTACATATTTTTGTGTGAAAAGCCGGTTCTGCTGTACGGAGGGATAATTCCCTTAAGAAGATATTCTTGTGGGAGTATCCCTCTCGTACAGCAGTGCATGGTGGGAGAAATGTTCGACATGTAGTCCTTGTGGCGAAACCAACCTCGCCACTGTACACTGGAGAAGCCTGGTTGCTCGCCTGCTGCCTTTGGACTATGGCCCCATGTTAGAAGACATCTTTTTCCCTGCAGAAAAGACTTATTCGTACTTTTCTGCCGGGTGTTCGGTAGATTCAATCTACCGAACAACCGCACGAATGAATAGACCACCTGGGAGCTGGACTGTGCCGGCAATTAACCTCCCTGAAGCTGCGGTTAACCGCTGCTTAATTGACGAATGCTGGGTGGCCGCCATTCATATCACGAACACGAGGTCGCGGCCATTTTAAACATGCGAATGGACAGCGGTGTTCGACGCTTAATTCATGGAACTGAAATCGGACACAGTTTTGCGCGAACACCGCTGAAGCCGCCGACATCCCTTCTTGTTCGGTGAAAGTGCACGAACGGCCCGGTGTTCGGTAGTTTTGTTTGAGTTTGTTGTACCCCAGATAGGAATCCCATGGAGCCCATTCGCATGAAACTGACTGTGTAAAGACTTTGACTCCATGGCGATTAAACTGTATTCGTGTGGTCTGAGCGCCATTCGCTTAATAATGTGCGCTCAGACCTGAGCTATCTGGGGATATGTAGAACGTATATGTTTTGTGTACTGAATGTGACTGTAGGTAATTTTATGTCTTTTACTGTTTGTTTTCTGCCATGTGGTTAATGGAGTTTTGCCTCTGTCTTTGGAGATAATTGAATTACTTCTCCATTATCTCCAGAGCAGAGAGGAGGGATTGTGATGCATTGTGGGGATTGTTTGTGATGCATTGTTTTTAACCCCTTTTGGGTAAAACGGTCCGTTACAGTCCTCTACTGTACAACCCCTGAAAAGTGACTAAGGAAACCCCTTGCATGGGGAATCACATAAATACTGGAGCTTGTGAATAAAATCGTCAGTTGACTCCCAGAACTGTGTTTCGTCCGGTTACTGGGGGATTTGGGATATTGCCTTCATTTTCAGCGCTTTCATTGGATTACTTTCTGTACCAGCAGAGATATGGGGATTTAATATTGCAGCTCCGCTACACAGAGCATGGAAGCACCTCTAGTGGCTGGATGAATGACTGCCACTAGGTGTGTTACTAGGCAGCGTTTACATTAAAGGGACACTCCAGGCACCCAGACCACTTCTGCCTATTGGAGTGGTCCGGGTGCCAACTCCCACTACTCTTAACCCTGCAAGTGTAATTATTGCAGTTTTTTATAAACTGTAATAATTTCCTTGCAGGGTTAACTCCACCTCTAGTGGCTGTCTACTACACAGCCACTAGAGGGCACTTCCTGCATCATAGCACAGAAAACCTGTGCTAGTCGCTGGACGTCCTCACGCTGTGTGAGGACCTCCAACGTCGCTCAATTCGCCATAGGAAAGTATTGAAAAGCGTTTTTCAATGCTTTGCTATGGGGAGCTCTAATGCGCCACGCATGCGTATTAGGTCTCCCCAGCCGGTGGGTGGGATCAGTCTCGCCCACCGGCCGACATAATACAGAGGAGGAGCGGCGTTGGAGGAAGAAGCAGCGACGTGGGACGTGTCGCTCCTCTGGTAAGTGACTGAAGGGGTTTTCACCCCTTCAGCAACCGGGGATTGGGAGGTGGGCGGGAGAGGGGACCTGCAGTGCCAGGAAAACGGATTCTTTTCCTGGCACTGGAGTTTCCCTTTAAAATGCCTGCATGGACAGGCTATACTCACCAGAACAACTACATTAAGCTGTAGTTGTTCTGGTGACTATAGTGTCCCTTTTAAATAGCTTAACTTTTGCCTTTATAGAAAGTCTTGATGTAGTTTGCAAGCTGGTTAAGTTCGGAGCTCTGGAGGTAACATCGTGCCCACGGGATAGTTAACACATACTCATGGTTTAACCCCTTAAGGACACAACTTCTGAAATAAAAGGGAATCATGACGGAATATTTCCATCATGTGTCCTTAAAGGATTAAGGTGTCTGCACGATCTACTAAATTGTACACACAAGAGAACTATATACTTCCTATTAGCACCTACCTCCAGTCTGACTCCGGTATTACCCGTCGCTTGACACTTTTTGAACCCCTCCTCTCCTGTGATGTAGAGTTGCCAGCGCCTGCAAATCAGCGGCTCTGTTCCTTTAATCATAATTTGCCCTAATGCTTTAATTAGGATGTGGTTTGGTAGAAAATTTCAGGTAGTTTACAGTGCATGAAAAAACTCTCAACTAGTTCATTTCTGAAGTCTACATGAGGGCCTTTGAGTCTGTAGCTGAATTGGATATTTTTTTCCAGATTGGCAATGTTTGACTGAATTTGATGATTAAAAAAAAAAACTGTAAACTAAATGAGTCCAGTATGTTGGTTTTGGTCTACCCATGAATACACCGGTCAGTGGAGCTGCCATATATAGGCCACTCCCGACTGTACAGGGGGCTGAATTTCTTGGTTTTCGAGTTTTATGCTTTTTGGTGCCCATGTGGAGGGTGAGGGGGAGCGGGAACTAGACATGCTATCACCTTATACTACTCACACTCGGGTGTCAATGCAGAAAATAATATACACAGGAGTACTGTCATCCACTGTTAAAATAACTGCAACAGTACCCCAGTACATAAATCTATAACTACATCTAATTATTATAAACAAATATTTTTCAGTAATGTTGCCCTATTCATACCTCTGCCAACTCTATAATGTCCGCTATCTCGAAGTTTGGTTTTGGCACTTTATACCCTCATGATCCTTTATCGTACTCATGACATGCGCACAGTCGTTATTCGGCATGTGCAATACCCATACTCCAAACTCCCATTAATAAGACACCAACATCGACTTTTCTGTTGCAAATATATAGTCCACAATTTTATTTAATTATTGTAATAAAATTCAACAAATTAGGGTCATTGCCAAAATCGTAATAATATTTAGAAACCATTTCCCCCCCCCATACATAAATACCTCTGCTAATGACACCGTACCAATATAACAATAACCATATAAATAACATGAAACACTGCCTACCAAAAAGGCCCCATATCCAAATGTTCAAACTGTAGGGGTGTACCCCCAGGTTCGGAGCCACCGATGAGCTCGAACCTTCCCACCAATTGTAAAAGTCCTTCCTAATCCAGCCTAAACCTTGCCATGACTACTTCATACTCCACCTAGCCCTTTCCCGCCGCTGTGACCAAACGGAAAATCAACAACGAAACATCAGGGAGGGTGGGAGGAACAACTAACATGTAAGTGAACGCTTTAGTTAAAATGGCCACTTCCCAAGATGGCCGCTTATATATCCTTAAGCCCCAATTCCCTTTACTAACCCACAGCCCAGAATTAAATTTAGATTGCGTGCCTACTTCCTGGCCCTGTCAAAGCCCATTCCTTTATGTGCGCTGTTCCATGGGCTACATTTTGGGACCTGCGTGTCCCTTACTGTTTGTTTCGTATTTCTAAAAATCTTACAGATTTACAAAAAAACAAACTGTAAACGGTAGATACCCAGTATACAGAATAATGGGGGACAAGGGGTCATGATAAAGTCTCATTGTGAGAGCTGAAATGTTGCCAATTGTGGTGCCAATTGTGGTGTATTATTATTGATATTTTATTTTCATATTTGCTGTTTAGGCCAGTACACCTATATCATCATCAGTTTGCCTCTTGTAGATAATTCCAAAAGGTATTTTTATTGCTTCACCGCTAGTGATCAAATCTGGGTTCATACCATGTGTGCAGATACAGATCTGTTCTGTATACCAGATGGCTGTCACTTGGGATTGACGTCTATATCAAATGTCCCATCTTTAGTTTCCTAGCCACACCTCCAGAGACTTCATCAGACATTAGCTATGAGGAAATGGACATATTATGATGGCCTACTTTTTTCAGCATGGAGCATAGAGAACAAAGCTGGGTGTATCAAAAGGAAATGGGACTTGTGCTCGGGAAGGAGTTTAAGGTTTTTCTGCTTCGGCTAAATATTTAAGGCTCTTTTGCTAAATACAAGAATCTAGACTACATGTCAAATAGTTGGTAATCCTCAGACTAGTTTTAAGAGGTAAGTTGTGTACCCTTTAATAATTCTTTATTTGTGTTTTTTTAGTGTTAATATTTCGTCTCTGTATGTGATCTTTAATGTTTTTCTTGGGTCTCTTGTTCGCTTGCTCGCCTTTGGGCACTTTGCGGTCTTTCAATGCTGTTGCTTTTGCTGTAGTTAAATCCATTCTTTTATTTTTTTTTATTTTTTTTTCTGTGTGTGACCACTGAGAAAATGCTAAGTTCTTGGTTATTTGGTTCTGACTAAGTACTCTATATTTTAAAATATAAACGAGCAAGTCTCTACATTTTCAGATTTATGTTAACACGGCTCAGTCAGATTTATTTAGTAAATGGATAATGTGATGCTTTGTTTACTTGGTACATTTAAAGGACCAGTAATAGACCTAAAAATGCTACTTTAAGCCCAATTATTTTCATTTATGATTAGTTATGTTTATAGCACAATCTGACATGTAACAGTTTTGTGTCTGTAAGCATATAGCTGATAAAGATTTACAGCCAAATATGCCTATAATATATAGATATTTTTTAGTGTTCCTTTTTGTTGGGTTTTATTACCTCTTGTCGTTTTCTATTTCTTTTTTCACTTTTTTTTTTTTTTTTTCAGCTGGGGTTATTTGACTTACTCTGAATTATATACATTGTGTTATTTGCATTACTAGCAAAGAAACATAGTTAAAGGAATACTATAGTGTTAGGAATACACACATGTCCTGCTGGAGTTGCTGTCTAGGTCTGCGGCCCCCCTCTGGGTGTAAAGGTAATTTGTACTCCCCTTTTTTGTCAAATTGCTGCAATGATCTTGCACAGGCTGGCCCCGCCTCCATGGCTCAGATCCTCAATCTTGATCTCAGCCAATCCAATGCTTTCCCATAGGAAAGAGTTGGGATGATATTGTGCATGCTCGGGAAAACGCATCGCAATGCCTATAACCTTTTTCTTCACGGGGAGCATGCATGGAAAAGCGTAACATAGGTGCTGATATAGGAAGCACCTCTAGTGGTCGTATGAGTCTCTGAAAAGCCTGCATGGATAGGCTACAGACACAATAAGATAAGCTGTAGTGGTTCTGGTGACTAGTGTGCTTTTTTGAATTATAAATTTGTACTTTCGGTTTAAGTTTATTTTGTTTCATGTTCAGCATTGAGATCACTGGCGGAACTCCAGGGGGCCCGGCTTCTCTGCGGACCCCTGCGACCGCGTGCCCACAGCCATGTGTTGCTGCCCAGGCCCGCGCGCTAGAACCACTGGGGCCGCACGTTATGGGGCCCATCGGGTGGCCCATGCTGTTAGGGCCACTAGATGGCAATGAATATCCAGGGGGCCCGGTCAGCGCTGCAGCGCTTTAACAGCGCGACCGGGCCCGCTATGATAACGTCAGCCGCTGGGAGGAAGTGACAGCCCTGGTCACTCCTCCCACCAATCACACAGAGCCCGCACCGGAGGAGGGAGTCAGAGTGGGAACTCTGACTCCCATCAGACTGAGCCACCACTGGACCCCAGGGAAGTCAAAACATTTGGTATATGTGTTTGTATATGTAGTGTTTGTGTGTCTGCATGTGTGAGGAGAAACGTATGGGAGGGAGAGGATAGAGGTTTTGGGGGTGACAGGGTGAATGTATCTGTAACGGAGCTTGCCACAGTATGGAATGGGGAGGATAGAGGTATGGGGGAGCAACGGGGTGGGGGGAGAGAAATGTATGGGAAGGGGATTATAGACATATGGGGTGATGGCAAGGGGTAGACGTATGGGGGAGCAACGGGGAGAGGGGGGCAGGGCAACTTTTGCACCGGGGCCCCATGGTTTCTAGTTACGCCTCTGAGATTTTTCTCACCATTAGGACAGTTGCATATCGCGATATATTGTATTATATAGATACACAGACCTTTTATTCAGTCTTCATTTCAGGCTGTCAGTGTATGTATACATTGTTACATTTTGTAACATGCAACTGTTTGCCAACCTCCCCGGCTGTCAGACTATAATATCTACTTAGCCTTTACAGTTTTCTTGCCGTGTTTTTTGCTATCAAACGTGTGGGAGTTTTCAATTTGTCAACAGCTTGCCCTGCGGAATACTATATATATATATATATATATATACTATATATATATACTTCTGCGTTTAGTAATAATGAAAAACAAAAACACAACTCCAAGGTGACTTGCATATTCAAATGAAGTAATAGCTCTTTAATGTGACCTTAAAATAAATGCATCAAACTCAAATTGTTTTATAAAATAGACATATCTGTCTATGGATCTTGCTGTAGCAGCTACATACTTAGACACACAATTGCTAAATGTCAGATTGTTCTATACAAAACTAATCTATCATAAATTAAAATAACTTGTCTTAAAGTAGCAGTTTCAAGGCTATTTATTACTTGTACTTAAAAAGTACCAAGTAAACAAAGCATCACATTACCCGTTTACTAAACAAATCTGACTGAGCCATTGCAACCTAAATCTAAAAATGTAGATACATGCACATTTATTACTAATTTAAAATATTGACTACTTTGTGCAAGGTCAGAACCAAACAGCCAGGAATGTGTCATTTATTGTATAGATACACAGACTGGTTGGAGTTGTGTTTATTCAGTTGTGGAATCAATTAATCCTATGAAGAACAGGTGTCAGATTTCTCACAGGCATTGTTCTGTAGTGTTATAGGCTCTATGGTTTATAACTCTAACCCGTTGCTGTACATGAGAAGTCCGTTATCTTCCCCCCGTCAATTAATCCAATATCCCTCCTCCTATTGGCTGCTGTCTCTAGGCTGCTATAGGTAATAAATCTAAATCGTGAATTTTAATTGGCTGCCTGTGATTGGTCCATGGCAGTGGGCCTGTTACATTATGTACTGTCTCTTGGTAGACAGATGGTAAAAACCCTTTTGTCCCTTTTAATCATGGTGTAATGCACACAGAACAAGGTATCACAATTAGTGTACATGTGTGCTGCTGATCTGCATTGCACAGTGATGAGTGTACAGAATTACTCAATACCAATATTAAAGGGTGGTGCTTGGGCCGGGGATTTCTGGGTGAATCAACCTAAATAACTGAACTTGATTACTGTACCTGTGAGTAAATGGGTGTACAGAAATTCCAGACCCATGTTGGTCCCTTGGGGTTTGGAAGTGAGCACTCCTGATTAGCATATATGTTTGAACAGTTAATTTGGAAGGGGAGCTGTGTCTCTGACAGTTCCGTTATCCCTCACATCCTAAAAATGCTATTAAAGAATTTCATGTGATGAGGAATGCCGTGTACGTCAGTATAAAACTCCTTTACCTTTGCAGCACCTACAGTTACTGGTACCTGACATGGTTTGCAAATCACATGCAGCTTCCAAACCACTAAAGAAGTGCTATGCATAGCCGGCCATATGCACACACATACCCCCAAAGCACCAACAGAACCAGTGCCTTGGCAGTCCAGGTAAATCGCTCATACAATGCCCTATAGAATTCTGATTGGCAATAAATATAGCTTCCATTAGTGATCAATTGACAAAGATATGTGCCTTTAAGTCCAACCTTACCTTTGTTTTATTTTTTTTATGAGCAATTGTGGGTTGAGGGGGTGGGGGAGTAGATCAGTTCACATGTATGCTGGTTTGCGTGGTGGTTTTATCGCATTTAGAATGTGCACTTTATAAAACAGCCCAAAATAATCTTTCAAATTATAGGACGTCCGTAAATGTGTAGTTTCATTATAGTTCATTACTGGATGGGCTCAGACTTATGGCGAAATACGAGAATCTTCTTTATCTAGCAGGTGATAAACTAGTGACTAAAACTGAGAATCCAGTTAACTACGAAGGGGGAATTGAGATTTTCCCAACATATTTGGTTGTGTAAGAAAGAGTAATTCTTGCGCTACATGTTGCAAGCCATTCTTTACTGTTTAGGAATATTTGTGGGAGCTTTTGCAGATGTTGCACATGCTATTATGCTTTTTTGCAATCTATTTTACATTAAAAACCAAAATGATATTTGATCCTGGGTTAATTACACCCTGCCCCCATTTCTTCCATATGTGAAGGGATTTTATTACTGCTCCAGTCGTCTGTTCTTCACCAGTAACAGCTGGTACGTCTTGGCAGCTTGCCTATGTGATCGGATTGATCAGGGTTAGAGGGCCGATCACTTTCACAATGACCTTCCATGATACAGGGATTTTATTTAAATTGTAATGTTTGTTTATAGAACTATAAAACTGAAATTATTTCCCTATTTAATATTATTTACATCACTCTATACACAAGCGCTCTGAAAAGCTCCCAGAATGCTTTGTAGAATATACATATTTTATATCACTATATATTTCCTACCCGCATATCTGTAACTCACGGAAGGATAGCTTCGCTTGAACCCATGCAAGATCTTGTAGAAAAGTACACTTGGACTAACTGTATCGTGCAGCTCCTAAATAAAATTCAGTGTACTCTAGCTGTAAGACTTGTATGTAGCATACATTTAGCTTCATTCATGATAAAAACATGACTAGAGCTGTTCAGTTCGATACTGATCCTATCTAGCTGCTGCTGTCAGATCTTCTCACAGTATTGTTAAAGGCACATTATAGTGACCAGAATAACTACAGCCCAATGTAGTAGTGGTTGTGGTCTCTATAGCCTGTCCCTGCAGGCTTTTCAATGTAAAACTTGCCTTTTCAGAGAAACATTGGTGTCCAGTATTACCTTGAGTGGCAGTCACTCAGACTGTCACTAGAGGTGCTTCCTGTGCAGCACTGACATGCAGCGTCTGCATGGAGGCGCTCAGTGTTTCCCATAGAGATGCTGATGATAAATTCTGATGTTCTTCACTATGGAGACGGGGCAAGCTGCAGCATGACCGGCACGTCATGAGGTAAAAAGGGGAGTAAAGTCACCTTTTCAGTGCGATTGGAGCGGGGCTAGTTGCCTAAATAGTTAAGCACAGTGTCAGGAATACATGTTTTTGTTCTTCACACTTTAGTGTTTAATGCCGTGAGCATGTGACATCTTGAATTTGCAAACGCTAGTTTGTGGACATTTAACTTGTTTTGTTTTGTGTGCGGAAATTTCTGAAGCGAGTGAAACTTTCTTGAGAAAATAGATTTTAACCTAAAATGCCTTCAGGAAGGAAGAGTACAGACTGAAAGCTATACTGAGAAAACTCACTAAATTGAATTTGACTTAAAATTGTAAATTGGATTTTTCCACCTCAGACTATGTGCTCAATAGTAATGATCATTTTGCCAATGCAATAATGTTTGTTTTAAAGCAGTGTCCCAATCTCTAGGTTTTCAGGACACGAATCATCGATCCATCTTTCCTGCTAGTTTTTAGTTACAAAATGTTTGTTTTTTCATTCACTGCCGTGTGCATATAACGTGCACTCAGTTCTAAAAAGCTATGTTAGGCAGTTTGTTAAAGCAATACGCCATTTACCATAACTACCGATGCTCCATGTATATATTATGGTAAAGAGATTCCTTGTCCCTTTTTTCCTATAAACATTCTCAACAACTACAGTGATTCACAATAAACACTGTAAAGTTTTACTAAGTGAAGATTTGGCTTTTATCCGAAGGTACAACATTCGTTTGTGGGCATTACATTTGTACATTTTGCGACACTGCAAACCTGAAATAAAGTAATCGCTTTTCAATTAAATCTGTGTAAGCTAATGTGACCAGATTTGGCTGTTAATGTCTGCTCTAGTCTAGAAGCAATAATTCCTTCTTTGCCCTATACACACATGCTTCTGTCTGTCTGGATTTTTAAACTGTGCGCAGAGACATAGTGCAAGGAGCATTGATTACGGTTCTTGGAAAGAAGATGGCCAACCTAGAGATGGGTCTAAAGACTGTTCAGTTATGGTTACCTTGGCTTTGAAAGGGACAGTAGGTAGACTGTGTAATAGTGAATGCTTGGTTGTATTGGGAAAGGTATTCACAGTAGAAGAGGGAAGTGCTCATGCCATTGTACAGAACACTGGTGAGACCTCACTTGGAGTATTGTACACAGTACTGGAGACCGTATCTTCAGAAGGATATTGATACCTTAGAGAGGGTTCAGAGAAGAGCTACTAAACTGGTTCATGGATTGTGGGATAAAACTTACCAGGAAAGGTTAAAGGAACTTAACATGTATAGCTTGGAGGAAAGACGAGACGGGGGTATATGATAGAAACATTTAAATACATAAAGGGAATCAACACAGTAAAGGAGGAGACCATATTTAAAAAAAAAAAAAAGAAAAACTACCACAACAAAATGACAGTCTTAAATTATAGGGGCAACGGTTTAAAAATATCAGTAAGTATTACTTTATTGAGAGGGTAGTGGTTGCATGGAATAGCCTTCCAGCTGAAGTGGTAGAGGTTAACACAGTGAAGGAGTTTAGGCATAAGGCTCTCCTAGATATAAGATAAGGCCAGGGACTAATTTTTTATTTATTTATTATTGCTATTTATAAAGCGCACACAGATTCCGCAGCGCTGTACAATTAGTTGAGAAACGTACAATATACACAAACAAATACAAGAGGTAAGAGAGCCCTGCCCGTGAGCTGATATCTAGCCATTGGAGCTCTTTTATACAAAGTGCTTAGCTAGATGGCCCGTGAGCTTACAATCTAAAGGATACCAGGGGGATTTGACACGAGGTAGCAGGGGAAGTTTGGAGGTGATGGCTAAAAGGGTTAACAGAGAAGCAGCTATTGTTAAGATGTTAGGGGAATGAAGAGGTAATTGGGTGAGAATCTCAAACAGCTGGAGGAGCATGCTATATATTTAAGGGGAGCCTGGGTGGGTGGGAAGTGGGGAGAAAAAAATGCAGTCTTCACTGAGTTGATTGTGAAGTGAGGCCTGAGGAATAGAGATAGAACAGTCATATGAAGGTATTTACGACTGGGGAGGGGAAAAGGAGAGTGTGAGAGGGGGAGGGGGGGGGGCAGAGTAGGCATGTGTTATAAACTATTGAATAGTTTAGCAACCAAATTCAATCACCCAAAATATTAATAACTGTCTACATGAAATATTGGTCAGAAAGATTAAATGACAGTGGTACACACTGCATGCACATAACATTACAGTGGCAAACTACAGGTATCAATTGTAACACATGAGAATTTTGTAGCAATCCAGTAATACGGGAGGTGGAGTATCTTCCAAGCTTCAGTCAGTTCCTGAGAGTGATGGGTGTTTCTGCAGGATGGTAAATGCAGTCTTCACTGAGTTGATTGTGAAGTGAGGCCTGAGAGTGATGGGTGCTTCTGCAGGATGGTAAATGCAGTCTTCACTGAGTTGATTGTGAAGTGAATGTATTTGGATAATTGGGCAGACTAGATGGGCCGAATAGTTCTGATCTGCCCACACATTCTATGTTTCTATAGTTTAGAGTGACTGGGCTCTTGCATTCACAGGAAATATTCTAACGCCTTAAAATGACGTTTGAAGAGTGAACACAGATATATATTTAATATAGGTTGATGAAAGTACGAGCAAGGAGGTTTGATTTCCAGTTGGGACAGTGACAAACTTTAAGGCATTGTGAGAAAATGCTACATTTTACAAAGGTATTGCTGATATCGACCCAATAGCGATTACAAATTTAAACATTGTGACGAAATCCGTGAATTCAGACTGCAGCATCATCTCCGTCTCTCAGCCTTCACAAGCTGTTTCTATGTTTCAAACCAGTTCCATTTAAAGGATGACCATGGTTTAATGAAAATATTAAATGTGTGCGTATTTAAAGAACATTGTGATTTGTGAAGAAAAAACGGATTTATGTAAAGTCTACATGTTACCACGAACCTTTACTACATTCTAGTTTCCACCCAATCCATGCTTCAGCAAGGAAAGTTTTTGCAAAAGCGTGAAAGTAGAACCCTGGAATAAAACCTAATGCTGGAATTCTACACCAGGAATCGAAATGTGCTAAACCATGACAGGATCTTGTTCTCTCTGCCATCGACTGCTTATTAGATCTACTGCTGAAAAGATCCACTTGTCTGTGTTTTGACCGGTCATTCGAGGAGATGGAACAGGTAAAATGAATCCCAAAGTCTCTCACCATACCAGGTGTAGGAATGCCTGTTTACATGATTTCGTCTCCCCCACGTGCTGGTGGATGGTATGGTCCATAAATTCCCTAGTTCTATGTTTTTGTTTTGTCTTCTCTTGAAACATAACTAAAACCCATAGGTTAATTGTATTCTTTTATTTTTGTTTCGTGTTATTTTGATTCTGGCGGTGATTGTATTATAATAAGTGAACTTGTCAGAAATCCTATTTTGCTAGTGGGTTCTTCCGAGACCTATGCATTAGCTTATGGCATTACTCTACAGGGACTAAACCGTACATACCTTTCAAATTGTGTTAATCACTAAAGTGTGATTTCCCAGAAATTCAGAGTGAACGTAATCAAATTTTATCCAAATTGAAAAAAACAAGTGTTTAAAGGAACACTCTGAGATGAAGTTATTCAGGCAATAGTGCCCGGGCATTATTTTACCATCAAGGGTTAAGCAGTTTTCAAGTGGTTTAGCCCCTCATGGTCTTCTGGCACCAGACAGCTAAGTCTCCTCTCTTCCTCCATCTGAGTTCGCAGTCATCACAAAGGTTTGACTTTTGAGTCCGAGAAATCCTACTTCAGTTTATAATTTCCAGAATCGTACCAGGCTGTTTACACATGAAACCGGTGTGCACTGAGGTTTATATGTGTATATAAATTGCAGTTCTAGATCAAAGGTCTAAATGCGGAGTGTCCACCATGGAAATCAAATGACTTTTATTACGTGTGATTTATGCGAAGCTAAATCAAACTTTCTTGTTTTTATAACAATATCATTATTTATGTATTTTTAGCAATGTATTTAATACATTCTATCTTATACATGTGCTTTTCGAATGCAGCCATTAGATGGCAGTCGTAGTATACAATTTGTTTGCCAACTTGTGTGAATCACAATGGAATTTCCAAGACGAATAAAGTGTGTTTTATTTATGGGAAAATGCCATGTTCTTCCTATTCAAAAAGAAATTACTTGTTGGACTTTTGTTCTGCTCTGCATTGATTGGAAGATGCTTAAAATGCTGTCATTAGTTGCATTAAGTGATTGTTTATTACCACACGGTGCCTCTGGGAAAGTAAAGAATCGTCGGCTTGTCTATAGGGGAGATTCGGGAAGTCTCACTCGACCAAAAATAAAATGGAAAGCCAAGCTGCCTTTTGTAAATCTAGAGGTAATAGTATTCCTCTGTCCAAAACCACATTACTGGATGATCCTAACCTTTTTATGTATAATTTTTTTAAAGATGTTACGGTGTATTACTTAGTTTGTGTTCTGTGACTGGGCTTGGCTCATTTTGCAATGGGGTAAAACACATTTTATATGGATTCATGAAAAAGTTAACTTTTTGTTTTTTTATTGATTTTTGGTTTCTTAATATTTGCAAAGACTGTTTCCAGCATTTCACATAGCCAGATATTCTGATGGCATACTAATAATTAACGACTAGTTTAGGTGAATGTCATTTAGAACAAGACCAATCTATCAAAATTCCAAAATACATTTATTGTACTTTACGGACACATTACTGTGTTGCACACCAAACCTTTCCAAATCTCAGGAAAGAGGGCTTTAGGATTTATTGTCCAAAATAAAGCATTATGCAGCCCTGTAAAATGGCCTGTATCAACGGTGATAAACCTTCTTTCCTGTTGGACATTTTTACCGCAAATCTATTGGTTTATCATCGTTATTGCAGAATCGTCAGCAAAACATTGAGTTTAAGCTGACTTTGAGGCATATAATGTTTTTATAGGCTATACCCCTTTAACATGCAGTGGAGTTAAACACTTACTGCAAACCAATGTGTCATTGTCCATGCTACAGGCTGTTATCTCAAGCAGAAAGCTTTGTTGAAAAGGTTGAGTTGGTGAGCCTAGGAGCTTGGGTACATTTTTGACATTTCTGCAAAGATTGTCTGTTTTTTGTTTTGTTTTTTGGTTCTGCAGTATGTTTTATTTCCATGATTTATTCATGTTTGTACCTAATGCTTTATTTTTATTTTTTTACACTGGGCTCCTGATGTTCTAAAGTATTTTTATTATTCCTCTTTTCAAATTCTAATTCCTCATATGTCATAGTGGTGTGCTAATGTCCCTGGAGAATTGCAAAGCATACCTCCCCCTCCCCCCCAATTTTAATGTTGCCGCCTCAAGCTAAAAAATGTTTAAAACAATTTTTTTTCCACGTTTTTTTTTTTCTACACTGTATCCCTGGAGCCCTCGTGGTAATGGAGGATAGAAAGCTGTTCAAAGCTACTAGTCCAGCATAAGCGATAGTCTTTCTCAATGATCTAGGCCTGATAGATCCCTCATCTGGGTCCTCCAGTGACTTGGGATGTCATTAGTCACCCCCTTTGTCCCTTAAGGCTAACAGGACTTGTTGACATAACTGTACTTTGTTTTGTTGTTCACATAGCTTTTGTTTTACTTGCAGTTTTCATGATTTTTGTCATGCAATGAATTCAGCAGCAGATTACACGTGTACAAATATGGGCTTTTTGTTTTTGAGTGAAATTACATGTAATCAATGACTTTTCTGTTTGCATGCAAGAGCACGGATGGACTGAATGGTCTCTGCCATTTCCTGGTCTCTGAAAACTGCACTACTGCAGGAGGAGATTGTATTTTATTTACTTTCTTGTAACCATTTGCACAGATTCCACACGCCTTGAGAATCCATTTGTAGTCTATAATAAAGTACCAGCCACTCAGAACAGGACATTTTCCATTTTTTATGTTGCAAGATCATAGAATGATACAAGTTCAAGAACACAGTAATGGAGAATTCTAAATTATTCTTGGTGAGGCCTAACTGTGAAAGCATAATTTTAGATGACTATTTTAAAATGAGTTAACCTGTTAAGGACCAAGGCACTTTTGAGAAGCAATGTGTTTGTGACCACTTTCTTTTTTTTTTTTTTTTTTCTACCTTGGCCACGTTTTTCCATTGATTATTTTTATTATTATTATATTATTATTTATATAGCGCCAACAAATTCCGCAGCGCTTTACAATGGGTGGACGAACAACTTGCCTGGTTACAACTACATGTCTGGACACACTGGAACAGAGGGATTGAGGCCCTGCTCAGTGAGCTTACATGTTAGAGGGAGTGGGTTATAGTGACACAGTAACAGAGGGATTGAGGGCCTGCTCAGTGAGTTTACATGTTAGAGGGAGTGGGGTATAGTGACAGTAACAGAGGGATTGAAGGCCTGCTCAATGAGCTTACATGTTAGAGGGAGTGGGGTATAGTGACACAGTAACAGAGGGATTGAGGGCCTGCTCAGTGAGCTTACATGTTAGAGGGAGTGGGGTATAGTGACACAGTAACAGAGGGATTGAGGGCCCTGCTCAGTGAGTTACATGTTAGAGGGAGTGGGGTATAGTGACACAGTAACAGAGGGATTGAGGGCCTGCTCAATGAGCTTACATGTTAGAGGGAGTGGGGTATAGTGACACAGTAACAGAGGGATTGAGGGCCTGCTCAATGAGCTTACATGTTAGAGGGAGTGGGGTATAGTGACACAGTAACAGAGGGATTGAGGGCCCTGCTCAGTGAGTTTACATGCTAGAGGGAGTGGGGTATAGTGACACAGTAACAGAGGGATTGAGGGCCCTGGTCAGTGAGTTTACATGTTAGAGGGAGTGGGGTATAGTGACACAGTAACAGAGGGATTGAGGGCCCTGCTCAGTGAGTTTACATGCTAGAGGGAGTGGGGTATAGTGACACAGTAACAGAGGGATTGAGGGTCCTGCTCAGTGAGGTTACATGTTAGAGGGAGTGGGGTATAGTGACACAGTAACAGAGGGATTGAGGGCCCTGCTCAGTGAGTTTACATGTTAGAGGGAGTGGGGGTATAGTGACACAGTAACAGAGGGATTGAGGGCCCTGGTCAGTGAGTTTACATGCTAGAGGGAGTGGGGGTATAGTGACACAAAAGGTAAGGGTAGTATTAGACTAATCACAGTTGCAGGAGAGGACTCGGTCGGGAGCTATTAACAGTTTAATTGATACGCTTTTATGAAGAAGTTCATTCTAACACAATTCCATGCTTTCTGGTTAATTGCATCCATACATAGTAAATATAATTTGGATTTTCATTTGATACCTTATTTGTATACAGAAAACTATATAAATTTGAATAAAATATTAAAACATCAAAACAATTCTCCGTTTTACATTTAATCATTTCTATACAAGAAGTCAAACTAAAGAAAACTATGAATAGATTCATTATTTAGATCTCATTGTTAAAATGCCAAATTGAATCTAGGATTTCAGTTCATTTTTTAGAAATTATAAGACAAATATGGCAAGGATTGAATTATGGTTTTAAAGTTATAATTTGTTAAACATCACAGAATCCAAAACCACTACACAAAAGTATAAATGAGTAGAAATCACATCCGCTGGCTACGTAAATCAGAGCAATTTGACACTTTTCATTCAGCTATTTTATCACTTACCTCGGTCAAAATCCTTTAATTTTTCTGTCTTTCACCTGTTTTTTATTTTGGGAAAGCTTAGACTATGCATGTCCCAGTACTGTAAACCCTTCTTATTTATATTCTGCTACTGTTCTCAAGTATGATACCTGACATGTATACACATATTTAAAGTGCTACACTGAGCGCTGCACATAGCTCATCTGTCAATCTGCTGCCACTAATTGTGGCCCTGACTGACAGAGGACCCTCAGGGATCCAATAGTTATCTGCAGGGATTTAACCTTACAGATACTTGTAACGTATGACAGGCTATGCCCTCAACAAGAGTTAAAGCCCTGCACTGTATGACAGGAGAGATGGCCATATAGTCCTTAAATTGACACTATAGTCACCAGAACTACAGCCTATTGTATTCTGGTGAGTAGAATCAGTCCCTGCTGTAAACACTGTCTTTTCAGAGAAAATTAAGTGTTTACATTACAGCCTAGTGATAACTCCACTGGCCGCTGTGCACAAGATCTCAATACCTGGGTGCCTCCGTTTTGTTCTCTATGTTGTCAGCAGTTTGCCTTTTTGTGAGATTCTTTGACCAATGATTTTAGGTAAATTATCTTAGCAGCGGAAATGGGAGTTTAAACTCCTCCCATTACAAACATATGCCAAAGATCATACTCACCGTGAGAAAAAGTAATTGCTACTTTAGCTTATGTATAACAAAACTAAAAGTAATGTCAAAATGATAAAAGCAAAATCTGCAAAGTGACAGAGCAACTTTAAGATATAGTAATGTTTTTTTTTTCCCAAGTGATTTTGGTGCTTAGACTGACTCATCATCATCAAAGATGTGCACTATTAACATGACCAGTAATCCGAGAGAGCAGGTGGAAAAAATTCACATTATCAATGCCATCAACTTGCCTTAAAATAATCCTAAATATTGAATGGGATCCATCTTTCGCAGCTGGTAAATACATTATTATAATATACCACTTGTGTATACATCCTGCAGCTTGTGATATATAATATTATATGTACACAAGTTTGTGATATATACTGTTACTAGATGAAAAACCTAGTGCGGGCTGTGACACCACTGGAGATAATAAGCCGCACAAAGCCTACAATCAAATTCTATCCCCCCTTCATTTGGATGTCTTTATTGATGGCAAGAAGACAATTACTTTCCCTGTTCTATTACACAAGACCTCAGGTGCGTCACAGCGACTATTGTAGAGAGTCAGAAGCACTTGCAGAGAAGCTGTTTAAATTGGTTCCTTAACGATTCTGTACATTGTGTGTACTTTGGAGTGATTGACTTCAAATGGATCCTGACGAGTGGTACAAACTGCTACAGAATAGGGCACATGAGTATCCATATAACACACACATACACAATATTACGCATACCTTCCAAATTCACATCCTGATGGCCGTTTGTATTATTTGCTGCTGTAAATCTACATATACATCTTATATTTCCTCCAATACTCTCTACTTCTGGTGTCTGCAACTTGTAGGCCCAGCCGTGACCTACAGCGTGAATCCGAGACCGGAGGAGGCACAACTGCAGTTATGGAAGTGCAGCTTTTATTGCAATATCCATTAGGGTAGGCACATTTCTGCTTATTCATTAGTTATACATTCCCAAACTCTACAAATATTAATCCCCAGGTGGACATGACGTTGTAATTTTTTTTTTTTTTTTTTTTTGCCGTACTGAGTTTTGATATGCAATGGTAGTAGTACTTTATACGGCATTACTGTATCTGTTCTCGAAGCGCATGCCCAAACGCTTTGTTTCCCTTTAATTTCCCACATATTTTAGTAATATGTTTATTGAACACTTCATCACAGAGTGTTATCCAGTCTACCTCCAATAACCTTCTGGTGCTCTCGATGTACGAACAGGGAGTGAGCTCATTTTTCTGTCTCCTGCCGTGCTCGTACAGGGTGTCCATCTCGGAAACCTTCGGTATCGTGCCTACCAAAACCCCTTTGAAGTGCTTGTTATTTGATTTCCTCTTACTTATACCTATAAAGTTGGATGTTTTCTTGCAAATACATGCTGATGCCTTAATTATTAACTTGCAAATAATACTATTTCAGATCTAAGCACACATGGGGGTGTTGATTTATGTACACCGATCAGACCTGGGAGCGAAGGAGAACCGTTGATATATTGATGCATTACCCAGGACTGCTGCTGATGCTTTGTATAATATGTTTGTCTGTCTACTTATCTCCCTGGTGTGTGTTATAGATCTGAATCTCAAACTATATTTGTTGGGTTTATTCTAATTAACCATTTCCTGCTAAATGGAAAAATTAAGAAGAGGGGGGAAAAAAACCCAGAAAAAAACTATTGTAGCTTGCACCAATTTATAACCGGTTTGGGGAGGTTTTTTTTTTATTTTATTTTTTTTACAATTTCGAAGTTGTCTATTTGATTTTAATGTGTGTTTGAAGTACTCAGAGTTATCTTTAACAATTTACAAGATAGGGGAAAGAACTCTCACTTTAACTTGATGAATAATTAAATGTGTTTAAGTTACTTACATAAATAAGCACGGTCTTACTGGGGATGCATAAATTCCTTTGGATGGTAGTCCATTATATACTTAAAGGGACACTACAGGCATGCAGACCACTTTGGCTCATTCAAGTGGTCTGGGTGCAATGTCCCTGTCCCACTTAGTTCTGCAATATAAAACATTGCAGTTTTAGAAAATATGCAGTGCAAAACATTGCCGTACTGGGACTGTCTCCAGTGGCTACCAGACAGCCACTAGAGGCGCTTCTGGGAGTTTGCCAGACTCTCGGTCCCCTAAATAACACTGGACGTCCTCTCGCTCAGTGTGAGGACATTCAGAGTCTGTTAATTCCCCTCAGGAAAGCATTTAGTCAATGGTTTCCTATGGGTAGGGTCTAATGCGCCTGCGGCTGAGGTCACAGGAGGCGGAGTGCCAACTTAGCGCTGAGGAAGGTCGGTGCAGGAATCTGGTAAGTAAAGGATTTTTTAACCCTTTATATTTCATGGGGGGAGAGGTAGGAGGATTGCAAGGGCTCTATAGTGTTAGGTATAGAACACTCCTGTGAGATGAAAATTAGGTTTAAACTTTCTTTATTGCACAGTCTGTTTAATTTAACATTTATTTTCTGCCCCATTGATAGCCTTCTAGAGCCTGCAGTATCCTCCGATATGTGCTAAAAGTTTAATTTACAGAGCAGGATATAAAAACTTCTAAATAAAGTTAACATCGGATTGAAAAATGAAACCATTGTTTTCATGCAGGATGTGTCAGTCACAACCAGGGGAATTGTGGCTAGGGCTGCATAAACCGAAACAAAGGTGATTTCACTCTTAAAAGGCAGAGAATTGAGCACTGAGACTGCAGGGTCTTAATCTATACACCAAAACTGTTCCATTAAGATAAAGTTGTTTTGATGCCTACAGTGTCCCTTTAAGATGGAGTCCATCAGGATTGGCTAATGTGACACTTCATGCATTGTCTCCACACCTCGTTTGAGCAGGGTCCTCATCAACCAATTGTTCCTGTAACATTTTGTAATGGTCTCATTTACTGCAAAACATCCCCTTTCTAGCATTGTAAAGAACTGAAGAATAAGTTGGTGCTAAATAAATGGCGATAATACCTAGGAAGCAAGTTTTATTAAAGGACAACGCTAGGCACCCAGACCACTTAACATATATAGCTTGGAGGAAAGACGAGACAGGGGGGATATGATAGAAACATTTAAATATATAAAGGGAATCAACACAGTAAAGGAGGAGACTATATTTAAAGGAAGAAAAACTACCACAACAAGAGGACATAGTCTTAAATTAGAGGGACAAAGGTTTAAAAAATAATATCAGGAAGTATTACTTTACTGAGAGGGTAGTGGATGCATGGAATAGCCTTCCAGCTGAAGTGGTAGAGGTTAACACAGTAAAGGAGTTTAAGCATTCGAGGGATAGGCATAAGGCTATCCTAACTATAAGATAAGGCTAGGGACTAATGAAAGTATTTAGAAAATTGGGCAGACTGGATGGGCCGAATGGTTCTTATCTGCCGTCACCGCTTAATGAAGTGGTCTGGTGCCAGGTCCAGCTAGGGTGAACCCATTTTTTATAAACATAGCAGTTTCAGAGAAACTGCTATGTTTATAAATGGGTTAATCCAGCCCTCAAATCCTCTAGTGGCTGTCTCATTGACAGCCGCTAGAGGCGCTTTCGTGATTCTCACTGTGATTTTCACAGCGAGAGCACGCAAACGTCCATAGGAAAGCATTGTAAATGCTTTCCTATGAGACCGGCTGAATGCGCGTGCGCATTCAGCCGAATGGGAGAAGGAGGATCGGAGGCGGAGAAAGGTAAGTTTTAACCCCTTTCCTCTCCCCAGAGCCGGGCGGGAGGGGGACCCTGAGGGTGGGGGCACCCTCAGGGCACTATAGTGCCAGGAAAACGAGTATGTTTTCCTGGCACTATAGTGGTCCTTTAAAGTAAAATACAATATATATGTATATAATTTCTCACTTTTATTAAGAGACACAACTTTGTAACATGTTGCAGCCCTTATCATAAACTTTACAGACCGCTCAATGTGTCAAAAATCAAATAACTTTCAATACTCATTGTAACTGCTCCAGGCATGGTATTTTGACTCTTTATAAGATTATAGAAATGTGCCCATGCCTTTTGACTTTTACATTTCCCGAGTATCTATAAAAAAACAGATGTTCAATTATCAGTGATATGTCATAGTTGGTGGTAAATACCAGTAAGCTTCACTAACATCAGACCCGCTGCTCCCAATTGTTATGAAAGTGTATTTGATTTTCTATGTGCAATACACATATTCGCCACTGTGTGGGGCTAGAATTTCTTGTTTTTTGGTTTCCTCAAGGCTGGATAAGCTAGGGGTCTTTTGTGCAAAAAGCAATCAGACCTTTGACACCCAAACATGTCTTGCTAAATAAAATGCCAGGCATCCTACTACAAATGACTGTGCACAGATGCTTGTTAAAAAATATTTTAAAAAAATGAAAATCAGCAATTCATTGGGATTTTTTTTTTCTTCTCACTCTAATGTATTGTATTGTTTTGCAGGATATTCTTAATAACCTAGACTCCTGTGACTTGGAAGATGATGACCTCATGCTAGATGTTGATCTACCAGAAGACCCACCATGCGATAATGGTTTGTATGTCCTATCTATAATATACAAACAGTGCAGGGCTAGCTCAGACAGAGCGCTTCCCTCTCCCCATAGTCGCTTGTGGAGGTGGGGAGCAGCATCCTGTCAACTCCAGGTAACAAGCCAAACCGTTCTAAAACCGTACGCGGTAATGGCTATGGTGCTCAGTGTTTCTTTAAGCAGACAGCCTGCAGTCTAATGGTAAAATGTCTCTGATACACATTGTGTAATAATTTGAAATAATCTTATTTTTTTTGGTGGTAGGTACGGTTTTAAATAAGCAATATTAATCACATATATTTTCTAGTCCCCTGTAAATACTTCAAGCTTGCCCAACCTCCTGTACTCTGTGAAAGCCATTAAAAGGTCCTGGCTTTCCTAGTGCAATGAGCTCATTATTTTTCACAAAGAAGCATGCTATGTGTCCTTAACCCTTTCTCTCCTGCACAGTGCATTCCTATGCTTTCTATGCATTACATGCCTCTGCTTGTGGCTTGATCAGATCTTCGTTGTATTATTTATCCAGCCCTAACAGGATAAAGCTTTTAAAACAACCCACAGCACCCTGTTCTAATCTGATGTTTTAATATTTGCAGTCGTTTTCTATCAGATAAAGTTGCAAGGCAGTCTAGGAATTCTGTAGGTAAAAGTGAAATCTCCGTTTCAGTTCTGCTCTTTCGAGAGCTTTGTTTAGGTTTCCTTACCCTGCCCTGTCTGGCGAGGTGCTGCTATTTAAAGAGTGTGCTCTCGCTCTCCAACTATGCGAGTGGTTAGTCAGGGCTGGAGTTTATAAGTCACAGGACTGATCTGGGATGGATTCCCAGCCTTACTGAGGGTGGGAATGTAGTAGGAAGGAAGGCCTGTTTAAATGTCTTCAGTGCTGCAGTGCAAGATTCAACAGGAGGATGACACAATGTTTCCCTTGTACAGAAGGACTTTTTGGGTAAGTGGCAGACAGAGTAAGGGGTGGAAGAAAATAACATGGAAAAAGTACTGTACGCTTTCACAGCTTATTACACACCCTGTGATCTCCAGAGCTTTCTGCACTGCTGGGTCTGTTCCTCTGTTTGCTGTTTTTAATGTATTTGCTCTATTGGAAGAAGTGGTTTGTTTTGATCTGAGGACAGATTAATGGAATGACCTGTGATATACAGTGACCTGATCCCTGCCCCTACAGGAAACAGAAAAACAACGCAGGGTGACTGGATGTTTATTAGGAATATTTTGTCGTTGGAAGAAAAGTTTACTGTGAGCTGATGTTTGTCGATATTTTGCTATACACTTCTAGGTTTCCATTGACTATGGAGATACAGTGCTGGAGATTTGTCACTGTACATTAGTAGAACAGTCTGTCATTTTCCAGCCCTGTGTAATATGTGCACATAGAGTAAAATGGTATGAAATGATTTATATGTAACCAGCTACATCTAAACCACATCATCATGTGACTGCAATGTACTCGAAACAATTTATTTTTAGTAGGTTGTGTTTTTATTTTTATTTTTTTTGACAACATAAAAAGAAAAAAAATTTGGTCTAGATTTTTGTTTTCAAAATATTACTTTGTTTGTGTGTGTGTGTGTATCTCATTGTCTATGATCTATTTGAGCATCTTGTTTTGTTAGGTTGCACATAGTCGTATATTACAACCTGCTTGCTTTGACACTGGTTATGGTGTGATGCGAATGCTAGTCCTTCCAAATGCATTAATAATTTAGATTTCCATACAAAAGCACAATCCCACCAACGGATTGTATTAAGAAGCCTTATTTGATTTGCTGGCTTGTTTACAGTAATCTCTGCTTATTATAGTGCAAAGTAGTTTTATGCTGATTAACATTTTTATTATAATAGGGAAAGGTGTTGAAAATATGAGTCATTTGGAAAGAACTGAACAGAACCTGCTTCAGCAGCAGCAAGCTTTCTGGAAAAGGGTCCCACCGCGTCTTAATGGCCAGGAGCAATATCATCTGATCAATGCCGACCACTATCACAATGGCAGGTATGCATAGTGGAGGCTACAGGAAAGCCTTTCCAGTCCTTAAAGGGACGCTTGTGAAGTATGCGTGTTTTAAAAATTAGGCATTCATACATCATAAATGGATGCATTCTTAGAGACCTGTTTGAACATGCCAAAATGAGGTAGACACCATTGCAAAATGTGTCATGGGCTTTCTGGATTTAACCAGTTTGCCCTCTAACCACTATAGTGGTTATGGTGCCATTTGCCGCAGGTGCTCTTCCTAAGTTAGGAGTAAAGTCTGTAATGGTTTGAGACTTACCTGGGCACCTCCTCACATATATCACTCAATTTTCCATGCAAAGTTGGAAGAAATATTTCTAAAGTAGAAGAATGTATGCTGGAACTTGACGCATCTTACTTCTTCAATGCTTGACTTTTTACTTTATATTTTAATCAGAAATCCTCTATCTTCTTTTCAACAGTACACTCTTCTTACTTGTTTTTTTTTTTTTTCTTCTTCCTGTTAGTAAGTTAGTGACTAGTTCTTTATCTGTGTGTATTGATGCATTGCTCTTCTTTCTACGCCTTACTGTGTTAACAATTGAAGATTGAGCGGGGCAGAACATGGGGTCCAACGTGACTTTATTTGTATAAAGATTGCAGCTGCTTCCATTCCTCATGGGTTCATAATGAAAAGCCTTGATATTCAAGTTACTCATGGTAGAAAGGCACCCTGTTGGTTAGAACACAGTCCTGGGTAACTGTTCACTTCCTATTGATTGCAGAACAATTGCTCCCTCTCAGGGTTTTTAATAATCATTGTTCCCATGTATAGGGACGTCCTCCAGCCTCGGCTCTGTATGACTATCTTATCCCATTCATTACGTTCCAGCACATTGTCAAGTCATCGTTCTACTTTAATGGCGTGGGATCAATGCCATTTCTTGTCCTATTATATTCCTTTTCATTGAGGCTATAATAAGGGCCATTTTGGAGCAAACCTTGGGCATGCGGTATATATGAGTATATAGAATAATTTTTTTTTTTTTATATATATAAATGCCACCAATCTACAGACAATGGTTTCCTGGATATATAATTACATGGCTGTTTGGCAATTTATTTAACTAGAGCACTTCCACTCAATGAATTGGTCTGGGTGTCATGTCATTCTACATGGTTAACATGCCTCGAGTAGCTGTCTTCTGCTCTAATAGCCGAGTTAAAGTCGATTTTGATCAGATGGAGTGGGGGGAGGGGCATAAATAGGTAGTTTCAAACTATAGCTATAGTAAGGAAGACCTGTTTGTACTAACTATATAGTGTTCCTTTAAGGAAAATAAACCAGAAGCATAGCTGACTTGGAGAATATATCCAGCTTGGTTAGAGAGGCCTTACATTTTTAAGTCCCTTTGAATTCTTAGTTTTAGTGAATAACCGGTCTACCCATCAGTAGTGATTTTAAAATCTCATGACAAGTATATTAGATGCCTTAAGAATAAAACCATAACTCATAAAGAAATGGTATAGTTTGTTTACAACAACCATGCAGTTACACCTTTGCGCTTGACTAACTTTGACTTATTGCGTCAGAATCCCACCGAGGGCCACTTTACCAATCTTTCAAACAGGGGATGGTCTGTATGTTGGTTTGGAATGCTGACAGTCTATGAGAAACACAGTCTGAGAGACTTTTGCCCACAAAGATAAACCTGTGTTAAGGATAAGAATAAAAACTAATTCTAAAGACCTTGCAAGATTTTAGTTAGACCTGGAAACATTCATTGATGATTTCCCTGTGCTCTTTATACTCCCACGTTAAATCTGTCCTCAATAAACATTGGTCTCTGAGCACAAGTAATTAAGTATCTCTCTGTAATTCCGACTTGGCAAATTTGGATGTGATAGCCTCTAGCAGGGTTATTTGCTAGTGAGAATTGGATGTGATAGCCTCTAGCAGGATTATTTGCTAGAGTGACAATTGGATGTGATAGCCTCTTGCAGGGTTATTTGCTAGTGAGAATAGGATATGATGGCCTCTAGCAGGGTTATTTCCTAGAGTGAGAATTGGATGTGATAGCCTCTTGCAGGGTTATTTGCTAGTGAGATTTGGATGTGATGGCCTGTAGCAGGGTTATTTGCTAGGGTGAGATTTGTAAGGAGTTCAAATGTAGGGCCAAAGTAGCAGAACTAGAAAAACTCTCCCAGCAAGCTATACTTTCAGTTTGCCTACTTTGGCCTTAGTTTTGAAATTCACTGTGAATTCCCAACAACTATCATTTTAGTAAATAACCCTGTAATTTAATCTGTCACTCACAAGATAAGTAGATGGCCAGTTCATGTCCAGCCGGCTATACATGTATTTTATACAGTGCTGGCAAAACATATGCTTACTCAAACATCACCTCTCCCACGTCTTAGATGGCCACCAAAACTGTATGACTGCTCTATCCTCACCTGCCTTATCTCCAGATCACGCTAGGTGCTATGGGGTGATTGTATGTGCAGCAGCTCATAGACAGAATGTTTGTAATGTTTAAAGCCTTGTTAAAGGCAAAATGGTGCAGGTAGAGGAGGTCAAAAATCCAAGAATAACTATTCAACTATATGTTTCATAATAAATGAATAAAAAGAATGTGTAGCCAGGTTTGTAAATATTTTAAAGTGGGTGACACCAGTTTTTAGTCATTAAAACTGGTTAATACTTTCCATCAAGATTCTGTATAAAAATCAGGGCCGTGTTTTAACGCTAGTTACACTTAAAGGACCACTCTAGGCACCCAGACCACTTCAGCTTAATGAAGTGGTCTGGGTGCCAGTTCCAGCTAGGCTTAACCCATTCTTTTATAAACATAGCAGTTTCAGAGAAACTGCTATGTTTATGAATGGGTTAAGCCTTCCCCCATATCCTCTGGTGGCTGTCTCATTGACAGCCGCTAGAGGCGCTTGTGTGCTTCTCACTGTGATTTTCACAGTGAGAGCATGCCAGTGTCCATAGGAAAGCATTGTGAATGCTTTCCTATGCGACCGGCTGAATGCGCACGCAGCTCTTGCCGTGCGTGCGCATTCAGCCGACGGGGAGGAACAGAGGAGGATCGAAAGGAGGAGAGCTCTCCGCCCAGCGCTGGAAAAAGGTAAGTTTTTACCCCTTTCCCCCTTCCAGAGCTGGGCGGGAGGGGGACCCTGAGGGTGGGGGCACCCTCAGGGCACTATATAGTGCCAGGAAAACGAGTACGCGGAGGCAGTAGAACTTTTTTCGAAGACTTTCAACATGTCCGGTGATGAATACTCTTTAATTGGTATCTCTCTTTGTTATAGGGGGTCAACTTACCTGGAGTCTCCAACCGAACCAGAAAGCTATGTAAGTCCCAGCTATTATCAACCGTCTCCACGCTCTTCGCAGATGATGGGCTTACGGGAAAATACGGTGATGCTTGATGAAATGACACTTCGTCACATGGTTCAAGACTGCACATCTGTGAAAACCCAGCTACTGAAGCTGAAACGGTTACTGCAACAGGTGAGTGCTAGCGCCAAATATTTCTATAGTAACTCTTGTGTTATGTAGCACCCGTCATAAATTTAGCAGGTGATGGAGAGATGGGTGGCATGAATACATTTCCAGTATGAGCAATTGATATGCAAACAGGGCATTGCTGTCTTATATAAAGAAATGCAATTTTTGAGATTTGAAGATTAGATTTTGTTTGTTTATATTCCTGACATTACTGTTTAGATTTCCGGCCATCCTACCTTTACTTTAAAAAGGAGAGTTTGCGTCCGTGGCTGGGGTCATCAAATCTGACGAACTCAGCAAATCCAATGCTTCGACATTGGGAGGCTATTCCTCTGAAAATGCAGTGTTTACATTAAAAAAACCTGCAGGGACATGCTCTAAACACCAAAACAACTACATTAAGCTGTGGTTTTTCTGGTGAATATAGTGTCCCTTTAAGTTCTAAGTAATTCTGAAATACAAACCGAGGTAGTATTAGGGGATCTTAACGAGTGCCCACAATTGTGTAAGTGTGACATAACAGACCGTGAATTGTGGGGCTGCTCAGTTTACAATTAAACCTATCAATACTTTAACATGTCACTATTGCATCACGTTACTTGTTGTCATGACATTGGACTAGCACCTGCCCAGTGTTCTCAGCCCATCGCTGCCATCTATCTACACCGGTAACATTTGATATTGATCATTTATTAAGTCAGCTGTGGGAGTGGTTTGACAAAACTGGGACAGTAGACTTTTTAATTGGCAGCATAATACACTCGTTTGTAGCGGTTATGTTGCTTACAATATTCCTTTAAATTTTACACAAAGCAACATAGTAATGTATGAGGGGGGAATCACACTTTGCTTTTGGTTATAAAAACAAAACAGAAAAAGCTATGTAGCGTAATGACTATACATCTGTCTGGAGGGAGCTTTGAGAAAGAATGGAGGTCAGCCTCTGCAAATAAATATTATTTGTTGTGAGTTTGACATATTTTGTATTGCTTTTCATTGTTTTATAATAATAGTCGCTATAGTCACCTTTGATTCTTGCTTAAAAACCAGCTAGAACAAAAGCTATATTTACCAGGAAAATGGAAGTGAACATGTTATGTCCAGCTCAGCGGATCCTGGTGTTGTGCCCAGAATATGTTAAGGAAAAGTGTAACCGGATGCATATTGGTAGAATACGCTTCTTTCACTCCACACCACTACTTCATGTTGACATCTGTTTATATTTACAGCTATGCACCAAATATATTACTTTGGAACAATATAAAGTAAGGTAGATGCATCATAAATGTGATAGATACTTTTTTTTCTAAGATATATATATATATAGATAGATCTTTTCATAAGACAGGGTGGCTGAATGTTTCAAAAAGTGAATCTGACCTGTTAAACGGAGATGTAATAAATGCCGTTTTCAGAAGTAGTTTCATGAGTTTAAGGTTACGCTGTCTCTGAATGAGTTTGTAAGCCACAAACCTATTCTTTTAGCATATGCTTCTGCTGGAGCCGTGCACATTGATTGGATGTGACCTATAACTCTGCCAATTCCATGATTTATTGGACAGCCTGATACATTACTAATGAGATGGGGATTGAGTAAAAGATGATAGTTCCGAATTCACTAGTGGAAACTGCAAGTCCTCTAGAAGGTGCCTGATGAGGCAGCCCTATAATGTGAGTGGTCAACATGTGGAATATTAGATTAAAGGGAAATTTAATACAGAAGTGTATTAGTCACATATTTTTGGACATTGGGCATTTAAAGGATATGTATATTCACTGATCCCTTCTCAGAATAAAAGCATTGCCAAAATGTGCCGACCGTTCCACCACACACGTCTTCTGTGTGCTTCATCGCACACCTTGTTTGTGACTATTGTGCGAATATTTGCTAGCTATGTTAGTGTTAAACGATTCATTGCCCTAGATATTGTTTTGGTGGCTAGATGTCTACTTTATGGGAGATTGTGCTCTTTACTCCGTGGTGTCCTTTGAGGGTTTGGACACTTTATCTGTTTGTTTCTAATTCTCTGATTAAGTGCATCATATTTCCTGCCAGCTCATGTTTATAGGTCATATAACTGTATGGAAGTATATTGTGTAGCGGTGTTTGCTCTGCTCTCACATATCTTAATGCTGAGAAAATGTTCACCTTCAGTCCATTTAAAACTATTTTACCCTGCCTTATTCATTCCTGTGCCTTTTCCTTCATAAACGAAACTACTCACAAGAGGTGAACTATCCCATAATTGTACTGAACAACCACAAGGGGTTAATCGCCAGGAAGTCCGTTGCAAAGAAGGTAGACCGCAAAACAACCAAGCCAGAAGTCTCTCTTCCCTGGCCAATGAGTAGATAACTTGCAAGGTGGACAGTGGTGGCCCGAAATGTGCAACTTTCATCTCCCTCGCCATTTAACACATCCAATAATATTTAGAAGTATTGCACGGACTCTCCCCTTGAATAAAAAACTAAGATTGGGCTAGGAAAACCTGCCACTTACTTGCCTCTTCTAAGACCGCAGATTTGTCCAGCAAACAAGGGAAATTCGAATTAGTCTTTTCATTTTTAAAGTAAATATTACATTATTTGTATCTCCGTAATGCTTCACAATAATGGAGATCAGCCCAAGACTGTTTATACAGGATTTGGGTATAAATTCCTAGTGTGTTACAGTGTCATTTCATGATCCCTGCTTTGGCGCATGCATGAAGACTTGCCAGACAGAAGGAAACTTCTACCTAGTTCCGTCTGTGTGAGATATTTAGAATATACCGAACATGGCTGTGCACTTTTTCACTTGTTTTGCTAGACTTCAGCACTTGAAGCTTTTGAGCAAACGTAAATGGGTAATAGCTCTGCAACATGCTGAGCTGCCTGCTTTCAAAGCCTTCATCAATATTAAGTGTGATAACACCATTTAATTCTTTCACATTCCATTATACACAGACTGCTCCGTTCAGTTTCCTGTACTTGCCGTTCTCTGGGGAACGCTATCTTGCTTTGCAGTGTATTCTATTTTAAAGGTGCTATGTGCACAGTATACGGTTTCTCAAGGGATTTAAGTTATTCAAGGCTCCTCTGTATACCTTTCAAAATCTAGCACCTGTCAGAAACCTGTTGTTTAAAGGGGGGAAAAAAATAAAAAATGGACTCCATAAACAGCCCAGAAAGTAATTACGGATGCTTGGAGACATTGTCAAAGTAGGGTGGCTGCATTAATAAACAGTCTAGAATTGGATCTCTGCGTGTGGAGAGGACCGAATGCTAAGTGGTGAGTGGGAATTGACAACACAGATTGCTGGTGGTATTGCTGTTCTTGTGAAATTTATACTATGGCCTATAGACTGCTAAGCAATTTGTTTTATCTTTGCAGGGAATTTGTAAGAGCCAGCCGTAGTGTAGTTAGGAATTCAGAACGCAGTTGATTTCCTAGCAATAAACGCATACTCCTTTACAGTCTCTGGATAGCTGCAGCCTGCAGGTCCTGTAGCTTAAATGAGACGCTTGATGGCCAAAAACACACAGTCGACAGTCACTATGCAGAGTGAGCAAGATAAGATTAGTGCGGTTCAAGACAAGGGGCAGAGCGATGCACATGTCAGTAAGGCAAGAATATGAAAACAAAGAAATGGGTAGTAAGGTAAAGAGGATCAGAATTGACCTCCTCAGAATTCCACCAGTTATAATGGGGATGGCAAGGGTAAAGAGCACGAGAGAAACTGTCCGCAAAAATGTAACGCATAGCTGTAGGAGCATAATCAGCTGAATCCGTGAACAGTGAGGATGTGGTAGGACAGGATTGTGTTGTGTGCTGGGAAACACCAATATGGTTGAGTTAAAAGTAGGAAAGATTTTCAAAACCATCTAGATAAGGGTTGTCCATAATGTAGATCCCCAGATGTTGTAGAACTTCAACTCTCTTGATGCTTGACATGCTGTAGTTTTAAAACATCTGTGGATCTACCTTTCGGGTACCCCTGATGTAGATGCTCTTCAATAGATTGTAGACCAAGTCTTTAAGCAAAAACAAGTACATGGGCTGTTTCAAGAAACTTAAAGGACTGCTCCGGGCTCCATATCTACTTAATCGCAAGACTGTAACTATTGGATGTCTGTCATCTAATATTCACAGAACTGACATTAGCCAGCCACAAACTCTTATTTTGGGCTCGGGCAATGCTTAGTTGACCCCAGGTAAGAAGTTAAACTATGCAAAAACAAAAGAAGTTAAGCATTGGCTTTCAAAGAAAACATTTTGGAATTTTAAAAATCTGAGAGACCCAAAGATTAAGAGAAATTGGTTTTATTTATTCATAAAGAAATGCTAGAGGTTTTATTTGTTTACATGAGAAAATTGGAAAAAAAATAGATAATATAAGAATGCATTCTACGAATATATACAGGACTATTGACATTAGCTCTTTGACCAGTCCGATAAAAATCCAGCAGAAAAGACAAAAGGTCGTCCACACAAACTTGATCAAAGGAGATTTCACCTACAGAATAATTAAGATTTTTTTTCCAGAATACAGAACACTAATGATATGGAATTGTCTGCTTGGGAAGGTTGGTTTATCAAATTATGTCATAAACTAGCATCTGGATGATTCTTCTTCTATTTTCATCTTCATTCTTTCCAAGGCAAGATGTAAGAGTTTGTAAGCAGAGATGTGCGGAAAGACCGTTATTCATTTTGTTATTGTATTGCAGTCTTCATTTTTGTTTTCCTGGCTTGGGAACTTTTTTGTTTTGTTTAATAATTATCTTTGGAAAGCTGAAAACAAACAAGGTTATCAATAAGAAGGATAAGGACAAAGAGGTGGAGGTAAATATTTGTAGAAGTCCATAGGGACATGGAAGGGATTGAACAAAGACGAGCAAAAAAAAGAAAGATGCATTGAGTAAGAATGGCAGGCGGATATTAAATGAGTTATTAAACCATGTTAAAGAGCCAGGCAAGATGTGAGAGACAACAAAGAAAGCACTCTGCTTTTAGTCATTGTATTGCTTAACCCTTAAGGACCAAACTTCTGGAATAAAAGGGAATCATGACATGCCACACATGTCATGTGTCCTTAACCCCTTAAGGACACATGACATGTGTGACATGTCATGATTCCCTTTTATTCCAGAAGTTTGGTCCTTAAGGGGTTAAGGGAACTAAGCACTAGAGGTGTTTAATAAATCAGTGTCACGCAATCTGTAAACATGGTAATATTGAGTATACTCGGAACTGTTAACAGTTAAATTAAATTGCACTTTTGGATTTATCCAATTTTTTTGGTGTTTTCATATAAACAATACAACAAATTGCAAAATCATTAAAGGACCACTATAGGCACCCAGACCACTTCAGCTTAATGAGGTGGTCTGGGTGCCTGGTCCATCTAGGATTAACCCTTTTTTCTATAAACATAGCAGTTTCAGAGAAACTGCTATGTTTATGTTAGGGTTAATCCAGCCTCTAGTGGCTGTCTCATTGCTAGCCGCTAGAGGCGCTTCCGCGCTTCTCACTGTGATTTTCACAGTGAGAAGACGCCAGCGTCCATAGGAAAGCATTGTGAATGCTTTCCTATGGACTGGCTGAATGCATGCGCATTCAGCCCAAGAGGGGGAGGAGAGGAGGAGTAGAGCTCCCCGCCCGACGCTGGAGAAAGAGGTAAGTTTAACCCCTTCCTCTCCATCCAGCACGGCGGGGGCACCCTCAGGGCACTATAGTGCCAGGAAAACGAGTATGTTTTCCTGGCACTATAGTGGTCCTTTAAATTAAAATAATACCAAAGGTTCTAAATTTGCAGTTTCTATACACCTACCTAAATATGCATTCTGGTTTCAGCAATCTTGTTTTAACATTTATTGGTTTATAAAATGAACAAGAATTTATCCCTCACGTACAGCTCTTATTATTCAAACGAAAAGGAAAGCATTTCAGGTGACGTGGAGGGTTATATGTGGTGGACGTATGAAACAAAACTATATATATATAAAAAAAAAAAAAAAATAATAAAAGAAAACTAGCCAAACACTCAACTTATACATTGCACCGAATACCTCTGCCCCTTTACAATAATAGATTCCCTGAGACTGTTTGCAAGAGCGCATGCACGCTATTTGAGACAATGTGAGCACACTCTGTACGTGTATTTGTACAGGCAGGGAGAAGCCTGTACGAGCTATAAATAAACTGCATCCAAGGAGACCGTCAAACTACACAACACACCAATAATCATAGGAGAGGTTATTGGTTATGGACCATCCCTTAACAAATGAACTTTACAGGGTAAAATTATTCTATTTTAGTCGGCTACAAATACTCACGTTAACTATTGTTGGTGTCAAACCCTATATCTATATTATGCTGGCATATTCTTTATGGATATACAATGTGAACAGATAACAGCAAGTAATTGACAAACAAAATAAATTTGGCAGACACAGGACGTGAAGACCGCCATGTTAAAATGAGCTTACAAACCAGGAGATTGTAGAAATCCGTGCAATCATGACTTCCAGCAGAGATCTTCTGGGAGTCAGAGGGTTAAGCCCCTTTGCGGATGATGAAGTCACTTGGCTGTCTGAAAGAAAACAATTGTGCATTTGATAGGAGATATATTAACTGAATTTGTGTGGGAAGCCAGCAGCCTTCCAGCACAGAAATAAAACTGTCATGGATTATATCGAAGTGCCATTCTGTATTGAAACCTCTAATTGCACAGTTGTGGTTCAGTCTGTCTCTTCCTCCTTTCACCCAGCCAACGCTGCTTTCGTTAAACCTCGAGACTCCCTCAACCAACTTGATGCAATGGATTCTTTGGACATGTGATTTACATGTTGTTGGGTCTGTTTTGATTTGTGACTGGTTTGTTTGTTTTTTTTTTTTACCATAATTTAAAGGGACACTCAAACAATAAAACACTTTAGCTTCCTCAAATGTTTTATGTGAAGTGTCGTTTATTTTTAATTTTTTTTTTTCCCTTCCTCTTCTTCCATTTCACAAACCGTGAAGATTTCAATTGGAGCTTTTATAAATAAACCTTGTTAACCATCCTGGCTTGTTTAGTTCAGTGGAGGCAGCAATTGCCCAGAGCACCGGCACTGGGAAGTCTGTGATTGGACAACCACAGAAAGTCTGGGCGGGGTTAGAAGAGGACGGCTCGCAAAGACTGCAGACAAGTCATTTGCAGCTTTTGCAAGTTTTTTTAAGATATAGCCCCAATGGAAAAATCAGTAACAAAATGCATACATGTTTTCATTGGGAGCATATCTACTAAGCAGTAATTAAGTAAAAAAAATGGAGGGGGGGGGGTGTAAGGGGAGTATCTGTCTGAGAAATTGTATGTTTACGTCTGTCGAAAAGCGACAATGTGACATAAGTTGGTATGGTAGCTTGGAACTTTGAATACAGAATATATCATGACTATGTATGTATAGCACACACTATGAGCTGTTAACGCATTTTAAAAATATTTAGCACTCGCTAGAGATTTTTCTCACTTGCTAAACAAATGCATTTAATAGTTCATCATGCTCAGTGAACTTAGGTGGTAGTGTTTACTGAGCAAAGACTGAGCTGTCATAGAAAGGCTGTAAACTAGAAACACGTCCCTGAACTCTGCTCTGCTGAGGTAGAATAGACCCCAAATTTAGAAAAACTAAAAAACTAAAACCTCTTAATTTACTGATTACGAACTAAAAGCACATGCAATATAGTTTTGATAAACTCTATTAAAGATGCTGAATATCGTTGTAATAGTGTGATTATGGATTTGGGGTAGTTTGTGGGACGGTAGACATTTTGTTTCTCCTCAAACACTGTTTAATAAATACCTAAATGTCCACAGCAATGGACCATCATTTGCTGGCAGCAATATTTTAGTTTGCGTTTTCAATTCTACAACATTTTCTCTTTTTAATGGTTTTCATAAAAACGTATACATATGGCTGACTGTCTTATAACAAAATTTACACAAGAAAGCAAAGGAATTGAATCATTTCATTATCCCGTAGTTGTACCTGCATAGCTCAAAGATGTAATTTGTGTGCCTTTAAAAAAAAAAAAAAAAAATTGTCATGCCTTCATAAGAAATATGATCATTTTATCTAAAATCTTATTGTTGAGAATAAAGCTGCAGGATAACTGGTAGGTGACTGAGTCAATGAGTCTATTGTTCTTGCAAACCTCACACTACACATTTCTTATCAAAGCGATGCCTTAATTATCTTCCTGCACAACGTGTATTACTCCTCTCTGACAGTATGAGTCAATGTGGAATATTATGTGAAATGACTTCCTAATTTGCTCATAGGATGATGGTTAGTTTCGGTGTGCTAACTGCAAATAAGCTAGTAGGGTTGTGCCTGGCACACTTACATTGTAATTTAAACTTTTTTTTTTTTTTTGTATCCTGAAAATAAAGCTTTTAGAATCCGTTACTGCTGCCCTAGTGTTTTGTATTGTTTTGTTTTTCGTTTGTTTTTCCATTTTAAACCATGTTGCGTGACTTCTATAAACCAACATGTTCAGTGTCTGATTGCTTCCCATGATTAATCTGCGCATGTAGACTTGGAAATTATGATGGCAGTGAAAGACAGGATTTTTATGACCTTATATTCTTAATATGTAGTAGGTTCTCCCCCCCCACCCCTTTGCAGCTATAACAGCTTGCACTCTTTTGGGACGGCTTTCCACAAGATTTTTGAGTGTTTCGGTGGGAATTTCTGCGCATGCATCCATTAGAGCATTTGTGAGGTCAGGCACTGATGTTGGAAGAGAGAGCCTGGTACGCAATCTGTTTGTTCATCCCAAAGGTGTTTGAGGGGGGTTGAAGTCAGATCTCTTCCACACCAAACTCATCCAACTATGTATTTATGGACCTTGCTTTGTGCACAGGGGTACAGTAATGCTGGAATAGAAAAGGGCTTTCCTCAAACTGTTCCCACAAAGTTGGAAGCATAGCATTGTCCGAAATGTCTTGGTATGCTGAAGCATTACAATTTCCCTTCACTGGACGTAAGTGGTCTAGCCCAACCCCTGAAAAACAGCCCCATTTTATTATCCCACCTCCACCAAACTTTACAATTGGAACAAGGCAGTCAGGCAGGTATCATTCTGGCATCCACCAAAACCAGACATTTCCACTGCTCCACAGTTCAGTTGTGGAGTGCTGTACACCACTCAGTCTAATGCTTGGCATTGTACTTGGTGATATGAGGCTAGTATGCAGCTGCTCGGCCATGTAAACCCATTTTATGAAGCTCCCGCTGCCCAGTTTGTGCCAATATTAATGCCATTGGAAGTTTGGAACTCTTCGGCTATGGAATCAGCAGAGCTTTGGCGACACGCCTCAGCACTCGGACTCTGTTTTTATGCGGTCTTCCGCTTCATGGCTGAGTTGCTGCTGTTACTAAATTACGATTATTCCACTTTTCAGTAATACCACTTATAGTTGACTGTGGAATATCTAGCAGGGATGAAATCTTACTGACTAATTGCAAAGGTGACCTCCTATCAAAGTGGTTGAATTCATTGAGCTCTTTAGAACCAACCATTTCCCCCCACAAATGTTTGTAAATGCAGACTGCGTGGCTAGATGCTTGGTTTTATACACCTCTAGCAATAGGTCTGATTGAAACACCTGAATTCAGTAATTAAAAGGTGTTTCCAAATACTTTCATCCATATAGTGTGTGTGTGTATAGTTAGTGTACCTATAATCTTAATTTTAGTAATAACAGGAGGCAAATATTTTGCTTTAAACTTACTTTACTAGTTCCAACAGGAGCACAAATCGGTAAAGATATAAATCAATCTAAAATGAGTAGGGTGTAATATAAGGGCACGATCACAAGAGAACCTCCTCTTTCTTAGATGTGAAATTCAACAGCAAGGAGTATAACATAACAGAAATTCGCAGGTGGAGAACTTTAAACCTATATTATAACATTATCACATAATATGTCTACTAAACATGCTAAACAGTGACTAGCAAACCAGCTTGACTAAGATAAGTGTGAACTAGCAGAAAACCAGTCAGAATTGACCAAGGCAAAAGAAAGACATAAACAGAAGCAAAAGAGGGGAGGGGGGGCAGGGGGGGAGATATCCACCCAAGGGAAGGAGTAAAATATCCCGTCATTACTAAAATTAGGTTTACTAAAGCTGGCATAATCTTCAACTTTACCACATGACAGGAGGTTTCACATTTTGCTGTTTTTAACATTCTGAGAGAAAAGAAGCATGAAGAGCAGGCTTAGAATATCCGACAACGATGCCCCTCATGTCAAATGGTCGTGGCTCATTTAAAAGCCAGAGCTAAAAGCCATCGAATATATTGTGCCAACGTGGTAGGTGACATCGTAGGTGGACGGAAGGAAGACACTAGCAGCTGACCAGATCATAAATGAGGAGTTGTAAGCTTCACATACTGTTGAAGAATAGAGCGAACTCAAAGTTTACAGACACTATAAAAAAAAATAAAAAAAATTAAAAAATGGATAGAACACTGCCATCAATGTGGAGTTGTTCCGATGGGAGATAAGAAAAGTGACACCCTCTGGTGACGCGTTAGGACATCAGAAACCTGTCGAAATGAGACCAAGTAACGTAAATTTTGGCGACAACTGACGTAGACACAGGCCCATTTAGGAATTGTGGAACTAAATCCACATCCCACAAATTCATATTTTTGGGAGCCGGTGGGCCAGCTAACGTATTGCACCTCAGTAGTCTACAGACCAGAGGGTTCTGACCAACTGGCACTCCATACACTGGAAAGTGTGCAGCTGAAATGCTGAAGAAATTACATTTTATTGAGTGATGCATTACTGAGCAGTCTCCTGTAATAATGAAACGCGTTGGATGGATCATGATATATGGATGTACCTGATATTTATACAGGATACATGCAAATATATTCGTTACATGTGTATCATAAACTGTCATCACCATAATCTCCACACACCTTTCTATTAGAAGCAAATTCAGGGATTTATGTGTATACTTAGTTTGCAAGTCAGGGCAGTGTCTCAGAACTGGGTTTGCATCCCATGCAGACCATGTGTTCTCCTTCCATAACTTGTAAGGTCATCTGAGCAGGACCTTTGTCACCCCTTTCTATATTAGTAAAGCATTGCAGAATATGTTCATGATTCATGCTTACAAGTTCACTAATCAAGTACATCCAAGTGGGGGAATCTAGCATATCTGCCTCATGAAAATGTCAATGTATTCCCTTCTAAAAAAACTTTGCTCAGTCTTAATCGTTCCCCTCCCCAACATCTCTTGCTGCCCTTTTAATGATAGCATGCAGTCACATACAGTTCGTGTGGGGGTGATGACTTGCATCACATAAAATTTAACAATAATACTTCTAGAAGTGATTATGAAAGGATTTGTGGTGTTTTAATTTCTATTTGGTGAATCTAATTTTTTATTTAAATTTATTTTGGGGGAGAAGGAATTGAGTTTTAGTGCTCTCCACCTTTGTTGTGGAGTTGTTCATTGTTCCAGATTGGGGATCTCAAACTCTAACCCCTTAGATGTTGATGGCCTACAACTCCCAGAAGTTAAATGCTGTAGATGGTTGGAGAATCATGGGAGTTGTAGTATAGCAACCTCTAAGGATACTGGGTTTGGGGACTCTCTTTAGATTGCAGTCTTGTTTCAGCAGGGACCTCATTGCCTCTTCTTCATATAAATCATATGTCTGGTAAGTCTTGTAAAGTGCTACGGAAATTGTTGGTGCCTCCTTATTACTAATAATAAAGATAATTTCGGAGAAAACTCTGTTTCCTATTGTATTGATGTGTATTTTTCCTATTGACTTTAGGAAGATGACCTTGGATCTCCGCAAGACTTGCAGCTATCGGTCCGATCCACCCCAGAACCACAGGAGCCTGAAATTCTTTTCAAGGTAAATCTGCATCAGGCGCTTGCAAAATGATATTAAAGGCGTCTCTACTAATGTTTATCAGTTGGTACTCTAATTTGCCAAGCTTGAATAGACTGTGTTATTGTGGCATTCTTCTTCTTGGGGTCAATAACACTTTATTTGGAAAGTGTTTTAACACATCTTGTAACTGCCTCCTCAATGCATAAACCATTCTCGTCACTTGATAGGGCGCCTGTGTCTTGCAATTTAGCAGAGACGTTTAAGAAAATTGAATACTGCAGAGCAACATTAAAATCATTGCTGCTCTGCTGGATATGTCTCTGCATAGCATCCATTGTTAACTTACCGAGTACAGTCACCTTATGTACCCACTCGCAATTTTAGTTATAAACATGTCATATTTATTTTATCAAAGCTGGTAACTCCATGTTGGACTGCAACTCCCATCAGCACAGGACTATTATAGTTGTATTTTAAAAAGGACCAAAGGATGAATGCTCACCATCAGATCCGCCATCAGGGGGTGACAACCATAACGGCTGTCATGCCACGTGTAGCAGCGGAACTGCCGCCGGTGCACTTGCACCTGGACCCGCACGCTGATGGGGCATAATGGGTGGCCCATGGGCCCTATATCTGCAGGGGCCCGGTCAGCGCTGTGTCAGTGGTACAGCGTGACTGGGCCCCTTTAAAAAAAAAAAAAAAAGCAGCCGCAGCAAGTGCTGTTGGGAGGAAGTGATGACTTCCTCCCAGCTCACTCCACGCGGGAGGAGCGAGCGAGCGCGCGCGGCAGTGAAGAGGGAGAGCCAGCCGACTACTCCCATAACCCCCAGCCACCCTCCTGCAAAGACAAGGTAAGAGACAGGAGGGTGGCTAAAAAATGAGCTGTGTGTGTATGTCTGTCTGCATGCATGCATGCATGCATGTATGTATGTATGCATGCATGCATGTCTGCATGCATGCATGCATGTATGTCTGCATGCATGCATGCATGTATGTATGTATGTCTTTATGTCTGTCTGTATGCATGCATGTCTTTGTCTGTCTGTATGCATGTCTGTGTCTGTATGTGTGTCTGTGTCTGTATGTATGTTAGTATGTGTCTGTATGTCCTTATGCATGTGTCTGTGTCTGTCTGTCACTATGTACGCCTGTGTGTCTGTATATGTGTGTATGTCTCAGTATGTATGCCTATATGCGTGTCAGTATGTGTGTCTGTTAGTATGTATGTGTGTGTGTATCTGTGTCCTTTTGTATCAGTGAATGTGTTTGTGTCTGTGTGTGGAGGCGGACCCCCGGGGGCCCAGACCCTGAGCTCAGTTAGGGGCCCCAAAATTTCTGGTGGCGGCCCTGCTCACCATTACTGTATTAAAGGAACTTTCCAGTTTTACTGGCACTGCAGGTCCCCTGTCCCTCCCACCTCCCATCCCTGGTTGCTGAAGGGGTGAAAACCAGAGGCAGCGACATGTCCCACGTCGCTGCTGCTTCCTCCGCAGCCGCTCCTTCCCTTCATCACGTCAGCTGACGGGGGAGACTGATCATGCCCGCCGGCGGGGGCGACCTAATGCGCATGCGCGTCAATGCCGCGCAGGCGCATTAGACCTCTCCATAGGAAAGCATTGAAAATGCTTTCCTTTGGGGATTTTTGCGACGCTGGAGGTCCTCACACAGCGTGCTTTCCTATGGGGATTTTAGCGACGCTGGAGGTCCTCACACAGCGTGAGGAAGTCCAACGACGCTATAGCACAGAAAACCTGTGCTATAGACCAGGAAGTGCGCTCTAGTGGCTGTCTAGTAGTAGTTTAAAAAAAACTATAATAATTACACTTGCAGGGTTAAGGGTAGTCTGAGTTGGCACCCAGACCACTCCAATGGCAGAAGTGGTCTGTGCGCCTGGAGTGTCCCTTTAAAACACTGTGTCAGAGAAAAAGGTATTGGCTGTATAGAGATATTATTTACTTACTCTACAAACTGGAGGGTTAACATATTGTTTAGGGCATTGACTGATATAAATAGCCAACTGTATGCCCTCTGGTGGTATTACACATACATTACACTACCAGCTAATATATCCTGCTCTTTTGTATTTTTTATAGAGGCTTTTTTGAGGTGGGGTGATGGTAGTGTCTGTGAATCAGGCAGGGTGTGTCATTGTTTCCCATTATATTTTATTTGTAAAACACCAACACGTGTAAAATTCCTGAGTCTCCACCCAATAAAGGAACGCATTATAGCATTTCTGCTTTATACATCAATAGGCAGACTTAACCTACGGCTAAACTGTACGTAAAAGATCATTCTCCAACTCTGAGTATCTCTGGATCTATTGATCTGTATCTCTGCCATCTGAATTGACACATTCCTCCCCCGTCTGCTGTAGCCAACATTCCTTTGGGGTGAATGCATACTAGGGAACTTTAGATGTTTCGATGTTTAGATGTTTCGGAACTACGATTCCCATGATGCATAGCCAGGCTTAAGGGAAATCTAGTTCAGAGGTGTCTGGGTTGCTAGCCATCCTAGAGTTAGGTGATGCAATGTGACTAAACTATCACAACCTCTGGCATAATTACCTCTTAAAGTATGATTTATGATCTTTATATTTTGAAGATGAGCTGAGCAATACTGCTGTTTTAGTTAGTGCCATTTTCTTTATATTGTGTTACAGATCAAGACTTGCTACATGGAATCCTGTTTTTTAACAGCCTGGTTCTGATTTCCTCTAAGGCAGAGGTGTCTTTGATCGAATCCTGACAGATTTCTCTAATTAACTCAACCAATCCACGTTGTGAGCTACTTAGGTCTGCACAGTGTATTATTCTGTGTGTCTGCAAGCCTCGACAAATGAAGTGTCATGCCCCAGCTCTAAAACATTGTTTTAAAGGGCTGGAATTAGTGATGCAAATAAAAAAGCACATATGTCACGCATGTATGTTAAATAACATACCCTTGAATTAAACATTTTTCATAGATGCCCCTGATTGAAGCTATGATCTCGTAACCCAGTTCTAGTGTGATTTATGAATCCTATTGATTGTCTCGTGCCTTTCATTTAAATAAAGCTGCATGCATTCTCCCAGTGTAGCACATATTCATGATCTGGATTATAAAGGCAAGAAATTTGGTCACTCGGCAGCTATGCACACATCTTTTAAAATCATATCCGTGCGGCCTAACCTATCGATTAACGCTAAACCAGAACTGTCCACCTCCGGTCTTTTAGATTAAAGTGTGCCATTTATAAAGGCATGTGTGCTCATATAATGCTAGACCAGTGTGTGGGAATTGAAGCCATAGACTGTGGAGGAGGTTTATTTGGAACACTGTACCGTTTAGGTGAGTAGGTCACTGTTCTGTGGCGAATAAATGGTTAACCATAACCTAGTGCCGGGCTCCCTCGGCACTGGTGACCTCTCTTCCTCATCGACGTCCGCTTCCGAATTTAAACCCGCCATTAGGAAAGCATTACTCAGTGCTTTCCTATGGGGATCTTTTTTGACACTGGACTCCGTGAGGATGTCCAGCGTCAAATAAGTGCGATTTACTCCGTGTAAATTGCGGAAGCGGCCTCTAGTGGCTGGATTATCCCTCAATGTAAACATAGCAGTTTCTCTGAAACTGCTATGGTTTCAGCTGCAGGGTTAAAACTAGAGGGACCTGGTACCCAGACCACTTCATTGAGCTGTGGTCCTTTAAATGCAAGGAAAGTATCCCTTGTGCACTTGAAATCAGTATTCCTATGAAAAAAAAACTTACGAAAATAGGAGCAAGTAGAAAAATAAAACAGATAATGATATATTTTCACAACGTGTTCAGCTGGATCAGGGGAAAATTGCAATGGCAATCTACAAAGAAAATATTTTACAGGCTAGGATGATTGGCACTGCTGATATTTAAGGCTTGTATTATCCAGTAATGCTGGGCATGCAGTAGTTACATAGCTTCCAGCAATTTAAAGCCGCTGCTTTGTATCTGTTTTGTTGTTGTTGTTTTAGCGTTTAATATTTTCGTTTAATAATTTAGATGTAGAATTTTTTTATATTTATTTATTTTTTATTATCTACCTGGCTTTTTCTGAAATTTTAGACTTTCAGTTGAAACATACGGTAGCACTCATTTTATGGTATCAGATGGGGGACATTATCATTAAACGGGCAGCCTATTTCTCGGACATCTAGAATGATGTGTGGGTTTGGATTTTAGCTTTCTGAAATAAAGTTCACACATTTTAAAAGCTATAAAGGTTTTATTTTCTCCATGTGTTTCTCCTAAAACCAGACCATTTTAGGAGAAACTAAATAAATACTCTACAACTTGTACTGTGCTGGTAGATTTGCTCTATAGTACCCTTTAAAGTGGCACTGTAGGCACTAAAACGGCTTCATCTCATTTAAGTGGTTATAGTGTTAGGAGTTCCCTGGCTATCCTTCCGTCCAGCGTTAAACAATTTTCAGTGGTTTAGTGTTAAACCAATCCCCTGGTCTAATTAGGAAGAATTAGCTGGAGCAGCAATGGGTTGCTGTGATTGGCTGAGAATGTCAGCTGACCGCATTTAGACAATCAGTGTTTTTGCAGGTATGAATTGGTATGGCTACAAGGAAGTGTGTAATCTCTACTTTAGCCACACCTCCAGTGGGACTGGGCTTTGGCAAGCCATGGACCCTCATCTATTGTTAAACTGCTCAAAAATGGTTAAACACTGAACAAAGTGACTGTGCCGGGGTACACAGTCGCTTTAAGGCAATCTCAAAGCCATAAGTAAAATTGCTTAGTAATACTTGTAGCATTTAATTTTTACAACACAGTGACACGTGATTCTCCATTTATAATCAGAGCTGATGTAGCTTTAAATAATTTGTAGACACTGGATTCTCTGACTATTAATTGCAAGCACAAAAAGGGTAAACAGATGGGTTGAGATGGGGAAACGACTGTCGACAAGTACAAGATTCTAATAGAAAAGCTCAGTCTAACATAATAAAGGTGTCTTTCAAGATTAATTGGATTTTACCTCTTTATTTTCAATGTGCCTGCAAATCTAGCACAGGGGATCAAAACATATTACACCATGTGAATCACAGTGAGTATTTTTCATTAAAAACATGCTTCGGATGATGAGGTTAGTGTGTGTGTGTCTACTTTTTATATTTTATTTTTTTGTCTTGAGTCTATTTCTTGTAACTGGCGAATAATGTATGGAGAAGAAAAGGGCTTGAGATATGGTACTTGAATATAATTAGAGAACGGCCTGGTACGAAGGAACAGATCTGTAGACAGCAGCGATGGCATTTGTAATGCTCAGCTAAATATGTTCCTTGGTTGTACTGGGAAAATGCCCAATGGATGCAAGCGTTTTGTGTCTCTATTCGATAATGGATTGCCATTTTTGTCTGATGACACAATGTGATTGCTAAGATCATAGGTTACATCAGAAATCACACCAGAGAGGCAGACATAATGTTCAGAGAACAAGCCTGGCAGCAAAACTACAGGGGGAACGAAAAGCAGAAAATTTTATTTTTTTCAGACAAGACAGCTTCCATTTACAGCTGAGTGAAAACACCACATTTAAAATATAGTGGCACTGGATTCTGATTTTTCGAAAGCAGTATTTCTCAAAACAGTTTTTTTTTTATTAATGTGTTTATTTGGTTGGGCGGAAGGGGGTGAGGGGGGGTCTGCTTGCACCACTTTTTCTATATGTATATTTGTTATTTGGATTCTTTAAAAGCACGGCACACGTTAGACAATTTATTTGCTAACCCCTAGCAATAGGAATGTATTATGTATTTATTTTTCCTGTGCATTTTCTGATTAGTGGAGTCAATTATTGAGTTTTTATTTAAAGAGATACTGTACGCACCAAAACAACTTTAGTTTGAGTAATTTCAGTGTATACAACATGCCTCTGCAGTGTCAGTGCTCAATTTCCTGTAAAGAGAGATCTGATGTTTAAACTTGTTTTATTGTACAGTTTGTTTAATTTTGGATTTCTTCTCTCCTGGTCCGCTAATAGCTTAATAGAGCCTGCAGGAGCCTTGTGTTCAATTTGCAAAGGAGGAGATAAAAAAAACTTCTAAACTGTGCTGACTATAGCATAGGAGCATCATGTGAGATGTTGTCTACAACATCTGGAATGCCGAAGATTGCCTACCCTGGGTCTATACATTAAGACTACTTCATTAAGCTAAAGTTTTTTTAGTGCTTAAGCGTTATTTACATTTTTAAAGGGATAGGGATATTCTATGTGTAAACGGGGATGGATCATTGGTGTTAACAAACAAAAACACAAGTGAATAGTGAGAAGGAATAGCAGCAGTCTGTTCTTTTGTGAGTCCTTGGCTGTTACACTAGTTTTAGCTCATTTGTGTCATTATAGAAAAAAATATATCGGACTGATCCCATCCATAAGGACTGACCAGATTTAAAATACTGTCAAGCACCCTTTGCAGACAGCGACCACAGTGTATTGCTTCTGCCTTGGTGGGCCCTGTCTGTAAGGTATGGCCAATACACCCCAAGGCATAGTGATCAATGGTATCCACATCTGGGCTGCCCTTCTACTTTGGCGAGACAGTAGATATTTGCTAACAAACCACAATGGAGTGGTAAAGAAGGGGTTAGGCACCACTTTTGTATTTTCATTGTTTTAGAAAAGAAGCGTACAAAATAACCAATTCTTGGTAGCAAACCAAGCAAGTCTAACTTTAATTGGGTCACAAGTGGACAGTATTTTTTTCTCTCACAATTCCAATACACATTATTCCTTGCTATTACGCCATAGATAATATGGTACATGATGTAGTCGAAGATTAGACATTACACGCTTTATGACCACAGGTTTCATAGTTAAAGGCTAATCGACAATAATGTAGCTCACCATTTGCGGTTTGATTCACAAGAATTTGTTTTAAATTGCTTTGAGACTTATATATTTTAATGGCTTCAGAAATGATCCTCTGTCCCCTCTTGTTCAAGGTTTAGAAAAGCCATTATGCTTCACTTTGTGCTTAAATGTAAAATAATTATGTGCCGATAGCTAGTTAAAGTCTTACTTTGTCGCTGAAAATATATTAATTTTAAGTAAGCATTTTAAGATTTTGTTTCTGCCATCTTACTCTTAACTTTCCGGCATTATTTTTTTCACATTCATGTCACTTTACTTATTTTTATTTGGTCCTCTTTCTCCTCCATCGTTCTACCCACACTGTTTTGCCTTAGAAATTAAATTGTACGACAAGCCCAGTCTTTACTTCTACTAGTGGCTGCCTCACATTGATGAAGTGTGACTAATTTGCCTAAACTAAATTACATAATTAATATATTTACATAGGTGAGTATTTTAATAATGCCAATAAGAAATGTGTAGGATCATGTTTTGACCGCAAGATTGAAGAAGCATCTGCTTCATCCACAGAGCGGTCCAGAGGTCCACCAAAATGAGTAGCAGAAAGTTGTGTACTGACCTCATTCACGTACAGTGTATCCCAACCCACCAACAGTACTACTTTTAGGCATTTACAAATTTAGTTTTGTTGGGCATACAGAATAAAATCTTAGAGTGCTTTGAGAACCAAGATGTGTACAACTGCTCTAGTAGATATTTTGCTGCGTGGTGAGGCCTGCTGATCCTGGCCATATGCCAAATCTGAGCTACTGGTGGCACCCTTTTATCCAAGGATGGTATCGGTACTTGTACTCCACTCGCTGTCCGGAAAATGGAGGTATACTAATAGCCAAGTAGGTAAGGTTGGTTTTAGTTTCATTACTGTGTTTGGGTTTACTCAAGGAATTATCGCTGGCACAAACAGTCTGGCTTACTGTTGGGATTAAAATTAATTTGGAACTCCTTTTTGGGGAACATACGTGGTTATATACCTGGTGAATACTAAGAAAATGGAATTCTAAACATTTAAATTAGGAGCAATGTGTACATATATTGGCCTGAGGTTAGGCTAGCAGAAATATGGAAAGTCAGTTTAATTGATATTTTTCATCAGTTGGAGTTAATACATTTTTAAAAAGTTTCTTGAAATTATATGAATAGAATGCCAGGAACGATTGACAAAACTTCACCTATGTATTAATGTGTATATTTTGTATAATGAATGTTCTTGTGAGTATTTATATTGGCAGAATTTCAAATCAAGTTTGATTGACAAAACGTCATCTATGTGTATTTTGTATAATGAATGTTCTTGTGTGTGTGTGTGTATGGATATTTATTTCATCGTTATATGCTGTAAGTGAAGAAAAATGGTCCAACCCTACCCAACCATCTTCCAAAAGAGATGACAAATTTAAATCCTTCTTGAGTTTGTGTGCCAAAATTAGGGGTGGACATTACTTTGAGATAAAATTAGATTAGAAAAATCTCGATGCTACAGTAAATTCAGTGCATTTTTACAAATATGTTCATCTGGCATTGTCTATTTTTTACGAGTTATTTCCGTAACCACTCATATGATTTGTGAAGGTGAAAACCATTATGAAAATCTCAACCACTCATATATTTTGTGTGCCATTATTTTTTCAGACTGAAGACCTGCTGAATGAGATCAGACAGCTGAAAGAAGATGCTCTGAAAAAAGACGAAACAATCAAACACTTAGAGCATCAGCTGGTAAGTGCGAATTGGTCTATTCAAGACATCAAGTCATTAAGGATTGATCTTGTTTTTTTTTTTTTACATAACGCATCAATACATATCAAGATATCCATACATATCATTCCATGCTTACATTGATATTAATGTCAGGACCTATACAATAGGTGTGAATATTTCCCTAAAATATTCTGTTGTCCAGAAACAAGTCAATTTCCTCTTTGGTCTAAAATGAATTGTTTTTTCCTAAACGATTGGTCATTAGGACCTGAACCCATTATCTTTCTTGCCCATTTTCTCTTGCCAAAGGTATTTTGTTCCCACACATTCTTCTTCTCATGCTCTTTCCTTTACACATTATTCTTTGAAATCTGTCTTTTAACCTCAGTCTCTTTTCTTTCCTTTTCCTCCTCTCATTCTATAATTTTTATTTTCTTCAATCTCTTGCAATAAACCCTTCAAGCTTACCTTTTATAGCAGTTAGGGCTGCATGAATCGGGACAACTGGGCTGTAAACTCAGAGATAATGCAGTGTTTACATTGCCTCCTATGGCAGCTGATAGAAGGACTTACTAGTTGAGGTCCTGCAAAGGTTGCAGACCTGACATTCAGCGTCTCTACTTTTTGCATGGACACGCCGAATGCTTCCATACAAATGCATTGAGGAGATGCTGATTGGTGCAGCTATTACGGTTCATGCCCATTTGGCCCCAAATTCTTCCCTATGCTGATGCATTGGATTGGCTGAGATCATCTCAGATGATCCCACCAGTGGATGTGAGGATGCTGCATCCAGAGCTGTGCCGTGGGGAATAAAAGCAGGTAAATCTCTTTATTTTATTACCTCTGGGAGGGGCGGAGACTTCTAACTAGTTGATCTAACTCTAGTGCACTGTCGGATGCATTTTTGGTGGCCATTCCTTTAAGAGGTTATCTAAATAAAAATCTCTCATTATAAATATGGAAAAAAGTATGTCTGAATTTTATGAAGGATTTTACACGAGAACATTTCTTATTTTTTGGATGGCCCTCATCCATAATACTAGACAGTTCCATATTGCTTGCTGTGGAAAACCAGACTGTTCTGCTGACTAATGCTCCTGTATTGCTTTCTGCCCGTCTTTTCTCCATCTGCTGTCCTTCGCAGGCTTGTGTCTGCCGACATCTTTAATCTTCTCAATGCTGCATTCACCATATTTGGACGTCTTTTCTCTTCAGCTTAGAGCAGTAATTTCACACTCAAAGTACAAGCTTTGTGTAACGATAGCAGCTAAAGAAGTTTCATATTTCGTTATGTTTAGCATAGTAAAATGTACACTGGACCACCCCTCACCAGAACATGGAGATTAGTCATTGAATGTTAAGACCTTTGCTGTACTAAAGGTAGGTTAAGTGCCAGGTGGCTGTGAGTTGTTGTTTTTGGTTTTGGGGGTTTGTTTTTGCACATAATGTTCCCCCTAAGCGTTGTGTCAAAGAAAAAAAATGTTTACCCGGCAACTAGAGCCTCCACTCATTTAGCTGGTGCCAAATTAACACGAACATGAGTCGCATGGCACTCATTCATATGCCTGACAAGCTTTATATTTGACACAGGTATCACAAAAGTGTCAATGGGGATTCACTCATACCTAGAGCAATGCAGCAATTACTGCTTTACTCCAGTGCTCACATACTATCTCTGCATTGCACAAGCAATCAATACATACAGATATTTTGGATGGATAATGAGAAAGTGTGGAAAACTCTTAAATAAGAGAGATTGCACTCATAGTATACTTGTCGCTTAAAGTGACTTAATTTTGAGACAACTGTCTTTGGCTTTGAGTGAGACCGTTGCCTCACTCTGCAGGCCTAAAAAAACAAAAAAAGCAGGCAAGTATGATCTTAATGTTTACCTGCTTCTTCTTTCTTATGCTTTCCATAACCACTACAAAAGGGACCCTTATCTAGCCAATCAGTGTCTTATCCCTAGGAATGCTAAAAAAAAAACAAAAAAAAAACTGCTTTGGGCATGCCTGATAGTCACACGCAAATCAGGATTCAGTGTCTGGTTTCTTTCTCAGTGCTGTGTCCTGTTTATTGGTTGACTTATCTGGGTTGGGTTAGTGTATGGCGAAGAAACTCCCTAGCTGAGAGGTGTGCCCAACAATGCGATCTGACTATGTTTATAGTAAGTTTATTAATGTTTATTACGTGCTTTTCTTGCTTTATTTTGATTTGTATTTTTGTTTAAAAGAGTTTGCTTGTTTAAAAAAACAATCAAGTGCTGCATATCTTTTTTAAGGTGCATTGTGCTCGAAAGGTCCTTTAATGGTGAAGATAATAGTACTAAGAATGCTAAGAAATAGAAGGAATTGAGGGTTAGCCTTGGCATTCCTTGTTTTGTAAAACATTTTCTATGATGCATAGCCAGCCTTTACATTACACTGGTGGCTGTGCATGCAAACAAGACACTGAGACATCGTTCCATCTCCACTGCGTCACATTAAACTTCAAATTACTTAAACCAACATGGCATGTTCAGGGAGAACTTCTTTCCCTCCAGGGGTTCTTTGAATTCCAGTAGCAAATAAAACCTATTGCTTTTGTAGTAGAGAGCGCCAATACATGGAGTAATCGTTTAGTCAGGAAAACAAACTCCTAAAAGAAAATTGGGAAAGCCAGCTTTAAGAGCAAGAGATCCAATACAAAGAATTAGATTGAAGGGTAATATAGTATATTAATGGTGACAGATCTTATTGCAGTCTTGTTTTGTAGAAGGAAGAGAATTTCCCCTGGCACTCAAACCGTTAATGCTGCTATGCCGTGTATATTTTAGTCGATATTCTGTACTCCAGTAAGAAACATGTTTTGTTTTTCACCACTAGGCTTTATTTAAATTTTTATTTTTATTTCTCGTCTCTGTTTTAGAAAACCAGATGTAAGTGCCAGAAGGGAAGTCAAGACTCCAAAGCCGAAAAAGCCAAGAAGTGTGACAAATACACTCAGACCACATGGAGGAGGACTTCAGTGAGTAGTGTATGGCTGTCTGTGTTTGTGTGTGTGTGTCTGTGGTTATTTCTACAGTTTGCAAAATAAATGCAAGATTGCTCGTTACAAATAACTTGCGTTGGTTGCTTGCTTTTTTAAAAATTTTTTTTTTTTACTATATGTGGATTCAGATTAAATTAATTAAAGCAACTCTGTCAACGTCTGGGATCTTTGCATATTTTGCCACAAGGTGCTAGAAAAAGGTGAGTTTTACTTGTCTGAAGCTGTCCTTTACGGCTGCTACAATAGACTTCCTGCTGGTCGTCTTCAGCTCCTGGCTTAATGGGGGGCTTAACAGTGGTAGCTCTGCCTTTTTGTTGAGCTTTACCATGTGTACAAAAAATAAATTTTTTTAAAAAAGTAGTCCCTACTCTGTCTTATATTTTTTTATTTTTTTTTGGCTGGGTTGGAATTTCAGTGGCATTCCAACACAGTCTTTATGAACATTTCATAAAGATTTTAGCTTAATGCAATGTTATTTTTTTGGATTGGATGACAGAGCAGCCATTCCATATTTGCTGTTCGCGTCTGTATGCACCTCTGTGCATTGGTTATGAATGAGTTATCCGTCATATTTATTAATGTATAGGACCTACCCGGCTTGTAATAAAATTGTCAAAGTAGCCAAGGTAATGAAATGTTGATGTTTTTCCCATTTCTACAATATTTTGTTATTCAAAACACATTTTTTTTTTTTTCTACCCATCATGGATTACATTATTTTCTTAGGTTTCGTGTTGGTACCTTGGAATGTTGTTTTTGGTTTGGAGTAATTTTGGTAGGGTTACAGTCTCATCCACGGAATCTCGAAGAAATTCCTTTGGACTCAGAGGAAACTGCATAGGGACAGCTGCCTCTGGGACCTAGAGACCTCTACTCTGGCTCCAACATTATCTTCCATCTCAAATCCAGCTTTCTCTCCCATTTATTGCTTTCATTTATCATTATTCCAGGCAGTGAGCTGCAGGTAATCTTTTATTTTAAAGGAGATTGAATGCCTTGCCTTTTGTTTATTAACTTCACCATTAGAAGGTTCTCCTGCAGTTACCTCTGATTGCTTATTGGCAGAGTGTCTCTACCCCTGTTTTAACCCATTAATGACCAGCGATTGAACTCCATCTTGACAAACCACCTTTTGTGGGTCCTGTATTACAATGGAACTTCTCAATCATTTAACAATCTCTGATAGATCTTATAGATCATATAAGCAGTATCTTCCATACCGGCACGTTATGTGAGGACAGCGTGAAATGTCAGCATTTCTTCAGGGAATAAACAGCCTAGTTATATTGTTTGTTCCACTGACAAGTGGAGCGATTAAGATTAAATGATGGTGAAGAGAGAGGGAAAAGTTCTGCGATAAGGTTTTTGGTTTTGTAACGTGTCTCTCCGCTCCATCAGTAGACATACGGCTAGTGCAGAGAAAATTTAACTAGCCTCCATTTCAGCTTGTTTTTCTATGAGAATCATTATTCCATGCTATCAGCATGAGGGCTCAATGTGGCCCTCACCCAAACTCCATCTTTTTATTGTAATATATTTGGTGTGCACGTTTCAGTTTAACAGTAAACTGAGACTTCTTTAACTTGTACAGAAGTAAAGAAGTCTCTGAATGTGATTAAGCACGCTCTCCTATCTTAATTATGACAGACTTTTCACATTGCAATCGATATGATATAAAGTACCAAATAGAAGGTGAAATCCTGTCATAGTTCTTAATAAACCCCCTCAGTCGTCCTCCTCTCCCCCTGTCGGCCGCCCTGAAGTAAATTGCACTCTGAGCTGAACGCATGAATTCTGTCCAGGATTTCATCGAAGTTGATAGCTCTCGTTCAGGCAGGTGCTCTCTCAAAATGTAGCCATGGAAGCTCTTTGAAGGTCTAGTTTTTGCCTAATTTGATGAAAAGTGACCTCTCAAAGTCTTTTTCTCATAATTTTTTTATCTTCTAATTGTGTTGTAACTTACAAGAAATTCCTGTGTAGTCTACATGAGTTTTTCATAGCTATTCTGCATCAGTAGGGACAGTACAGCTCTCTGCTTCTGCCAACAGAGCAGCCTACCCCACTAGCTCCCATTAGACTTCCCTAACAAGTTCTGACTCTGGGCAGCTGGAAAGCAAGAGATTAATTTGCATTAAATGCCCTAGGATGCTTGAAGGAACCCCAGTCTCCGAACAAAAATAGTCTTAATTTAAAAGATTCAAACTATAGTAACACTACTTTAAATTATCTACAAAAAAAAGCTTTAAAAATGGACCACAGCAGGGTCTGTGTTAAATTTTTAATGTTGAAATCCTAAAGTATCTCTTAGGGCTATATTTTGAAGCTGCAATGACATAATCCTGGTCTAAACTGATTTGTTGCACACTTTGTGTTTAATTCATAAACGGCATTTTAAAGCATTCCCATTATGTTGTCACAGCTGTTGTGTGCGTTCTGATTTCTGTCAATGACAAGGTTTGTGCCTCTGTCTTCTGTAGTTTATATGATTGCACAGTCACGAAGGTTTCCGTGCCTAAAGAAATGAATGCCAGCAGCCCTAGTGCTTTAAATACAGCATGTGGGAGTAGGGGAAGCAGGAATAGCATACAGATAGGGCCTCACATATCAGTCACTGTCACTTAATCAGCTCCTGCCGCAATTTTCCAACTCTTATCAGGAGGTCTGAAGCTGCAGTCAATGCTAACTCTTCAAGAGTCATTTAAATTCAGCCTGCTCCTGAAACAATGCTGTCAACACACAGAGGAATTCTACCAAGGATATTGAGATTTTCTTGGTTTTTACTCCTGCCGTAACAGAAGTTTTGTATTTATTTTATTTAATGTGATAGCTCTGTTGGTTAATGCACCAACTGTGAAATCTGTTCTAATCTGTGGGTTGCAGAGTCCCTGCCTTTCTTCCTTCTGGTGTAGGTAAAATAAATACTATACGATTTGGTAATCAAACCCACAAATGATAAAATATGTGAAAGGATCTCTATACATAGTAATTATCACTACCTTGTGAGCTGATTAGCGAAGGCACAGCTTTATATTGAATATGGGTCCATTTCTCCATCTCTAGCCAGGCTTTCAGGGGCCAACAGTGTTTCCACAGAATTCTAACACCAATCAGGGAGATGAGGAAAAAGCAAATGCTATGTATTTCTCCTGCATGGCATTAAGATCCATTTAGCTAATTACTAGTCTTAAGCATTGAAACCAATTCTCTCGTAAATAAATTGCCCAAAAGGTAGATCCCCAGATGTTTGAAAACTACAGCATCAATGATGATTTGCCATTCAAAGGCATTCCAAAGGTATGCAAGACATCATGGAGGTTGTAGTTCTACAACATCTAGCTTTTTGGCAATCCTGATCTATAGACATGCTTGGTGAATTGATCTAATAGTACTAATAGCTGTGTAGGTGCTAAGATACAAGTTCCTGCTTTATTAATCCCGTAACTGTTGCTGTTTACAATGAAAGACCAGTGTTGCCGTTGATTATATGAAATGTAGAAGTCTATGCGTCATGCAATCTGTAGGGAATGAGTGTGTAATACGTTCACAGACATTGAAATGAGTCAATTCAAAGTTGAGGGTGCAAGATACTGTAAGCTAAATGTGTGCCTCATTGTACACAAACAGTGCGGTTTATTCTGACTATTGTTATTATTATTATATATGGCTGTTCTGAATGTGTTGTGGCTTTACATTATAGATTGATATAACTTCTAAAGTAGAAATGGGTTTGTCTTTGCATTTCAGTACTTTTACCCACATTTGTTTTCATATATAATTATTTTTGATTTGCGTGAGAGAGTAAGCTGCAAATAGTAAATCGGGAATTTCAGAGTTTCACAACACTTTCTCACTATTCTCTGTTCCGTTTCAGCTTACTTACGTTTTGGAAAAGTATTCGCTTTTTGCCCGTTCGTTCACAATTGTTTGATATGTTACTGTCCAGCTATTGTGATGAGGTTTATAGTGCAGATGAAAATGTCAAAATTACAAATGTCGGGCCATAGCCTTAAGCATTTTTATTTATTTTAACCGGTCAACTAGATCTGGAAAAATAGTTACCCAAAATATAGCTTCTCTGTTACTGGCAACACAAGTGGGGTTCTGTAACAGCAAGTTGACGGATTGTCTTTTCCAGAAGTGGCTTAGAAGAGTGCGTTTTTTTTTTTTTTGACATGACCTGTGAGACAGGCTTTATAGTGAAGCTTCAAGAAAAGCGGTTTAAGCTGATCCTAATGTAATTATTGCGCAGCTACCACTTGTCTGGGAAATACATTTCACAGTCTAATAACTTGTTAAGTGAAACCCTGTGGGGACGTTTTGGTTATTACCACAATATTAGCCCTGTAACCTAATATATGGTTTGCATGGCAGTTTACTCACTGCATCTTTAATGAGCTAGCGAAACGTTTTTAACAACTGCTTTGGACAGACCAACTCCCAAAGGTAAAGGCTCTTGGGATTTTTAATTTAAAAGTCCACGCTACATGTCTCCAAAGCCTGGAACATTGCGGATTCTTCAGTAAAAGTCTTAAAGCATTTCTCAATTAATTCGTGACTAGCCATTATTCGAAGATTTTAACATAAAGTACTGACATACTCTGTGAATTATTGTAACGATAGAACTCCTATGTTTCTCCATTTAACAAGGGAAATTATTTATGTCCAGGATATTATCACCCACGCAGCAGATGTCACTGTCGGGAGCGTACAATAAGACACCGACATATGCAATTGAATAAAATTCCCTGCTTATTCTTTGAATAAAAGGACTATAAATGCTTCATTAAACGTTTCTAGGTCACATTTCTTTTGCCTTTGTATCTGTGCTATGCAGGTACGATGTTTTGGAATAAGCTGCCGTACCACAGATTGGAATCTTTGCTGTTCTTGCAAACTGTTTGCTCCATGCTACAATGTATTTATTCATGTTTTCTTTTGTTTGTTTTGTGTTTTTTGTTTTATTCACATTCATATTTAATCGCTTTCCAGGCTCGCCAAAATACCCCTTTGCTATTCTTCTTTCTTTATTTTTTTATGTCCTGTTTGTATGTTACTGTAATTACATCTATTCTTTCGGAACATTGCATTACTGTTTGAAATTACACAGAGGACGTTTTTTCGTTTGTAACATCATATTGTTGGCTGTCGTGGGGTTTTTTGTTTTGTTTTGTTTTTTTGACCCACCGGATTCCTCCATTTTATTATCCTTTTTCCCCTCTCTTTCTCTGCACAGAGTGGGTATTCTGCTCCCTCCTTCTCTCCCTGGCAGGGCTCATACCAGGGGAGCCCTCGGATTGGCACACCGCACCGCAGGCAGAGTGAGTCTGTGCTCTTCTCACTCATCCCTCCTCCCCTTTTGTGTTTGCCAACTAGACGCTGTTATTTTGCATGCTACACCTTCCCAATAGCATCCCTGCCTTGGTGCTGACCCACATGATGGTATATAAAATCATATGCTATTATCTAACCAAAGTGCTTTGTTTGGTCACCACATCCTAAAACTGTCATTTCCCACACTGCAGATTTTGTGCATTGCTCGCTAAAACCATCAGTCTTTCCTTCTCTGCACATTTACCAATAACTTTCTTTTCTGTGGTCTTACAATGTTCTTAGATTGTGCTACTGTACATTGTGCTGCAAGTAAGTCAAGTGTAGATATTACACATATGTAAGGCACCCGAAAAACGGAAGGGAAAAAGTTCCACTTGTAAATATTATAATAGTTTGTTTGCTTTGCCTCCTGTAGTACACCGTTAGCACTCCAGCCATTTATCACACAGCCCTGATAAGCACATGAACTACACTAAACCATTCATTGAAAACAGTTATTACATTTCTTTACATATTCTATTTAAAGCTTCAAAGATCAGATGCACAGGATCTCCTACCTGTCCTTCCCGCTCTGATTCATCGTCAATAGTTCCCAATCCTAGATTCTTTTCAATAACAAACAAAATGGCCGCCACACCTTGTGACCTACGACCACCAGATTTTAAAGACTGCAGCTCACAGCAGACCTCTACATTTTAACAAATGCAAAATGCCTTTTTTTTTTTTCTTTTGCAATAGTAGTACAATTTTTCACTGTCCCTCTTAACACAATAGGATTTCCTTTTTTTTTTTTTTTTTTTAACCTTGCGCCTTTCTGAAATGTATTGGACACGTGGCATTTCGTGAGTATGTAGATTACATGATTTATGACTTGTCCTGAATTTTTACCCAATCTAAGCTGGTTCTGTGCCAATTTCATGCCTTCTAGCTTGACATAGGATGTATTTACCTGTCCCGTGCAGAAATAGATGCTAACTGTATTATGAGGTGTTGTTTTTTTTTTCTATGTATTGGTTTTGAGCACACTACTCAATGAGGCGATAGGTGTATAACTTGGCGTCATCTCTAAACAAACCTACCCAAAAACATCTGCCAATTTTTTGGTTAACGTGCATTGTTTACCCCAGCCAACATTTCGGGTGTTTGCGTGGGAAATATGCAGCACTAATGAGCAATACCCCACTTACATATGCTGCATGAATCAGGTTGGGGGGGTTTATATAGAGGCACAGAAAGGCACTTTATGTAAATCACCTATACTCCTATTATTACTTCTGGGCACCCATATTTACAGACTCACAGATATCACTACCCAGGGTGGGTAGCTGGAGAAAGTTGCTAGATAATCCCCTCTATCAGACACTACAGTAGTGTTTACTGGTGTAAGGAATAAATGAACTGTAACTAAAGGACTTTTTTCCTTTTTAAATTGTTAAAGCTGCAATGCCCATGACTATACCTTCTATACTTTTGTTGGTAATTTTTTTTTTTTAATTATAACTCACATCATATAAGAACTTTTTTTATTAAGCACACCAACTTGATTTGGCGAAAATAAACATGTTTTCAAGCCTTTCTTCCCATATGCCCTCATTTTCAAGTCATTTGCAATCCGCTGACCATACTTTATTGAAAGACTGTGGAAAGCCTTTGATAATGAACTGAAAAATAATGCCTTACTGCGATAAACAGCCTAAGGCCACCCAAAGAACAAGCTTTTTAACAACGCCAAAAAGCAACAGATGTGCAGCATTGCTTCCCCTTTCCTTTTCCATAACGTTTTGCGTGGCACAGTAACATCTGGAGCATGATTCACCTTTGTCTTGTGCTAACAGCCCTGTGTGTTTTAATGGCATGCTTACGTGTGTTCTAAATTTTGCAATATTGTTGCCTTAAAAGCAGTTTGTTTCTTCACGTTAATGGAATGGTAAGTCGGTTATTGTTCCTCACTATACAAATCACTCGTGGAAGACTGGCTGCAGCGGACAAATTGCAGCGGCAGGACTTATTCACCCAGATCAAATATTGTACAGAGGTATTTAAGTTTATTAGCTGCCGAGGTAGTCAAGTTTATTAGCTACTGTTTATCGCATCCCTAGAGGGCACTTATATACCAAACACAAATTGAGATAAACATATATTGTAGAATGAGATCATTAAAACATCCCAAGTCCAGGTTGAAATGTTGAAAAACAAATTAGCAACACTCCGTTGGGAAATTTAAAATCGAATTGCCACTTAGTTGGAACGTGCATTTAAAAGAAGGCAAACAATAAGGCTGTAGTATCCGTACATTAACATTGCAATGAAGCTAATAATTAGCATTACATTTTAAGAACCATTTCTACTAGGCTTTCTAGGGTGATTTTAGTAGAGGCTACACATGCACGGTGGACTTTACCAGAGCATTAGTTTGGAGATTTCATGTCTGCTGTTTGTAAGTAGACTGTGCCACACAGACACCATTCTAATCCAGCAAAATTAACGGGACCCTGCTGTGTGCAATATATTTATTTATTACTGGTATTTAAAAAGCTCCAAACATATATTCCGCAGCGCTGTACAGTTGGGAAAAAGACAATACAATAAAAACAGACCGATACAACCAGTAGAGAGCCCTGCCTGTGAGCTTACAATCTAAAGGTTAAACTGTGGAAATGGGACATAAGGTGGCGGAGGAATTTGTATGAGATGGCATAGAGAGTTAATGGCATAACTGCAGCAGGTGATAGCATGTGTAGGTAATAAGGAGGTGATTGGTTCTGGTTCCAAACAGCTGGAAGAGCATGCTGTATAGGTACAAGGAACAAAGGTGGTATGGAGGGGGGGGGGGCGACTGGGTGGGTTGAGCTGAGTAAAATTAAATGGGCTTCTTGCAGGGGTGGATGTAAAACTGGCCTTAAACAGTAGAGAAACACAGTTATTTAAAGGAATTTATAGCTAGGAGTGGCAATGGGGGGAAGGGGGGAATGGTTGAGCAGACATGCCATTCGTCTGATAAAATTACAATATTTGCCAACTAGAATACTATCAACCAGATTATTAATGATTACATGTAGCTGCAAGTACAAAATTATACAGTAGTATACTACAGGTACAAATAGTAACATTAATAATGTAGTAACTAAGATGAAGGAAATCCAGCAGAATTTATTTTATTTATTATTGCTATTTATAAAGCGCACACAGATTCCGCAGCGCTGTACAATTGCTTCTGATTCTCAGTCTGTACCTTTAAGCTGCAGTCTTCAAATTAAATGGGGCTTTTTGCAGGGGTGGATGTAAAACTGTCCCTTTAGCTGCAGTCTTCAAATTAAATGGGCTTCTTGTAGGGGTGGATGTAAAACTATATAGTATATTGTGTACCTATAGATCATAGAATCAACATTTCTACTAGCACTTGGGGCATGAACGGTTGGCCCTGGCGTGTAGACATTCACCCCTGATGGGTATAATATGACTTGCAGAAACAATTAACTATTGAGACCTGGCTAGTAACATAGGACCACAGGATTTCAGCCTTGTGTATATAGAATACTTTAATAATTGCATCTACCTGCATTGTACTAGGGTAGTGGATAAAAAAAAGGTTTAGTTTAGCGTCTGTTTAAGAAGGACTTTCCACTGGTTCAAACACCTGTTGAAAGGTGGCTTCACTGACCTTCTGTACACACTTGCATCTCATCCTGCACCTTTCTGTAATCTATCTCAGACCTCAGAACACTTGGCTCTCTAAACACATTGCAAAGGGAGAAGGCATGGCCAGAACGTCTGTGCTGCTAAGCCATTTATAGATGTATAATTCTTAGTATATTATATCATTAGGGACCATTACAGTGATGCCAGTGCATACCTTAAACTGGTTTGCACAGTGTTCTGATTCTTTACCACCAGTGACTTTATTGTAATGCCATAAAGGACCAAATTCTGACTAACTCTATATAAATTCCTTTAAAGGAAAAAAAACAAAAAGGTTATGGTGGGGGAAAATAATTGTGATTGAAATCCCCTCTCTACCTTTCTGTGGGAAAAGCAAGTCTTATGGCTTTACTGGGGTGGAGATTTTTGTTTAACATTGTATTAACTATCCACAGACTTCAGGTGGAAGAGGTTTTCAATCACAATTTTTTCCCCACCATAACCTTTTTTTTTTGCTTCCCAAGCACTACCAAGCCTCAATAAGCAAACCAGTAACCAACCATTTGCATTAACAATGAATCAGCTGTCCATGAGTGGTTCACTGGCTTTACATCTTTTCCTAAGTTGTGTTTTAAAGCTGTTGTATACAGCAAAAACAGACTCAAAGGAATCCATGTTTAAAATGGAATGAGGCAAAAATGTGATTCTTTGTTAAACTAATTTTCATATGCCCACCCAGATTTCTTTGTGGTAGTAACCTCACTGCAGATTTGTGATTTCTGTGGGAAAAGAAAGTTTTATGGCTTGACTGGTGTGCAAATTTTTGTTTAACATTGTATTAAAAAAATAAAATAAAATATATATATATATATATATATATATATATATATATATATATATATATATATATATATATATATACACAGTTGCAAGAAAAAGTATGTGAACCCTTTGGAATTATATGGATTTCTGCACAAATTGGTCATAAAATGTGATCTGATCATCATCTAAGTCACAACAATAGACAATCACAGTCTGCTTAAATTAATAACACACAAAGAATGAAATGTTGCCATGTTTTTATTGAACACACCATGTAAACATTCACAGTGCAGGTGGAAAAAGTATGTGAACCCTTGGATTTAATAACTGGTTGAACCTCCTTTGGCAGCAATAACTTCAACCAAACGTTTCCTGTAGTTGCAGATCAGACGTGCACAACGGTCATGAATAATTCTTGACCATTTCTCTTTACAGAACTGTTTCGGTTTAGCAATATTCTTGGGATGTCTGGTGTGCATCGCTTTCTTGAGGTCATGCCACAGCATCTCAATCGGGTTGAGGTCAGGACTCTGACTGGGCCACTTCAGAAGGCGTATTTTCTTCTGTTTAAGCCATCCCGTTGTTGATTTACTTCTATGCTTTGGGTCATTGTCCTCTTGCAACACCCATCTTCTGTTGAGCTTCAGCTGGTAGACAGATGGCCTTAAGTTCTCCTGCAAAATGTCTTGATAAATTTGGGATATAATTTTTCCTTCGATGATTGCAGTCCGTCCAGGCTCTGACGCAGCAAAGCAGCCCCAAACCCTGATGCCCCCACCACCATACTTCACAGTTGGGATGAGGTTTTGATGTTGGTGTGCTGTGCCTTTTTTTTTCGCCACACATAGTGTTGTGTGTTTCTTCCAAACAACTGAACTTTGGTTTCATCTGTCCACAGAATATTTTGCCAGTACTGCTGTGGAACATCCAGGTGCTCTTGTGCAAACTGTAAACGTGCAGCAATGTTTTGTTTGGACAGCAGTGGCTTCCTCTGTGGTATCCTCCCATGAAAACCATTCTTGTTTAGTGTTTTACGTATTGTAGATTCGCTAACAGGGATGTTGGCATTTGCCAGTGACGTTTGTAAGTCTTTAGCTGACACTCTAGGATTCTTCTTCACCTCATTGAGCAGTCTGCGCTGTGCTCTGTTCAATAAAAAATGGCAACATTTCATTCTTTGTGTGTTATTAGTTTAAGCAGACAGTGATTGTCTATTGTTGTGACTTAGATGATGATCAGATCACATTTTATGACCAATTTGTGCAGAAATCCATATCATTCCAAAGGGTTCACATACTTTTTCTTGCAACTGTATTACAATCACAGCTGTACATTGTAGAGGATATAAATAATAAAAGCAAAGGTTTTTCATTTAAAGGAATATATAGAGTTAGTCAGAATTTGGTCCTTAATGGCATTACAATCAAGTAGCTGGTGGCAAAGAATGTGCACACCAGTTTAAGGTATGCATTGTAATAACATGGAAAGCAAATGTTCTTTAATGATATAGATATATAATCTGACAGCTGTACATTGTAGAGAATATAAACTATAAAAGCAAACATTTTTTTTTCATTTAAAGGGACTTTAAATCAGACCACTTCATCTCAATCAAGAGTTCTGAGTGCAGTGTCCCTGTCCTTTTAACTCTGTAATGTAAAACATTGGAGTATTTTTTAGAAGCTGCAATGTTTACATTGATGGGTTACATCTACCACTAGTAAAACTCAGCCATGTGATGCAGGAGCTCATAGGAAAGCATTGAATATAATGCTTTCTTATGTTTAAAGAACCACTATAGTCATCCAGACCACTTCAGCTCAATGAACTGGTCTGGGTGCCAGGTCCCCCAGATTTTATCCCTGCAGCTGTTAACATAGCAGTTTCAGAGAAACTGCTATGTTTACATTGCAGGGTTAATCCCCCCTCTAGTGGCTGTCTTCCTGACAGCCGCTAGAGGCGCTTCTGCGACGCTCAATGCGAAAAAGCACGCAGAACGTCCATTGGAAAGGTAAGTGGCTGAAGGGGTTTTAACCACTTCAGCCCAGCAGGAGGGGGGGTAGCTGAGGGTGGGGGAACCTAAGGACTTTAGGAAACAACTTCTGGAATAAAAGGGAATCATGACGGAATATTTCCGTCATGTGTCCTTAAGGCGATATAGTGACAGGAAAACAAGTTTTTTTTTTCCTGACACTATAGTGATCCTTTAAGCTTGGATTCACACAATGCTGGAGGCAGAGAGCCAAGCAGAGCCAAAGGAGTCTCGGTAATGGAAAAAGGTGAGTAAAACTTCTCTTAATTCATATTACAGATGGGGTGAGGTGGCGAGATCTGTAAGCAACCAGGGTTGTAGCATTTTAGGATAAAGGTTTGTTTTCCGAACACTATAGTGTTCCTTCAAGTGTAACTTTTCGAAGGCACAGAACAGTCTAACCAGCATGAATGCTGATCAGCTCTCCTCTCAACCATTGACTGCTAGTAATTTAGACATTTATTTACACAATACTCCATATATGTCTAAAACAGTATTTCACATGTGCGTGATGATACAGGAAAATCACCCCGAAATGAGCGCTCTTCCTGGGCCTGCCATTGAGGTTTAGTTTCAGTATTTGTACATGCGCTAGACTTAAAACAGTGACACCGTTCCTGGCATCTGAACTCCTGGGAGTTAAATGAAAGAAAAGTTAACTGTACAGTAAGAATGGTAATGCTTCATTTTTCTTTTGTTTGTAGTTTCCTATATTTTATTTGTTTAACCAATGACACCAAACAAAGGGTAAAGATAAAGCATTAATATCTCCCCTTTCATTATGAGAAGAATCGGATTATGTTATTTGTTAAAGCTCTTGAATATTTTTTGCAGAAAACATTCACCTTTTTCACACTTAGAATTTTTCTCACATATATGGGTTGTAATCATCGTGTTACGATTTCACATTTTCTGAATACTTTGAAAATTAGAAAACTTCTTCAGATGCAATGAAGTGAAACTACATACATTAATCACAATAATACAGAGTCCATGTTTTGCATTAGCATGTGTTTTCATCATAACTATAACATAATTATTTAAAATAGATTTGATTAGAAAACGATCAGTCAATTATACAGAGGTCAGTTGCATTCTGGGACTTATGTCAAAGGATAAAATATAGCAAATGTTGATTATCGTCCTGTTTTTAGGTTTTTGCAATTGGTGCGAAGGTATTTTTTTTTTTTTTTTTAATAATATTTGGCTTCCCCCTCCCTTTTTCTTTTCATTATGAGGTTAAGAATGCCCTGGCTAACTGAGTTGCTAACCAAACAAAATAGAGAATCCATACATTCCAAACTCGAAATAGTTGTTATAAAAGAAAATAAGTATTGTTTGTGGTGAATTGAGAACTAAATCTAAATATTATAACCAAAATAATTTCTTGTGTTACATTTTCAAACCTACAATTTTTCCAACTCTGATCGATGTATGGTATAACACAGTAATGTAAGAAAGTGTCATCAAAGTGGTTTAATATCTTCATATACTCTTTGTTATACCATATGATTATTTATTTTTCTTATTCATGTACATTGAAATAATTAGCTTATCCTTTCCTAAAACCATTTATATACAGCTTTGGTTGGTTTGTTGGTTATCTAACCATGTGCTCACTTTTTTGCAATGGGCCATTGCTTTTGCAAAACAGTGTGCACTTTCTGTCTGTGGCATTTTCTGTCAGGCTAGATAAGACAGTCCAGCCAAAACTGAATAAAAATAGCTGTCAGAGAAGTGGGAGGAAAAAGGCAAGGGATTTCTTTTAAACAAATGAAACCGATTTTAATTGTAATATTCCATTTCATTTTTTTAAAGATCATTTTAAGATGTATAAAACATAATGACCGTTTTTATTTAATAATCAAAACATAGCATTCAGTGTCTTAAACTTCTCATGAATTTACAAAGTCCTAAACAGATCACCACCTGTTTCTATGTACTTGTATCTAATACCAGAATAACATGTATTGAGATTAGAACCCAGGTCTGCACAATGCTAACATTTTGTTGGAACTCATGAGAAACTTCTAATTTCATTCATTAAACAGGTAAAAACTCCCATGGAATGTTTAATATCAGGATACGAGCAGTATAATTGATTTTCCCAGTAAACCAGGGTGAATTCTTAGCCTACATTTATAAATATAAATCGCCTTACAGATAGCATTTAGTAATTACTCTGTCATCTTTAGCCCCACAAAATAAATGACCTCTAAGTTCTCATTCCTGGTGTAGCAGGAGCAAGAGGCACAAACTATGTTATAGACCCTGCTTAACAGTGCTCGATCGTAAAATGCTTCCTTTCCATGAACTCTCAGCATTAATGGCTTCCGGATGCCCTGCTCCTCTATAATCATTAGCACAGAAATAAATCCATTAAAGGAACACTAAAGGGTCAGTAACACAAACATGTATATAGTGTTAAAACCACCATCTAAAACCTCTTCCCTGATTTCCTCCCTAAATATAGTAAAATCTTACTTGTATTCAAGTCTGCAGCTGCTGACTTTGCCCCTGCTCTGCCTGCTTACAGCTATCATTAGAAGTAATTCTCTGAACCAATCACAATGCTTCCGCATTCCTATGCGGAAGCATTGTGATTGGCTGAGCTTGTCAAGGAGACAGATCAGGGGCTGAGCCAGCACAAGTCAAACACAGACCTGGCCAATCAGCATCTCCTCAGAGTTGCATTGAATTAATTCATCTCTATGCATGGAGACACTGAACTTTCCTCAGAGGGTGGAGACATTGAATGGCAGTGCTCCTTAATCCTCTCATCAAGGCACACCTAACAGTTCAGGATTTAGGGATTACCCAGATGTTTAAAAAAAAAAAAAAAACCACACAAAAAAAACCTTTAAAAACACCTTAGACCGGTGATGGCGAACCTATGGCAGGCGTGCCACCTGTGGCCCTTTCTGTGGGCACGCGGCCATAGGTTCACCATCAATGCAGAGTAGGCATCTGCCTGCCCAAAACTGCAGGCGCCTACTCTGCTTCCGTGGCGGCGGGGGGGGGGGAAGGGGGGGAGGAAATCTGTGAAGCAGCTCCCCTGTCCTCCCGTGAGCAATCTGTGTGGAGCATTGCCGCGCGTTACCATGGCAACGCTCCGCACAGCATCGTGCGGGAGGACAGGGGAGCTGCTTCACAGATCCCTCCCCCTGCCTCCCGACCCAGAAGCAGTACTTACCACCACCGGACCACCAGGGATGGCTGTGTCCCCACCCTCCTTCATTAAAGGTAAGAAAGAGGGAGGGATACTGATTTAGCATACTTTTTTTTTTTTAACCCCTTTACTCCCCCACACCCCTCCCACACACACAGCACCCCTCACACACACACAGATCACTCCTCCCCTCCCCCACACCCAGCATCCCTCCCCTCCCCACACCCAGCATCCCTCCCCTCCCCCACACGCAGCATCCCTCCCTCCCCACACTCAGCATCCCTCCCTCCCCACACTCAGCATCCCTACCAGCACCCAGCATCCCTACCCAGCACCCAGCCTCCCCACACACATCACCCCTACCCTCCCCACAAACATCACCCCTACCCCCCCACACACATCACATACCACCCCTACCCCTACACAGCACCCCTACCCCCACCACACACACAGCACCCCTACCCACCACACAGCACCCCTCACACACACAGCACCCCTGCCCCCACAACACACACACAGCACCCCTCACACACACACAAGTCTGCTTAAGTCAGATGGTTCAATACCACTTCAAATAATTATTATTCTAGTTCTTATTGTGTATAGAAAATTCTAACCTTACAGCATTTGGGGTAAACGGTCATTTACGATCGATGTAAATGTTTGCACACAATGTATGGAAAATATTTATTGCGGTTTACCGTGCTGCTGAAATAATTCATTCATAGCTCAAATGGTGCTCTATTCCCTAAGATGGCATCTGAACATTTAAAGGAGCCTGCTTGTTTAGCTACCCCCAAGTGATGCAATTGACATCCTCGCATCTGTTTTGATCTAAAATTATCAATTCTCTGGCTAAATTAATAGTTTACGGACTAATCCTGTGTATTTTCATTTTGTACAAACATATATACAAATGTTTTGTCCACAAATATAGAAAAATATGTAATAATGTGTGGCAAAACGCTGCATTATGCCAATCAGCATCTCCTCATAGAGATACATTGAATCTATACATCTCTATGGAGAACATTCAGCCTCTACACACAGTGAGTGGCGATGCTAAACGTTAGTACTGCACCACTGACCCAGGAAGCACCTCTAATGGCCGCCACTAGTGGTGTCCCTAGGCTTACATTAAAAAGCCTGCTGGGACAGGCTATAGACACCAGGACAACTACATTAACCCCGTAGTTGTTCTGGTGTCTGTAGTGTCCTTTTAAGTAATGCTTTATTATGTATATAGTGTAAACGGAACGATCTTTAAACTAGTTGGAAGCTTAAAATAAAAGTATTTAGGTAAGTAGTGATCTGTCTACTTTAAGATATAAAAGTCTTGATTTGAATTATCACTTAGAATTATTTCCATAATATTTTTAGCACTGTACATGTTTACTGATAATAGTATTCTATGTGCAGCTTTGAGATGATACAGATTACACATATTCACTAGTTGATTAACCCAGTGACCAAGGTAACAGACTAGACCAGGGGTAGGCAACCTTCGGCACTCCAGATGTTGTGGACTACGTCTCCCACAATGCTTTTACAGCTATAATGCTGGCAAAGAATCATGGTAAGTGTAGTCCAAAACATCTGGAGTGCCGAAGGTGGCCTATCCCTGGACTAGATTATACTGTATGCAGGTCTCAGACTAGGATGTCATTTGCACATATTGATATTTAAAAATAGTTGAAGCTAGTAGTTTTATGCCAATGTTTTAAAATAATGTGAATGTTCACCTTGTGTGTTTTTAAAGCTTAATAAGTGTTAAACTAGTTAGCCTTTTGTGAACCTAATTTTTGTGTTTTTATTTATTTTAACATTGTTCCTGCTTTTGTTCTTTTCCCTTTTTGTGAGTATATTAGTTCAGAGCTCTGGATTTTTTTATTTTATTTTAAATTTTTGGTGGCGTATAATGCTTGCATTTATATTAATTAGAGCCAGTTTTGCGCAATTGAACTTCTGCGTGCACCACTGGGACGACACGGAGCTTTGATTATTGCATATACAATTAGATGCTCTTTGTGGCCTACATTTTGCTCCCATTGCGATTACAGGTGAACAGTTTATGACTCCTCTTCAAAGAATATTGCTCTAGGTTTTGTGAATATCTTTCTCTAACACTGTTCCTTTGCTATGCATTTCCCCCAAGAATTGACAAAAGATTAAACAGAGCTCATTACAGGAAAGAAAGCATACATTTTGAATAAAGGAATAACTGTTCTCGGCCTTAATTAGCTGCTACTGTATGTGCTTCTCTGATATCATTGTCCTTGTCTTTCTGTCCCTGCTTCCCCATTTGCCATTGGAAAGGAGTTGAGGAGTTAGTCCATTACTTCTCTGATAAAGCGTGGTATAGTACTATTTACGATTTCTACCCATGTTCTGCTTACCTCCTCCTGTTTACATCACACTGATCTTATTCCCTGCATGTCGCATGTACCAAGTGTTGTGCATGCAGCAAGATTGTCCCTGACACAATGTTCCTTTCTCCAGTGTGGACGTTTATCATAAACAACCTATTGTCTGTATTATTGTGGACGCTGAAATGAATATTGTCAGAGAAAACCGTGGTATATTACGATAATGTGCGCCTCTGTGTTTTGCATGTTGAAAAATTCTGTCTGCCATTTTTATCGAGAACTGTACATTTGACAAACACCACAATAATCTATTAAGGGTTACGTTACATTTTAGAGCAGAATGTCCTGCTATGGTTGCATAAAGGCTGCATGGATGCTAATTGAGCAGGACGCTCCACAATGACATACTTTAATTTTAGCGGTCTAAGTGGGGGTGTGGCCAGGGGCGGGGCTGTTCGATATTTATTTTAGGTGACTTACTAATAGTTTATGCAACTACAATGTAATTTAGAACAAGAACAATGTATCTTATTTACAGACACTGATTTCTAAAAACATTTATTGTATTATAAAGACCCATTACTGGGAGTATTATTGCTGTGGAGCTCTGTTATACACTCAGATACACCAACAATATGGACCTCCTAGAAGAGGGACATTGCGGTACAAAAGAGATATTTGGGACCCAAATAGAGAACAACCCTCCTAAATTAAGTCACGTGGGAGATTTGCAGTCTACAGCAAGCATTTCTGATTCTGGCCCAGCTAAAACTCCCATGATTCTCTGGCCATCTTTTCCATTCAAAGTATTGTGGGAGATGTGGGCAGGGGGCTAAATTTAAGTTCCATGTTATATGGGGAACATGATGACACCAAAGTATGGTTCTTGTGTTCCCATTATGTGCATAAACTAATCAAAATTTGTTTTTAGTAAAATGATTTTGGTTCAAGCAAGTACCTAAATATCAAATGTATTGTAGCCTCATAAAGCAGTGCATTATTTACAAAATGCAGACTTTTATTTTTGTTTTTTATATTTACCCTCTTTACAGAGGAATAGAGTTGTAATATGTAGTAGAGCATTTTGTTTCAATGTACAGCCTGTATTATTTTGATGAATGGGGATCTAGTAGTTCTTTATGTGGCCGTGCCATGAATCCGCTCAGTCTGTGCAATTGCATTTTGATGATATCACAGCCGATACTTCTTCCGCTGTGAGAAACTGCCATTTAAGTTCCTGATAGCTGTAAACGCACTGGGATTTCTGGGTTTCTCTTTTGATGGAAATGCTGAGAGACACTTTTTGTCTTGTTGGAAGAAAAAGCCACACAGACAAGAGACCTTGTGTTAGAAACAGGCGAAAACTTGGCATTAAAAGCCAGAAAGCAGATCAAGAGATCAGTTAAAGGGAACCTTCAGATCCCAGGTTGTTAGTGGCAACCAACCCCAATTTGATCTTCTTACTATTAGTAAATATGCATTTCTAGTTCTTTAATCAGGTGTATTTACTAAAGCAAGAACGGCTATTTTGGGTTAAAATGTATAAAATCCAAACTAGAAAGATCGCTACAATGGAGACCTTTTTGGTTGGCCTAAAATCTTTGATTTAATGGCTAGTTCCAGGCTGCTTGCAGTTTACTTGATAAATAAACAAATTTACTGGATGCCTTTCCATATCAGTCACCAATATGAATTTAACATTTTAGACTTCATTCCCCCTGCACTGCCGGCTATTGCGTGGCTGGTCAAAAACATCTTGAGCACCAGAAGCACAAGTCGTTCTTCCATATCTTGGTGTCAAAATTAGACCTTAAATGTTACTTCAAGCACCATAACTACTGTAGCCTTCAGTAGTTAGGATGTCAGGAGTGCACAGCGCCATTCCCTGGTAAAGGGACACACAGTATGGCAAAAGTTTGCCCTCTAACCTGTGTCCCACCAAGCCTTCTGCAATAGCCAGTGACGCCCATCCAGCTTCTGCAGAGCTGTAATTGACTGTTAACAGTTTTGCCCGGAATTTATTGGCTGAGACTGTCAGCTGATCGCTCCCAGCCAGTGAGACACACTATGAGTAGAAAAGGCACAGAATTGACAGTAGCCAGTCTGGAACTCTTGTTCTGGGCTGTCTAATGACAGTGCAGAGGTGGAGTCACACAGCATCACTATCTCCTTATATTCAGCTTTTTAGAGTAAAAATTCTGCACATACAGACTCCAAGCACCATGAACACTTCAAAACACTTGGAGTAGCCCAGTATTCGTACTAGTACAAGTAAAATTTGTATATTCTGTGGAATGATTTGTATTTTAAATAGCCTGCATGTTTTGTTATTTAGTCGGTATAGTATCATAATGTGTTTATATATATACTAAGGCACATATATATAAAATATACACACACAAAGTCTCTTACTAAGTGCACCTCTACTAAAGAAACATTTGTTTTATTAATATCAGGTGTGTCTCCTCTTATTGCTTCTATGATAATTATAAGCACAGTTATGTCTTGCCTCTGGTGTGGTAAATATTTTTAAATATTTTTTTTATTTTTTTAAATCCTTAATTTCTCAGTCCATCATCTATTTTTTTTTTGTACCATATCATTTTGGCTGAAGGTGTGGTAACTGAGCAATAATGGTGATTATATCCATGTCTTTCGTCGAATGTTTTATTAAATTTCAAATACTTTTGTATTCAGCCTGCATTTGTATGTTGGCTGTTACCTGAGCTCATGACAAGATTTCCCGCAGATTATTTTTTCTTTTAGCTTTTTTTTTTTTTTCCCCAAAGACTTCTGCTAAATAGTATAGGTAGATGTAACGTTTTAGAATAGTCTAGATGTATCAGATTTTGCATGTAGATGTCCTGTGGTCAGAAATCTATGGTGGGAATACCTGAATGCTGGCTCTCAATTTGTATTGTTGGATATCTATACTTGTAGTGAGGGAAGGTACCCTCTTCCTTGGGAATCACTTAAAGACCCTGTGGTCAAGAAGAGTCTTTGCTTTCACTACATTTAGCTTTATAACCCTTTCCAGCTCTTACAAGAATTGAAACTGACCAGACATTGGAACATGTAATCCTAAACCTGAGTAGGGCAAGATGCAAAACTGAGTCAGCATATTGGTGAACAAATGCCAGGTATCCCAAAAATGATTGCAATCCGCCTACTATAAAGAGCACCAGATTTGGAGGGCAACTCTTGCAGATTTTAGGATGATACATATATATATATATATGTCTTGTTAACCATTTGCATTGCACTGAATCTCCAATTGGATTTGGAGGAGCAAAGCTGCTCAATTGATTGGTGACCACAAATCCTAAACGGTTTTTATCACGATGAAGAACCATGGTCATACCCTTAATTCTGGATGCAAGATGACACAAACCAGGGCCAAAGAGAAGGGTATCATAAACATAAAAAGGTTAGCTATGGGAATCAAAATTTATTTTCTTGCTCTTAAGTCCAGAAGGTTCGACATGTACATGCATTCTGAACTGGAATATTGATGTCAAGCCAGATCATATTAACTAAAGCAGAATTTAGTTTTTATTTATTTTACCACCCATGATCACAGAGTTCTCAGTAATGCTAATTGCTTGGTGAAATTTGTTAGTAACCCATTAAAAGGCAGAACTTCTAATGCAAAGTGGAAAGTGCAATCCTCCAAAATAGTGGTCAACCAGGATAGATATGGCCATGTCAACTTAAAGATTATTCTTCAAGAGGGTTCTTGTCTAGATAAACATGATACATTCTCTTGAACCTCACAGACAAAGCAAAAGGCATATACCTCATACACAAGGGTCGTATTGATGCTGTATACTGGAATACAAGGAACTGAAATAGCAGATCCCTGGAAGTCTTTAAAATTATGAACTTTCCAAAACTTAAGCAATTTCAGTTTGATTGAAATAAGACATAACTGGAGCTCATAAGAAGTCCCAAAGAAATGTTCCATATGCTGAATGTGAAAACCAAAGAGGAATTCATCAGTGTTGTATTTCAGAACTGGTGCCAATAATGATGTGTTAAACCGCCATTAGAGGAAGAGATAAAGCCCGAGCTCCATGAGGTCTCAGCAAGAAGAGACGTCTTAAAGAGTATTGCAACAGGAGTACTGGAGGAGTTGAATGGAGTGGCAGGGAAAATATGGAATGTGGTTCTGTTTTGGTGGAGTGATATGTTGCAGGTTCTGTAGATCCACAGAAACTATCTCTAAAGTGTAAATAAATATCTTGCACACAATTATCTCATTCAAATAACCATGTCAACATGACAAAACACACACAGGGATGTCCATTTTAGGATCATCTTTACCAGCACCCCTGAATATAGTAATACCGGAGGTGTTCTTTAGAACATATTGGGACATGTGGGGAATGATCAAAGTAGACTTCTCTGAAGTGCCGAGATGGGAGCAATTGGAGTAGTGATTAGACTTAAACAGGTAACATGCAGCAGTTAATTGATAGAAGTGGCAGAACTCGGAGAGAGAAATGTCTGCTGTGAGACTGTCAAGGGGCAATGTCCGCCTGCCCTGCCTAACAGATACTAACTCAATGTTTGTCATCAGAGCCATAAGATTTACTGGCATCATAGCGGTCCCTAAAAAACAAAACACAAATTTCTTGGTGGAACACAGGAAAAGCCTTGCATGTAAAACCTGCTTGTCCCATCAGAGTGTAGGCTTTGGGAGGTCCTAGGTACCAACAATAACAGATAGAATCAGTTTTATTATGTGACATTTATTTGCTCCGTTTGGTGAACCAGAGATCTACTTTTTGTAGTAGTTAGGATTTTAACAGGCCATGCCACTCCTTCCACTCTGTCAAATCTGTCTAACAGGGTTCTTCACTAAAGTGAGAATTGATAAGACAAAATAGCCAAACTGAAAGCGTAGCTGACTTGGAGAACTTTTCCAGTCTGGCTATTTTTTCCTTAAAGGGACACTATAGTCACAGAACAACTACAGCTTATTGAATTTGTTCTGGTGAGTAGAATCATTACCTTCAGGCTTTTTGCTGTAAACACTGTCTTTTCAGAGAAAATGCAGTGTTTACATGACAGCCTGGTGATAACTCCCTACTGGCCACTCCTCAGATTGGCTGCTAGAGGTGCTTCCTGGGGCAGTGCTGCACAGTGTGACTGACATTCAGTGTCTCCAACTGAACTTTCCTCCTAGAGATGCATTGATTCAATTCATCTTTATGAGAGGATGCTGATTTGCCAGGGCTGTGTTTTACTTGTGCTCTCTCTGCTCCTGATCTGCCTCCTTGACAGTCTCAGGCAATCCTACAGGAAAGCTTTCTGATTGGCTCACAAAATCACTTCTGATGTCAGCAGACAGCAGGTAGTTCAGGGGCAAAGGCAGCAGCTACAGACTTGCATACAAGTAAGATTTTACTATGTTTATGGGGGAAAAGAAGTGATAAAACGGTTGGTTTTCTCTGATACCTGTCCCTTGAAAGGGGCTTCAACTTGACTTTGAAAGGTTCCAAAATGTTAGACCAACAGATTGTTGCTGCAGAATATGGTTAAAAACAATATTACTCCCGTAGGTTCCTCTGAGATGATGTTACTGGGAGATGAAATGTTAGGCTAGGATATCTGCTGAAATAAAGAGGCCATCAATGTATTCAGATGGCCCTCTGCAGAATGTTCTTCTTCTCTGTGTTTCCGATATGGCCTGGAATTTTGTACTGAAAGGATTAATATGGGCACGGTATGATCACTTTAATAACAATTATACTCTTCTATATATAGTCTAGCTTTTTGTGATATACAGATAATTATCAGTAATGTTGATACATGTTATTTGGAAAGAATACAGATACAATTATAATAAGAGAGAGGCACATTAATAGCCCTTTTGTGGTTAGCAGTGCTTTAAAAAGGGTTATTAGGAGCTTTTATATTGTAAACCATTAAAGCAATGTTACTTTGTTTTTGTGCTTCAGAAAATAGCACACTAGTTAAGGACTACATCTTCACTGATGCTTTGCCAGCATTATGGCTGTAAAAACATCTGCAGTGCCAACGTTTACCTATCCCTGGCATATCATCGAGATGATTTAATGGAAGAGTGCAGCAGAGGAATATAGCAAGACACCTTCTAGAATATCTGGTTTCATCGTTGCTCTTTTCATCTTTCTTCTGGCATTAACTAGCCCAGTGTGATAGTCTTAGTAATGACTCAATCAGCATTCCTCTCATATCTTCCCAGAAAATGGAGTCTGCCCATCGCTATTACTCACTCCTGGCACCCTAACTACTAATGCAAGATGCGGTGGTTATGTTTGTTTTTTTAAAAAAGGCGCCAAAACCGCTTATGCTTATTCGATAGGTTTTAGATATGCTGGTTTTCTCTCTCTGTCAATACGTTGTTTATTTTTTAATAATGGAGAAAAGGTTTAGCATTTTTGACTAGCCTAATTCTGACCTCTAAGCCATCATATTCTATCAATACTGTTAATAGTACCACTCATACAAAGCAAAAGATGGTCGTAATCACAGCTAATATATATATTTATTTTTAAATCCCTGGCAGCAGTTTACATGCCCTGACTTACTGCCACTAGTTTTTACCGGGAGAGAGTAGACTGGTTACAGATAGGCGATCCCAGATGCACGCAAAATTACAAGTCACATCATCTGCTCCCAGCAATGCCTAGAACATACATAGATTGCTTAATGCTGATTTGCCATGATGGCCATTTTCCTAGAAGTACAGGAGCCACAACTGTATTGAGCAGAAAATCAAGCTTAAAAACTCCATGGACATGTAGGAGAAGGGTAGTTTTATTATTAAGGTTGTGCATGTTGAACCTGTCACACATTGATGGAAACCCTCCCAAGACTGTTTCAATGCAAAAACGCCCTTATTTGAATCTTCTAATTAATTTTAAAGTTTTAGAGTTTATTTTCTTATTCTAAGTAGTTGCATTTTATTCTCCATAGAGATACTCTTTTGAGGATTTTTTTTTTTTACATTTTCTTTTTTCATTCAGTCTGTTATCACGCATGTTGTCTCTGGCAACATGACAATATAAGACATCTGCTTCTGTTCTGCCTAATAAATAACTACTGCTTAAAAAAGGTTTTATCCCTTTGCATTAACCCTACCTGCAACTGGCAGAGACACTTCTTAAGTCTTCTCTTCCTCTTTTTCCTCTGGCTTACCTGGCACATCGTGATGAGGAAGCCTTAGTTTTGTGGCTCGAGCATTTACAGTATTCCCTACAGCAGATCTTAATTGTGGTGCTCCCTCACATTTATCCTGTTATTTGGTTGCTATCTAAATGGTGGATATGACCTCTTATCACTGTCGATGTGTAGGAGGACTTCACTGAAGATATGTGTCCATGGAGCAACATATGTGTCTCAATAATATATTGAGATCTTCAGTTTACCTGTATAGCTGGCCTGTCCAACATTGTTGGGTTTCTTTCATGCCTGTTCTTGATGCATTACTCCAGTTTTACCACTAAAGGTTTCCATTTATAATTACCAACGCAAAGGATGGCTACTTTGGACTAAAAGGGGGCATTGTCTTGGCTTGGACATTATGGAAAGTCATTTTCGCGTAAGGTCTCTTGACACATGCAATTAAAGATACCAGCATCTAGCACAAAGCTTGCCACAACCACATATCTTAAATTCTTAATACGGTAGTTACGGACACAAGCTATTATTTTTGTTTCTGGATCTGTTTCTTCTCTAAGAGAACACTCCAGTTCCTTAAAGCACTGTCTGTTAGTTTGTGTGCTTTAAAGGTTACTACATGTCCCAGAAGCTTATTTTATAAAACTGCCGAAGTGAAATTCCCTTAGTAAAAACTTGTGGCCATCAAGGAGAGTACCTGGAGGCTTCCTGCCTCATCCGGTTTTAAGTGTTCAAAGTGGAAATCCATACTTCTCATAAGGAAGTATTGTAGCTGTGTCTCAATTCTTCTATAGGAAAAGCATCTAATTAGACTCAAGTCATAAAGAAGATTGAAGTTGCAGTGAGGAGAGTCTTGCAGAGCGGATATAAATTAGTTCAATTGACTTTAATTTAGTGATAAGAAATGTGAAGTTCTTTTAATAGATAAGCATTTTATACACCTATGAGACTTGTTTCTGGAATGGGTCTTCTAACCCATGAAAAGCTTTAGGCTGTATTGTGTCACACTACACACAACTGAAAGCTAGATCCTTACATCAGTAGAACACAAGTAGGTGGCTGAAACGCACACTGAACTTGCCAGAACTGCAACATTTCTCCTAGTGGGAACTTGGTGGTTTTGACATCTTCAGCAAGCTGACACTGGGGGTGACTAGCAGTAGCCCCAAACATTAAGTAGATGTTGTATGTAGGTGAAGCAATCTGCAGTCCTGGAAGTAGAGGCTGTCGTAACCCTGCAATGTAAACATTGCAGTTTCTCTGAAAGTGTAATGTTTTACACTGCAGGATTAAGGGCATATGAAGTAGTCCTGGTGCCTGTAGTGTCCCTTTAAAGTGAATTTTAGTTTTAGATTGAGGTTTGTGAATTTCTAAATCTGTTTTTATTTTCTTTTTTTTTAAATAAATATTTAAGTGATTTCCCCTTTTTTATGACTTCATTTTTTTTATTTTTATTTTTTTCATCTGTTGAGCTTCAAAACTTAAAGTGATTCTTTCACCTCAAACGAGCCAAATGTGTTTCTTCTCTTCCTTTTTCATAGTCAGTTCTTCTTTTCCTAATTTCTGGTCTCTTTCTCTCTCTAAAACATAAGGCAAAAGATGGAGCTAAAGGCAAGCTGTACGGTAATGGAACTTGCCTTAAGTTCCACAGTCAAGGTTTGTCAAGCTTAAGAAAAATACATAAGGCAAAGTAGTACGTACACTGACTTATGTTTTAAAGAGAAATAGATCAGAAGAGAACAGATTCTGAAAAAGAGAGCATATGAGAAAGGTAAGTTTGAGGTATTATTTTAAAGTATGTGTTGGGTATTTTAGGCAAGTGAATTATTTTTTATAAAAAAAAAAAAATGTATACAGATTTTCCTCTTTGAATTAATTATTTTTTTATTTTTTTTGCAAGTGTCTTTGTAATAGTTTTGGTGCCATAATTAGAGAGCCCAGTAATCTAGAGTTTATGGGACATGCACGCACGTACATCTATGTATAATTGGAGTGTTCCTTTTTACATGACCAAGAGAACAGAATATCCTTTTTTGATCCCTACGGAAGTAAGCACATCAAATGTTTCCTGACTAATTTACCACCTTAGTGAAAGTGTTCCCACCTTCTCTGGGAAGAAAGAGCATTTAAACAGCTTATTTTTTTCCCTATTGTAAACTCTGTCATATGTTATATGGAAGACACATTTTACACATGAAAGTTAACGGTGTTGAAATTGCATTCTGCCTGCAGCTCAGACTTGGAAACTGAGCTTGAAAATTGCCTCCTGGACTACGCTGTGTTTGTCATGACTGTCTGCCAGCGTGGTTTATTAATGTGGAAGAATAGAAAGCTTGTGTCATGATTGATCTGCTTTCTACGGCACAAACTTTGATCTGTTTCCACAAAAATGCTGATAATTGGAGCATCATAGCAGATTTGCTAAAACGCTTTCACGCTGAATTACTTCTTTATGGGATAATGATTTGCATGCCGTTCTCTTTTGCCCATTGCTTTGCCATAAAATCGATTGCAATTCATTTGGAAGGAATCATGTACAGTAAAATTGAAATGGTCTGTTTTGTGCATGAAAAAGTGCTTTAGGCCTTTTATCTGATATCAGAATATCTTGAATGCTATTAAAGTAAAATAAATCAATAAAATCGTATACCAAATATTCCCCTTGGAATTCTAAACTCACTTTTTTGTTTACTTTTTTGGAACCAGATCACAGATGTAATCCATGTCTGGAAGGAGCGCTGCTGAATGTTAAAGCCCTGGATTGTGACTGGTTCTAATAAGGCTTTAATGACAAGCTAATAAGAATGCAGAGACCAAAATATCCATTTAGTGAACATGTAGTGGTAAATGGCCCTTTGTAGTGATTCAATATGTGCTGCCCTGAAATGGATGCTCCAGGCGAAATTCAACCATTTGGTTTTATTACACACTATGTAGTGCTTTAAAACCATTTGAAAAATGCTTGCATTTACTGCAAATCCCATACTTTTCAGCTACAGCAATTACATACTACCAAACAAGGAGTTTATTCGGCCAGTCATAATACTGGTTTCAATTTCTGCTGCGGTTATTTTATAGGCAGTACTTTGCAGCTTCTACAGTTGGCTCCCAGCAAAATGTTAACGTTCTAATTAATCAATCTAACAGCTGAACTACAGCTCCTAGAACCATAAACCATAACCTCACGGTATATTCATGAAGCATAAATTATAACTGAAACAAACTATAGATTAGTTAAAGCAACACTATAGGGTCTGGAACACAAACCTGTATCCCTGACCATATCATGTTAAAACCACCATCTGGCTCCCCTCCTTTCCCCCCTAAAAAACAACTTTTATTCCAGTCTGCTGCTAGGTCTGCCCCTGATCTGGCTGTGTGGCTGACATAATCAGAAGTGGTGTTATGAGCCAATCACAATGCTTTCCTATAGGAAAGCATTGGATTGGCTGAGCTTGTCAAGGAGGCAGAGCCAGCACAAGCCAAACACAGCACTGTCCAATCAGCATCTCCTCATCAATGCATCTCCATGAGCAAACTTGTGTCTCCATGCAGAGGGTGGAGATACTAAATGTGAGTCACACTGTGCAGCACTGCCTCGGGTAGCACCTCTAGTAGCCATCTGAGGAGTGGCCAGTGGAGGTATCCCCAGGCTGTAATGTAAGCACTGCATTCCCTAAAGAGGTGTCCCTTTAACCCCTTAAGGACACATGACATGTGACATGTCATGATTCCCTTTTATTCCAGAAGTTTGGTCCTTAAGGGGTTAAACAAAAAGCATAATTGGCTGTAACCCAACTGACAAGTTGCTAGTAATGTGTGGGTGCCTGAAGTTGCCACTTTAAGAACAACTATTGTAGCGTCCTCTAATTTCTGCCAGACGCCTCCATGACCATTCTGTTTTTCCAGTTACCAGAGATTCTTGCTGGCATTTTGCTGCTATGAATTTGAGTTTGTAAAATGCTGATTGCTTCTGCAGCAATTCTGTAACTGATTAGTTGCTGTCAAACTATATGTATTTATTTATAAAATATTTTACCAGGATGGATACATTGAGATTTCTCTCGTTTTTAAGTATTTAACGAATGAGCTTGCTTAAACAATAGAATAAATAAACCAGTGTTTAGCCTTCAGCAACTTTTTTTATAGGCAAAATGACAGTTAAATTAAATAAGGTTACAATTTATCAAAACATTTTTCAATTAAAGCATTTGGAGCTTTTGCTGACCTCGCCACTGCATGAGCAAAAATATCAAATTAATATCTATCATAAGAGTCACTTTATCACGCTTTGCTATGCTACTAAGGCTGATTTTAAATGTTTTTGTTTGTTTTTGCATTTATCTATGTTTGGAAAAAATCGTTTTGTATAATATTCACAAGATGGCGCAAAGTACCATAAGTCAGAACATTTTCTCTTAAGCACTTGGCTGGGACATCTCCACAAACTTCGCTGACAATTTTCTAACCCCATATTTTTAGAGTGTGCAGTTTATTAGCCATACCCATTAATTAGAAGTTGCTCATAAGAGTCATTCTCAATGATAAGACTAGGGAAATGTGTGATGTCATAATGGCACCGCCTTTTAAAACTGTAATCCGCATATTATTCTGAGTAATAATTACGGTTTTATTGCAACATTTTTCTTTGCTGCAGAATAGTGTTTTATCTTAACCGGTTTATTCTTTTAGTGACACAGTAAAACGTATTGCTACTGAACCATTTTATTTGTGTGTATAAATAATGATCTGTTGAAAAGTGCAGAACAAACACATAAATAAAACCTAAATATAATATTCAGTTTAAAATAGGATAACGCTTTGTTTGTAATATGGACTTAAAATGTTTGTTGTAGTTTGTCATGTTTCTTCAGTCTATGTATTTTGTCAGCAATATATTGTCTACGATGTATTTGATATCAGATGTAAATGTTGCTTATTTTTGTTTTTGTCCAGCCTCCAATACTACAGTGTTCCAGCAACATCCTCCATTCCTCAGACCACCATTCGGAAAAATTAATAATACCGGAACATACCGAGGACCCAAGTGAGCATGAAGAAAAAATGCCGTTCTCACCTCCATGCAACAAGAATGGCATTGATGGAAATATATTTAACGTCTCTGAAAATGAGCTAAGTGCTCTGCTTAGTACGCAATTGAAGATAAAAGATGTGGAAGATAATCCCAAAGAGGTTACAAGAGCAGATGAAACTTCTGCAAGTCTGACTAAGGCTGCTAATAGCAAAGACTTGGGTCATCAACAAGTTCATTCTGGTTTTTCAGCACATCTTCCAGTTGATACAATAAAAGATCCACCGTCCAAGTTAAAGGTTAAAAAGTCCTCAGCTGGGCAAGTTCCTAGGCCAAAGACATTGCAGCTCTACAAATCCAAATCACCAAATAGCTTGGTACATCAAGAAGTGGCCAGTTCTTCAGCTTCTCAGAGTAGTTACCTGCCTTGTAAAGACTCTCAAAAACCAACATTGACTACCAGTCATTGTTTGGTACAATCAGAAAATGGTTCCCAATCTGTGGTACAAAAAAGCCAACCGCTAACACCAATTGATTGCACTGCAGTTCGTCCACCTGTACATGTACCACGTGACACTGTCTCAGGATCACTCGCAACATTATTAGACAATACAGATTCAGTCAAAACCGTTCTAAATAAACCAGACACAAGACCGCCAACACAATGTCCACCATCACAAGTAGGTAACTCAAAATTAGCTCCTGTCGGATCATCTCTATTTAACCATCAGGCTCCAGCTGTGGAACCCTCAAAGCCGGCAGTCAAGCAAACCCTCAAAGCTTCCATGCTACGAACACCTGCTAATTTTGTCTCTAGACTCAAGAAACCAGTTAGTCCTAAACTTGATGCTGTACCCCCGCAGGCAGTATCACATGAACATCCCAAACCCATATTAAAAACTTCTTCAATCATTCCCAGGCCACTTTCCTATAAAAAAGAAGAATCCATTGAAAGTTCATCCCCAAAGAAGCAATCACGTCTTCCTCAACCAAATGCATTAAGAAAGCAATAACACATAATGTGATATGCATTAAAGGATTTAACGAAAGCTTGTCTTGTTCTGACACTTGCGTAATTTTAAGTACTTTAATGCAAATTCATGAGTTATTGTTCCATAGTCGTTCAGGAAGTTTAGTTTTTGCTTTTAAGTTGGATATATCTTTATTTTTTCCTGGCCTAGCCTTGGGGGACAAAAGAGAGTAAAGCACTGTAGAAAACCATTTTAATGCCTTTTATTTTTTGCCTTTTTTCCCATCACAATCAAAGAGAAGCGTGTGTCGTTGCATTTTCTGGCAAATATTCAAATATTTTGAAATTCCTTAACTGCATTCAGTTATTTTGCAAGTCATAAATTAATGGTAATCTCAATTCAATTGGTTGGTGAAAATATGGTTTACTAATATAACTCTCACTTGTTAGGAATGTCAAATAATCTTAATGTGTTAATAATCTGTTCCTTTCAGATATTTATTACAGCGTTCCATGCACTGCCTAGCTTTTTGTTTTAAGCTATAATGAAATATACCAATCTTCTCTATATCATCTATTTATAAGTAATGTATATTTTATTGCAATTTATAAATATTTTTCGTAAGAGCTATGCAAGTATATATATGACCTATTTATCAAAGTATTTGAGGACATTCAGTGTATTTATTTAAATTCATTTAAAATAATGCATTAACATATTAGTGTTTTTCAACTAGGCCGATTCGGTGCAGTACCATTTTTTTTTTTTTTTTTTTTTATCTAGAATTAGCAGTTGTCCATTTACACTGAAACCAATAATAAACTAATTCAATAATTTTAGTAATTATGTTAGTTTATTTCCTTCCGACATCCACACACACACACAATTAGACTGGGAGACACTGATGAAGATTGCAGGTTAGTTGCTTGGGTAGCTCTAATCTAGGAAGTAAGCACAATGAGCACAGGAAGGGTTATGACAATTATTGGGAATTTGAAGTGGGCTTTGAGAATGTTTCCAATTAGGCTTTATCGGCCTAAAATTTGAAATTCACTATGAACTCCTGCAGTTCTCATGTTAGTGAATAACTCTGAGGTTCTTGTTTTCAAAGCATTGTTTTACACTATTTTAAGGTGAAGCAGTGACAGAAAGAGCCTTATGGACTAGTAATGTTAAATAAAAAGAAATGTAAAAATAAAAGATAAACAAATGTGGCCTCTGATCTATAAGTACACAACCACTTCTGGATCCTAATAAATGTCTTGTTTTTTTTTTTAAGAAAAGCAAATTAGTGTAGAAGAATATTTTATAATCATGGTATTTCAGATCTCATCTACAGGAAAGGGTGGCCGTATGGAATGAAGGACCCTAAAAAAAAAAAAACTACCTTGACACATTGCAACAATCACAGCAACGCTATTGTTTAGGAGTCCAGCATCATAAACGTCCCATAAACATAAATTATAGAGAGGTACTTTTGAAAATGGTCATCCTCTAAAATCCCAAATGTCACGCAGTACATGACACCTATAAATATACGTTTTTGTGTCTGGAGGAAAAAAGTTTAATAAAATACACTTTTTTAAAAACTCAGTCTTAAAGTATTTTGTTTGCCTGCATTCTGTTGGCTTGGTAACTGTGCTTGTTATAAAAAATGTACATTTGCACATATAAGGGAATTTTAATTCCCAATTTAATATGCTATGGCACTCTTCTCAGTTCCGTATAGAGATTTGTGTGGCACTGTGTAATAACTTTTTTTTGGAAAGCTAAAAGATTTTTGTGGTAATTTTTATTTGACGGTTCTACATAGCTAACTTAAAGGGACACTGTAGGCACCATAACCACTTCAAGTGGTTATGGCTCCTGGAGTCCAGGGGCACCATGTCCTGCATCACTATTAAATTGTTTACTCACCATTTGGTAGAAACTCTCCATACCTGGCGGCTTGAAGCCCAGCCACCAATGACTGTATGGGGGAAGTAGAGCTATGTCTCTCTCTCATCTTACCAGTTCTTTTGTGGGATTGGAACAGTGATTGGCTGAGAGCACTCAGGTAATGCTCTTAGCCAATCACTGACTGCTACCTTGTATAACGTTATGCGTAGCATATCTCCAGTGTCATTGGAGGCTGGGCTTCAGGCTGCTGGGTCTTAACATCAAACGTAATAAAAGGTGGAATCGAAAGAATAAAGAATGTATAATTACTCCTACTAATTGTGTCCATGTGAGAAATGCTGGTAGGTAGACAAAGTAATTTGAGAACTGTATAATTCTTGTTACTAAACAACTTGGCCTGTGATATCATCACATCTTGGTATATAGACAGAAAGAAAGGTACACAACTATGTTAGCATGTTAGCGCAGAACACCATTCTATTTCCCCACACTTCATCTGTATTGCATTTAAAAAAAATAAAATAAAATAAAATATAAGTAATTCTTTGCATTTTAGAATAGTCAGTCTTTTTAATTATCAGGGCTGCTGTTTGGTTTGCTATAGCAGGTACGAACCATTTTATTGAAAACACCACCTCATTTTATATTTTATTTATTTGTTTCCATAATCGTTGTCATCTCTTCAATGTGATAATTTAGATGATGGAGGTTCTTGTCTTATTATCCTGGCAGTCTTCAATTTAAAGGTCTATTCAGCCTACAAAGAAATTTACTGATCAATGATACAGTTAAGACTATAAAACGGTTTGCAGTTTGTTTGTCTTTAGTTGTCGGGCATACAACGAAGTTTAACGTTTTGCAAAAAGATTTTATATTGTGGTTGGCTAACTCAGATGTTCTAAAATAATTATTGCCTTGTTAGACATGTGACTGCTGAACTCTTTAATAGCCTTTTCCACTATCTTTTATTTATATTTCTATCTTGGTCAAAAAGAAAAAATTTTAGAGTCCCAAGGCTGTTCGGGCGACCCAAATCACGGGGTAGCCTTCCCTCCAGGGATTCCAAATTAACACCTTGGTGGACACTCCAGTAGGTGTCCTGGGGCTTAACCCCTAGTTAATGGGTAAAGGATGCAAAAATCAAAAAAACTCCATTCACTGAGAGCAACCTCAGTGACAAAAGTTTTCCACTGGAATAAATAATTGACATAGAAAAAATGAAAATAAGTCTATAAGGTCCAAACCCTAGAAGCTTACAAAAAAGTGTCGTGAAAACACAAACAACTAAGCCTTTCGGCTAAACCTCTCTTCACTCCACTGACATTAATACAACCAGCAAGACTATCTGACTTTATTCATGATTAATTATGTCACTGTCTGCATAGTCTATAATGTTCAGTGGAATAAAATATAAGCAGTGTCCTAGTTACTGAAAAACTGACCATAAAAGTAAATAAAAGTATCGTGAAGCAGCTATAAAGTTAAACAGCCTAAGATGTGTTTAGGGGGAACCATTTATATCATAAGGTCTCCCTATTAATGCAAACCCAATAATGTTTGAATATGTTATCGGTATGTATCAATTCAGATGTAACCGAATTGGTATAAAATGTAACACAACCTATTAGGAGGCTGTTGCTGCAACCGATCAAAAAGCAGTCTGAGTCGTTGATCTCTCAGTTATAACAAAGTATCTGGACATTAAATCATAATAGCGTAAAGAGAGGAATTAGACACATGAAAAATTTGAACTAAATAGTGTAGGAGGGCAGAACCATACTTAGAATGTTGGTTGCCTGCCCTTCGTGTGAAGTGCCCAGTGCGGGAAAAAAAAGGTGATAGAGTGACAGGTGAAACCTGACGCGCGTTTCGGTGCTAAGACATGCACTTTCGTCAGATGGAATCTTAGCCCCTGATGAAGGTGCATGTCTTAGCACCGAAACGCGCGTCTGGTTTCACCTGTCACTCTATCTTGCAAGCCTGGGATTCTTTATTGTATACTAAATGTTTTACACCACGTGACATTCTTCTCATGTGCATCTCTCCCAGATCAAAAGAGATTCCCTTAAATAAATTTGATAATATTCATCCATATCCCTGAGAAATGTATAAAATAATCCGAGTAAGTGATATTATCCTTTTAGCTTTCATTATGAGAATGGCCGATGTAAACAAAACAATTTGAGATTTCCCCAACACCCATCTTTTATTATTTTATGGTAAACAAATCCTTTAAAAATCAGCAGTACAAGGATGTAACATTCAACCTAAATAAATACATAACACTAAAACTTGCCACACAAAACAAAATCACTGTCACCTTGCTTTTATTGTTTATTTTATCCTTGGGGTTTACATGCTGAATGTCCTTTTTAATTAATAGATTTATCCAGTAGCAGCCCTTTCCAAAGTCTTCAAATATTTAAAGGGTTTTTGTTTTGTTTTGTTTTGTTTTGTTTTGTTTTTAGCATATTACTATGCTTTATCAAAATCTGTTTATTTTATGCCTTTTTCCAAATCTGGCCTATTCTAAACGTTATTGGTATAATGATGGGGATGCTTTATCTTGGGCCCTTTTCTCTGAAGGCTAAGTGAAAAGATATGTTACATTCTAGTGCTTAAACCTCTTTACGTTTTTACACAACTCTTACTGTGTAACTTTGCTGTTTTCTAGAAGGGTCAAACAATTAGCACGATTAACATGCTGGTATTGCCCTAAAGAACCAGAACTTTAAAATGTGGGACATTTCGGAAAGGCAAAATATATTGCCATATTTTGATACATAATTTGTGAGCAGTGTTTTAACGTGTTTAGTAAAAAAACACTATTCTAGAAACCAAATTGAAAAATCACTTTGCTTAGAAGCCCTTGGCAGTCAGAGAATACTGCACTCCTGGAAATGAAGATATTTTTACGACACAGATTTGGAAAAAATAAATCTTTGTTATCCTTCTTCGTATTCTGGTTTAAAAGCCATCTTTCTCTTATTTACAAAGCAATAGCAAGTCAATTAACACATTCATTGCTATCCCATTGCTTGCAATCAGGTGTGATGTATTCATTTTATGCTTTGATATATGTAGTGTAGAAAGAACTGATAACAGTAGATTTATAGTAAAAGTCCGCTTCTACAGAAACCCACCACGTTCTAATTAGTGTTGAACTGTCTGAGCTCGACAGTACAGATTCTTTACATTTTGTTTGCCTACCGTGAGTGCATGATTTCACTAGAAAAATATACTTACTGTGTCCTGTCTTCTCTTTGATCCTCACAAGCTTGAAATACTGCACCATTTTCATAATTTTTTTCATTTTTAAATGCATCTCTAACCAATATCGAGCCAATAAATAAATATCAAAAACCTTCCATATAATGCAACCTACTTGCTTTTGAATATACAGTCAGATGGTCATTGTACTTTGCATATTATACGCTTCTGAAAAGATCTTTGAAACAGCAGAGTGCCTTTTCTTCGTTAGCAACCCTAGTAGGCTTTTAATTAGAGCAATTAGGCACTTTTTCTATATTTAATGCTGGAAGCCGACTGCCTTTCTGTGATACGCCAACTTTGGTGACCCAGCTCTTAAATACTTAGTATGGGCAAAAAAATAAAAATAAAAAAAAAATATATATATACATATATAAATAGCACAGTCATTGTCCATTAGCCTTCTTACTTTCCTCTCGGTTTTAGGCTACTCCACAAGCTACTGACATCAGATATCTTGTATTATATTTTGTGCAATACCTTTAAAAGAAAAGGATAAAACAATTGTACTTTTGTTGTTGCTGTGTATAGCAAAGAACTAAATTAAGCTGAGAAAATACTAAATACAAGAAAACAAAAAAATGCACTTTAATTGAGCTTTATTGCTTGGAGCCGTGCCTACATTTATCAACCTGTCTTATTGTTTTTGCTATCTTGTCCATGTTAAAGAAAAATCTATAATGAATTAATATGTACATGGTTTATTATTGCTGTGTATAAATAGAAATAATTTTTTGTAGCATCTTGGTATGTCATTGGTAAACTGTCTGATCAAACTGGATTTGTAGTACAGATGTCTGGACTTTAATTGTGTAATTATGAAAACGACTGTAGTGGGCTACGAAATAATTTTGAAATGAAAAATTTTGCTCGTATTAATTTGCCGGTTCAAAAGTAAAAAATTGTAAGTTGTCGTTCAACTGAAAAAGCCGATTAACTTATTCTGGAGGCCTAATTATTTTCAAATGTTAGAATAGAACGCATAACTATATAAAAAAAATATATATATATCCATTTTATCTGTCGCCTCCTTGGAGAATATTTGATGACCATTAATCTCCCTGATTATCTACATAATGCAGTTTGAATTGTGCACAACCAACAATTTCACTTGTGTAAGGTCATAAGATCCCTCATTGCACAATATAAAATCATAGCATTTTAAGGCCAGCTTGGAATGTGTAAACGATGAATGTTTTAAAATATTTACAAGGGATAAATGATGTGTACGTAAGAATCGCTGCTTTGCCATGCAGTAGTTCGCATTCATTAATACCCTAACAATCCCTTGCCCATTATTATACCCAAGTGCTTATTAACCTTTAGAACAAAGATTGTGCAAGTACAGGGATTGACAAAGGTACTAAACAGAGCCATATAGACTGAATATTAAGGGGCCTTGTTGTCATTGTCTTAAATGGCATGCAATACCAGATAAAAAAAATACTGTAATTACAAATCCCCAGTGTTACCGTGAATTGTACTACTTTAAAGATGCTCTCTGGAACCTATCATACTTGGAATTCAGTAAGACTTTAACCATTTAATCTTTTGTGTTGTCTATTATCCCAATGCAGAGCATTTTGATTCTTTTATACTATTTAAAATTCAATACTGTATGTTCATATGACCTTGTAAAATTATTCACCTATGTGTGTGTAGAGTTAAAACAATTGTCCTCCAATTCTTACACTAATGGAAGAAATAAAGATTTATTTAAAAACTGTATCGTCTGTATTGAGTGGTAAAAATAATCAATGTTTTTTTATTATAAAATTCTTTGAATGTAAGTAGAGGCACTGAAGCTTTATTCTAAGGCAGCGTAAGGTTTGTTTTGGGGTCTGAAGTGAGACTGGGGAAAATGCTAACAGGAAAGTAGACATTGGGATGAGAATGGGGGAAAACTAGCAATGTTAGAATAAGAAAAAAACCACAAACGATTCTGGAAGATGGACAGATGAACAGATACTCAAGTAACAAAGACTACAGGGGGGGGGGGGAAGCAGATGTTGGTTGGGTATGAGTGTAAAGTTAAAAACATGATTGTGGTCTAGGTATGCTGTAAATATGGATAGTTTGGAGGGGACAAGGTATTAAGAAATGTTATGTATTATGACATCATAGCTGTGAAATATCTAACAATGTAGGAGAAGAGGGTGTTCTCAGTGTTAAGACTTTCACTAGATCATCACCATAGGCAGGGAGTGTAACCATTTATTGAGATTACAATGGAAACAAGCTAAGCAGGAGATGAGGTGCTGGTTTCCACTTGTCACCTTTTCGATTTGAAATTTTGGGGAGTCTTAATACACACACGTGAGATGATCCCTGAGAATGTCCTATAGGTGTCCTTGTCCTGTAGGTGGTCACGGATCCACACGTCTAGTTCAGTTGTGCATCGCAGAGGAAACCTGTAGCATCAAAACATGCAAGTTAGTTAAAGTCAGCTAAAACATTTTGATATGGTCCTTGATGCCTGCTAATAATATTAATTTTGCATATCGGACTAAACCCAATTAGCAGGATTCGATAACAGACTTCTCAATGAGATGTACTACAGTTTTAGAAGCCTAAAGACAAACACACTCACGTCAAGTGTCGCTTCCATTTCAAGCATTGTGGAAGAAAAACTAATTGGTGTAACGACTACTGAAATCAGACCTTTTTATGATCTAAAAATAGGGAACACAGTAACGCAAGCTGGAGTGCTTTCTGTATTTTAAGTATTTCATAACTTCTGCTCATTAACAAATCCTCCTGTTAATAATACTGACGAAACACGGTTTACAGGTTTGCATTCGAAAAAGAAACAAAGTTCTAATAAACCTGTTCTTCTCTAGGGTTCACAGAGTCCCTGAAGACTGAGAGGCAAATGGTAAAATAAAGATTTTAATGTAACTTCCAATATACTCTGTCCAAAATCCTAACTCTAAATCCATGCCAACAAGGTATGTGAAATTAATTACAAACACCTGTTTTCTAGCACATAAACAAGCCTTTTTCAGGAACAGAAGAAGGTAACTTGTTACAGATGCTCCTCCCCTTGTCTGTCTTTGCATATGAGAAGGGTCGACGCAACCGATAGGCAGATTAGGCAGCCACCTAGGGTGAACCGGCCTGGGGGCCACAGTCTCCGGGTGACAGCACAAGGTGAGCGCTGTGCAGTTCCTGTCGCAGCATGTAGTATGACCGGACCGGTCTGACAGGAAGTGATCACAGAAAGAAATGAGCAGCTTAATGTCAGAATGTGGAGAGGGAACAGAAGCTCCTCTACAGCAGTCTGTGAACTGACCATGCTACGTGGAGGAGTGACAAGAACTGGCACGGGGTAGACCACAAGGGGGATAGGAAGAGAGGCACACAGAGGACTGGAGGGGGAGGGAGGCACAGAGACTGCTAATGGGGTGAGAAGTAGTACACAGAGGGCTGAGGGGGCAAAGGGACACACAGGTGCTAGGAGAGACAGAGACTTAATTTTTTTTATGATAGGGCACAAAATAGTCCCACACCGGCCCTGCATACGAAACCAATATAATCTGTGTATGAGCTGATGGCAAGTGATGGCCCTAGTATATGTGCCCCATTAAATCTCTGTATAAGGTTGTGTGACTAATATATGTAATAAAAAACTATTATGGATTTTTTTTATTTTAGTTGTGCACAAAGTTTGACAAAAAGCCTTGGTACGCCGCAACAGCGGCGTCAATGTATACATATCTTCAGTACATGTTGCGGCATTTGCTAGTCAGGCACATTTTAGATTTTTGTAGAAGCGAACATTCAGTTGGTACGTTATGGCATTTATGAAATATATAAAACTGCTGCGCTTTTCCTAGTATTATAATTTCCCTTTAAATTTCCAGGCATTGTCATTTGGCATCCCATTTTAGCTTGTGCAGCCGGTAATGTTTTTGTACTTTTTAGCTGGTATCTAAAATCTGTATATTATTTTAGCTCTTATTTATATGTATTGTTTGGGGATTACACATTAGTTAATGCAGCCATGGTTTAGACAGGAACATTGGAAAAGGTTTCATACTTTGCATAGTTTTTGTTTTCTCATTAATAACTATTACAGTATTATATAGCGGATGTAGACTGTCTGCTAGGGAGTGGGCCGTACCATTTATACTCATTTCGCGGTTCTGTTTCTTGTCCTTTCTACTGTGAGGGGTGGAGCTAACAGTTAATGCTGCCATGGTTATTAATCATGTAATGAAATCTGTGGCAAGGATGGAATCATTTTACAGATACATTGCACACACACTCACATCTCAGTACCTTTTAATATCTGATATCACTACACTGTACATCAGCAGAATAGGGTCGTTCGTTTATTAAGTTGTTATAACCGGAATGTCGGGCACGCGGACTACATAAGGAACAGCCCCATGAGGTTTGATAGGTCAAAGTGGGTGGTAAGTATAGCGCTCGCGCTAGGGGTTAAATGCAGGCTAGGGTTAATGGCAGGGCAGCTCGCGCTGGTAGAAAGGTGTCAAGCTCGTGACCAGGGCATGAGCCCTGATTGGTAGGTAGCAGCGCGAGGGCCACAGTGGAGGGAAAATAAGGGGTATAAATGAAAGGGCGCCAAAATTAATTACCTCAGCTTGTGCCAGACAAATCTGAAGGTTGGCTGTATTAACATATTTGAGCTGCTGTTTTTACCTTTGGAGATGTGTGGCACAATTGAAGCATTATTGGAACAGCTTAAGCAGAAGGCTTTAGGCTGCAGCGATACTGCATGGCTGTAGGCTTGCTTGGAGTCCACCCCCAGCACCTCGGGTCTAATTGAAGTAGAAGAAGAAGGGGCTAAGTTACAGGAGGAGCTAATAATGGAGAAGGGAGCAGTGTATTCTCCTCTAAAAATTAAAGGGCCAGTGCAAGAAAGAAAATCTGGTGATAGCGACCCCTGCAGGATTCGTGAGGCAAGAACGAAAAGGTTCAGTAAAACTTTCTCACCATCTCCAATAAAGAGCAAGAAGAGGATGTGGAAACAGAGCAGAAAATACGAACAAAAGAAGAGTAAAGAGGCTGAGGACAGACCTAGGCTATTCGAAGAAAGGAAGCGGCTCAGGATATCTCTGGTCGCAGTCGTGAGCTGGGTAACTTACAAACAAATGTGAATAATACTGTTTTAGGGGAAGTGGTGTCTTCACTTGAAAAACGTACTAAGTTATTGCAGACACCTAAATTGGCAGGAACAGGGGCGTACCTAGAGCATTTGGCACCCGGGGCGGATCCTGAGCTTGGCACCCCCACCCCCAAAAAAACCTGTAAATTTTTTTAAAGGTTCTCTTTTTTTTTTTTTTTACAATTTGTAAAGACTCCTGTCCCAATACAAAACCCCCGCAGCCCCACACACACATTTACAGGCAGACAGTCACATACAGTCACAGGCAGACAGTCACACATACACATTTCCTCCGTGCGGCCAGTTTAACAGCTGTTTGCTTGTGTGAGCTGTACTGGCCGCACGGCACCCTAACTACCATGGGACACTGTGCGGCCACAGCTCACACAGCACCCTCCAGCCAGGGCCGGTGCAAGGATTTTTGCCGCCCTAGGCAAAAGTAAAGTTTGCCGCCCCCCCCCCATGTGACATCACAATGCCCCACCCATATGACCTGCACCATGTTAACTACGCCAGTGCTGCAGTGCCGCCCGTGTTTACATTAAAAGGCCTGCAAGGACAGGCTATAGACACTAGAACCACTACATTAAGCTGGGGGTGGTTCACCAGGGGACCTATAGATGTTTCTTAATGTGAGGTAAATTAGGCTTAGTGCACGGAATAATATACTTAGATTGCCTGCCCACAACCAAGATGAGGGATGATGATGGGCTCTGGCTGCAGTCTGCCCAGCTCCACTGGTCTGGTGTAGAACAGGCTCTCTGGAGGTTTGTAACTGTGGTCACAAAAATCAATGTTCTGGGAGAACGGGAAGCAGCTCCATTTTTTGGGGGCCCTTTACACAGCTCAAGGTCTGGGTCCCAGGGTCCACCTTCATGTTCCACCAATGAGTTTGTTCACAGGGGGTGGAGTGTGTAAGGGATGTCCTGATATGTGTGTAAGGAATGCATTATGTGAAATTGTGTTTGTATGTGTAAGGGCTGCAAGGTGTGTTTCTGTGTATGTATGGGATGCATTGAATGTGTGTAGGGGGTGCATTGAGTGTGTGTAATGAATGCATTGTGTGTTTCTGTGTGTGTAAGGGATGCATTGTGTGTAACGGTTGCATTGCTTGTGTATGTGTGTCTGTGTGTGTAATGCATTGTGTGTTTTTCTGTGTGCAAAGGGTGCATTGTGTGTATGTGATGAATGTCAATCTCTCCTCCCGCTCCAATTTCCTTCTCCTCCTCCCAATTTCTCTTTCTCACCCCCCTCCTAATTTCTCTTTCCCCCCTCCTAATATCTCTTCCCCCCTCCTAATTTCAATTTCTCTCCCCCCCAATTTCTATTTCTCTCCCCCCCTAATTTCTCTTTCCCCCTCCTAATATCTCTCCCTCCTCCTAATATCTCTCCCTCCCTCCTAATTTCTCTTCCCCCCTCCTAATTTCTCACCCCCCCTCTCCTTTCTCTTCCCCTCCTTTCTCTCCCCCCC
>OW240922.1:15766823-15801402 GCA_933207985.1 Pelobates cultripes | reverse complement strand
TGGGCACTGTATCCACTGTGAGCCTGAAACACCCGCTTTAAGGACACTGACTGCTATTCAATCTATAACAGTGAAAAAAGTTTTTTGTTTTTAAATGCAAGCTATTGTGACACCAGTGAGTGAGTGGTGGCACTGGGCATAGTATCCACTGTGAGCCTTACACACCCGCTTTAAGGACACTGACTGCTATTCAATCTATAACAGTGAAAAAAGTTTTTTGTTTTTAAATGCAAGCTATTGTGACACCAGATATGAGTGGTGGCACTGACTGGGCAAATGGGCGCAGTATCCACTGTGAGCCTGACACAGAAGCTGGCAGCAGTGGCAGACAACTAACTGCTATTCAATCTATAACAGTGAAAAAAGTTTTTTGTTTTTAAATGCAAGCTATTGTGACACCAGTGAGTGAGTGGTGGCACTGGGCAAGTGGGCACAGTATCCACTGTGAGCCTGACACAGAAGCTGGCAGCAGTGGCAACTGCAATTACATTACACAAAAAAAAAAAAGCAGACTGATGTTCTAGCCCTAAAAAGGGCTTTTTGGGGTGCTGTCCTTACAGCAGAGATCAGATGAGTCCTTCAGGACTGTAGTGGACACTGTATACCCTAACCTAGCTATGCATTTCCCTATCTAATCAACAGCAGCTACACTTTCCCTCCTCTCACTAAGCATGCAGCTTGAGAATGAATCTAAAATGGATGCTGTCCAGTAGGTGGGGGGTCTGCTAGGGAGGGTGTGCTGCTAATTGGCTGGAATGTGTCTGCTGACTGTGAGTTACAGGGTCAAAGTTTACTCAATGATGACGAATAGGGGGCGGATCGAATCGCGCATGTGTTCACCGTCCGCGGCGGACGCGAACACGCTATGTTCGCCAGGAACTGTTCGCCGGCGAACCGTTCAGTGCATCACTACATAAGATATATACACATGTATTAAGGCCGTTTGGCCTGTATTTGTGGGAGGGGCTTAAATTAATTCACTCCCCTATATAAGGGACACCCCTTACCTGACTCATATCGCTTGAGGTCAGCATCAGAAAAAAAAAAAAACCCACCAAGCCTAATCGTTTCGCCTTACGGCTTAGCTAGCAAGCCAGTACAAGAACCCTGGGTACAAATAATAATTGAAATCTTTACTGTTATTTCTCAAAAAGATGGTGAAGAATCACCTCTTCCTAGCACCCCGGCTAGAATTGATACACCTTCAAGCAGAGGAGATGTTGCTAGTCCAGCAGCAATCAGATCCTGGACGATCCCACACATTACCACCGACCTAAGGAGGTGACAAATCCCCTACCCTGCTACAGCAAGGAAAGCAGTTATTCAAACTCCTCCATACATCAATGGACAACACGGAGGCAGGGGAAGGCCCAGCTACATCAATCAGGTGACACCCAGGCTATGCTAGCTTCGCTCATAAACTCATGAGCCAAAAAATTTATGACAGACTGGCAATCTCGGGTTGGTCACCACAGCCCTCACAAGGCTGGGCCTCACGCTACTGTACAACCAGCACCAACCGAAACTCGGTTACCTGGTACAATCAATTCTTATGACACACAAGATGTTAAACCTGCACGTATGATCCCAGCACATTGGGGAAGCAAGGCATATATATGTATGATGATGTATCTGTGATGGTCAGATCCAGGGATTCCAGGTAAATCAGGAACTGACCATCCCTTGGTTGGGTTGGCATTTGGAATATGTGGAGATGTTTATTTGTGCAGGTACCCATACAGAAGGGATTTTGTCCCAAACAAATGGACGAGCACTCTCAGGCTCCAGGTACCAGCACCTCTGAACTACCAGAGACCACTGATATGAGTAGTTGCATTGCATACAGACTGTTGCATATATGTTCAAATAGTTCAGGGTACATGACAAACCATGTGTCCCAATACAACTTACAAATAACGTATTCACCATCTGTACACACCAATGCATTTTCAACACTACTGACTCATCACCCTTCCAGACTTGTAGTAGATTTACTAAAGCTCTGGAGCTTCAAAGGGCTCCCATACAGGTATCATAAACACACCTTCAAGGAATATAGCATGCCCTCACTTACAGTCAGCACAACAAAACCATTGGCTGTAAACACACTCATAGCCAAGATTTGCAGAGGGGTCTTCCAATCTCCACCATTTACAGCATGGCACCAAACACACACATTGGTATTGTCACAAGGAATCTTCCCTTAAACAAAGACTAACCATAGACTTATTGGCACCACACACCTCCGCTACCCCAAGTCTCAACTCCCTCATACCCTCCGAGGATTTTTCTTACTATACAACACCATTGATCTACCTTTACAGCTATCACTCAAGCATGGGTTGAAGCTTGGTTAAGTAAGACCAATATCATCAACGCAGTAAACGGCTACCATCTACCCTACACACTGGCACTTACATGGCATAAATTGGGCAATCCTTTCCCCGCTCAACTTTCGAGCTACAGATTAGCCTACTATCGATATTCGCAGATACTCTGTGCTGGTTATGATAACATATCCAGAGGCCTTACAGTCATACACTATCTAGAAGACTTCTTGTTAATCAAAGAAAGCATATTTTTCACTAGAAGCCTCACGGCAGCTTAGTCTGGTTGACCACTTGGGCATCCCAGTACCCCATAAGAAACAGAAGGCCCAGACACTATCTTCACATTACTGGGCATATGACTTGAGTCGGCATCCATACACGCAAGTTACCACAAGACAAATAGGGAACATTCTCAACTACATCAATCACTACCTCCTGCTTAGTACTTACAACTGCAAGGAACTACGATCCCTACCAGGTTCCTTAATTTTGCCATGCCAATCATACCACAAGACCACGCTTTCACATCCAGAGTACTTTCCCCTTTTTTCCACACTTCCAACATGACGATCAGAGGATGTCCCTAGACACCTCAGCAACAGCAGACCTGCACATGGGGGGGGATTTTTTAACCACTTGGCATGGTAAAAGCATGTTCCTTCCAGGATTGTCTGACATTTCTCCAACCAGATGGTCAGACGCAGCGTCTACCACGGGTTTGGCAGCGATCTACCGGGAACAATTGCTTTGGAGCTGTTGGCGATGGCATCCAGGTTTGGAAATTTTTCCACCACCTCAGCCCCTTTGGGAGATCTACCCCATTGTAGCAGCTGCTGAGGCATGGGGTAAATCATGGTCAGGGTCATCAATCCGTTGTTACTCAGGCAACTAAGCATATGTCATATCATCAACAAACGCCACTACTCATCCATAAGGTCATGATATTTCTGGGGAACTCACTTGGTTGGCCACTTATCACATTTCACTTTCATGTACCAGACGGGGGTATACATCCCTGCCGACAACTGTCTCATTTATATTCCAGGCATGTTCATCATACACTTCCTACAGCCGCCCATACAGTCACGGCCACTCTTTCGTTCCAGAGACAAAATCATGGATTAGACATACTCATGCAGCATAGCATGCACTATCCCACTTAGCACTTTCGTCCCATACTTGTAGAACACATAACACAGCTTTTCACTTGGCTTAAAGAATCTCATTGGTACATAGCTCAACCTGTGTCATAACATTTCTCCTAGGTTTTGCTTCTTTTTGCCACCTTAAACTTAAACTATCTCACACACCATTAATTATATATTTTACAGGTATTCAACAACACAGGATAACCTATGGCCAAAACTACCATAACTCCATGCTATCATACCAGACAAGAATATACTCAGAGGTTTTCAGGAATCCATTCCCCCACGTTCCTCTCAGAGATTACCAATAGCCATCCAACTGTTCATCCTTATCGGACCTATTAGATCTACAACCATTCAATTATACTACCAAGTCGGCCATTACCAGCTATGCACATTGCCTTTTATGCCTTTCTCAGGCCAGAGAATCCACTACCATCACCACCACTCAGACAGATCATTGTCTTCAACGATCCCACGTACATAAACACATATATCATTACCTATTGGCTCTACCACATTCCGAAACGAGTCAACACGCACCAACAGTAGAGATAACATACTATCCTACCCACAACAAATGGTGTCCACTTTCGGTCCTAGATTCCTACCTTCAAAATCTTTTCAGGAATTAAATACTGTAATGCTTTTAAGGGAATGTCTGGTTAATTTGTATATATTTGTTGACTGTTTTAAATCTTTGATTATTCATTTTTGCCCTCTTTATTTACAGGCCTACCGTATCGTCGGTCTCGGCACACCACAACCGACTTGCTCCCTTTATACTATCCTACACTTATGCTGGATCCTTACTCCATATACGGCTATTTGCCCCTTACACAAATATTATATATATGTAAATATACTTACAATAATAAATAAAATAATAAAATATTGAAACAAAATTTTATATAAATTATATATTCATATGTAATTTCATTCTAACTGTATTTTGTTATTAATATATATATATAAATATATATATATATTGGTAACAAAATACACTTAGAATGACTTTCTATATATATAAAATACAAATAACCGCAAATAAATATATATAGATAAATACATATAATTACATAAAAGATTACATTAGTATACACGTAGAATTTAAATACCTATAAATGCATATATATTAAAATTCTACGTGTATATTTAAGTAATCTTTTAACATAATTATGCGATTTGATTAATTACAATTTGATTGACATGCCTGACAACACAGGGAGAAAGTGCAGAGAATTTAATTCGCAAGCACTATATTTGACCGTTTAACTCTCCAAGACACCATAAAACCTGTACATAGAGGGTACTGTTTTACTCGGGAGACTTCGCTGAACTCAAATATTAGTGTTTCAAAATGATAAATTGTATTACAACGATGATATTTTAAGTAAAAGTGACGTTTTTTGCATTTTTTACAAACGAACAGCACTTTTATGGACTATATTATTGTTGTACTATGTTTTACTTTTTTAAAACACTAATATTTGTGTTTAGTGAAGTCTCCTGAGAATAACAGCACCCCCCATGTACAGGTTTTATGGTGTTTTGGAAAGTTAGAGAGTCACATATAAGGCTTGCATTTCATTTTTTTGACATTGAAATTTGCCAGATTGGTTATGTTGCCTTTGAGAGCGTATGGTAGCCCAGGAATGAGAAATACCCCCATGATGGCATACCATTTGCAAAAGTAGACAACCCAAGGTATTGCAAGTGGGGTATGTCCAGTCTTTCTTAGTAGCCACTTAGTCACAAAAAAAAAGAAAGGAAGGCAGCGCCACTACAAACCACATAAATTAAAAGAGCACAGAATAGGCAGACTAGAATGCAATATATATAATAGATAATAAGCAAATAGAAGTCCAGAATAAATAGTCTGACTGGTAGATGAATCAAACAACGAGGTATATCTTTGTAGAGGTGAATACAGTCTTTTGTAGTGGGGGATTCTTCAGAGTGGTGTAGATGCGTCTTTGTACATCATATGAAATGAGAAAATAACAACTGATGGTATAGTATGTCCCAAAGGGGGTAGAAGCAATAAAAGAGTATATGGTCATACTCACGTTTTCAAGAGCTATGGACTTAGCTCTAGTGTTGATAACGTACAGTGGTATAATCCCCAATTATGGGATACGTGAGGTCTTAGTATTCTTTCTTGATTAGGGAACCATATGTGGAAATAAAAGCGGGAACAACAATGGTGCTCAAAGTATAAAATGCCAGAGGTGAGAAGATAAAAAACCAAGTGGTTACTCACATTTAGTTGAACAGACTAACTGTTCAATGAATACAGCTTGAGTGGTATAATCCCCACCTATGATTCTTGGGAGTAATATCCTCACTGGAAAGTAAAAACACTTCTGCTGAGAGCTAGCTGCTGGCATGTTTTGAACTTGACTGCTCTCAGGTCCTGCTTGCTCAGGACTGACATTAGTACTAGTCTGTGGTATAGCTTCTGTACACTCTTTATAGTCGACATGTAAGTGTGTCCTTGTAATACCAGGTGTGTCTGGCTTGTCAACTGGATATTGTGAATCAGGCTTGTCGGCCACTCGCAGATCCACATGATTGCGTCGGTAGAGAGCTCCTTCGATATCCACAAGATAAGAGTGTGGTGCAACCTTTTGCAGACATGTTCCCATTCTCCAGCGACCTGTTTGATCTCCAGGAAATGGTTTCATACGGATTTGTTCCCCAATATTTCAGTTCAGGTAAATCCCTAGCAGATGAGTCATATCTTGCCTCTTAAGTTGTAACTTTTCGGGTAAACCTTGTATCACAGAGGGTTCAAGTAGTTAGTTGGCTGCTGGTAAGGAGATCATTCATCTCCTTGATATCAGTCTCTGTGCAGTAATACTATCCATAATATCCATACCCTCGGTTTGAGTGTTTCTCCAATGTAGGATGGCTTTCCACGGGTCTTTGCCATTACTTTTAGCTTTTTTGCATAAATTCTTCACTATTTTCACAGCTGATTCAGCTTTGACTTTAGCTTGTGGATGACGTGGTGAAGAAGTCACATGCACAAACTCCCATCTGGTAGCAAATTTCCTGAACTGTAAGTTTGCAAACTGAGGACCATTATCAGAAATCATTTTAGCTGGTTGGCCATGATGTGCAAATTGCGCCTTGCATAGCTTAATTGTAGTTTCAGTGGACAGGTCAGGAAGCAGTTCAATTTCCCAGAAGTTTGTTTTTTGTTTTCCAGCATAGTTGAATAAGTCCATGCTGACAATCTGGACATGTAGGTATCTCATGTGACATCATGGTTTCTTTGTGTTGCAAGTGTGCATATTCATTGCAAGTGGGACAATTGCTGACCCAGATATTTCTCCAGCAGCGTTTAGCAGTTCTGGAGCATTTTTGGAGGTATTGAGTCAGATTGGCGTGCCAAGGTTGTAGTTGGGGGGCGCTTGCTGCATTTAAGTATAGGAGGTGTCATGATGTCTAGTTGAGAGGAGAGGATGGAATTATAGAAGGAGATTGCAGAGCTAGGGCAGGTGAGGTTTGAGATAGGTAAAAGGAGAGTGTAGAGGTTAATGGAGAAGCTCTCTAGGTCAAGACTTTGGAGTTTTCTGTAATATTGATGTGCCGGGGTGTCTACAGTGTGCCTGTAATACACAGTCCAGGTAACTTGATTTTCATTTACAGGGTGGCCCGACACTATACAGGCTTTAATGTGTGTAGAACAAGTTAAAGATCATACCTACATGAATCTGTCTACATGAAGATAATAAAAGGAAGAATTATTCAGGGGAAGGATACATGTTGAGCGAACCTATATGTCTTTATTCACTAAACACCAATTTGTTCTGAAATGAAAACTAAACTGCCAAAGTGAGGCTGAAACAGCCAAGCCAACTTGTAAATTAAATATTCTGGACTAACTTTTGCAATTCCATTATTATCTCACTACACAGTGAATAAGCCCCATTGTTTATTCACAGTCTGACTACTTACAAAGATAAGCATTATTTCTACTAATTTATTCCACTGATTTTACTTGCCCATTCTCATCAGGACAGTTATTATTAAACAGCCAGCAGAGGGCAGTGTGACATAAGGAAAATAGAAAAATCAAGAAAAAAATTGCTTTATTCATACTTGGAATGTATCAGTTCCAAACTCCAAGACAGCTACATTTTTCACCAATATGCGTCGGATACTAATTTACAGTTTACAAGTCTTTCCGTAGATAGTTAATATAAATCTTGCTTAAAAAGCTGCTAATAATGTACTTTCGTGTCTCAACTCAATAAAATTACTTTTATATATCTACCCACAATAGCTGTTATGTATGTGTGTGTGTGTGTGTGTGTGTGTGTGTGTGTGTGTGTTTTATAGACGTTCACAGTCAACTGTTTATTTTGCTCTGTTATTAACTTCAAAGTCTCCTCAATATTCCCTTTAGAAATCTCAAATCTCTTACCATTGTTACACAGAAGACCCTTAAGTCTATAGAGCAGAATTCAATTTATTTCCCCTAATCACGGATCCTTTGTAGGTATTGCTGTAGTTATTCTCGTGAAACCTTTGGTCAAGATGATGACTTGAAGGGATACACTGGGGGGTGTCTTGCGTGTTGCAAATTGTCATATAGGACAAGGAAACAAATATCGGTACAGCCTTCTCGCACTATCCTATAGATTTGTTTTCCTGCTGTCAAACAGACTCACTGTTCTATGTAATGATATTTTTTCAGTCTTCAAAAAAAAAAAAAAAACAATATATCTATGGGCTCCATTTAATATTGTTGGATGCACTTTAAAAATTATTTAATATTTTGAAAAGTATTTAAATATTTAGTTTTTTTTGGTTTTTTTTGCTATATTAATATATCGTTTCCACTCCTTCAAAAAATCATTAAAAACTCATTTTTTTCACAAAAGCATATCAAACTGTTAATGGCTCCCAACTGATTCCTCTCCTGCAACTGTCATTAAAAAAACAACACACTAAGTCCTCAGTGAATAATATTCTACCAATCTACTTCCCTAATACTTCCCTTGTCTTTTGTGCCACTATACCCCCCTCCCTCTAGCATGTAAGCGCATTGAGCAGGGCCCTCTACCCCTCAGTTCCTGTACGTCAAACTTGTCTGGTTACAATTACATGTTTGTTAGTCCACCCATTGTAAAGCGTTGCGGAATTTGTTGGCGCTATATAAATATAATAATAATAATTAATAAATTTTAGATATGATTTGTTTTTAAATATTTTAATATTTTTTTAAATCATCTAAAAATATAAAATAATTTGAAAAGACTATCAAACAATATTAAATTGAGGCATATACTCCTTAATGTTTTTGGTATCTTATATATTTTAATATTATTAAATGGCGTTATATTATATATTCCATAATATCTAGCGTGATGTGTTTTTATATATAATATGTATGTGTGTGTTGTTTTAAATGAATAATAATAACATTATTGGGTTAGTTGATTTCCCCCATAATTTCACTTTGGTCATTGGTTGCATAAGCCTCAGTTTTAAACATACCTGACATACTTCAAAATGAATGAAGCCCTGCTCTCAAACTCCCACTACCCCTAGCAATCACATAGTACTCTTCAGCCCCGATACATATAACAAAATCCCCCCAAAAACATTACCTGCGTACTATCCCAAATCCCTATGAATATTTTATTAACTGACCATTGGAGTGATACTAAAACCTCCAGTTATTTAAATGGTTGTAGGGATTTAGGATAGTGTGCAGTAACTTTTTTTCTTTGTTTTTTGATCATTTAAATTAGCTCTGTAATCAGAAAATGCATTTTTGACATCTATTCAGGATTATCTCTTTTTTATGGAACAAAGATTTCATCAGGGAGTAAAAACATCTAAAGTAACTTTATAGCATTAGGAATACATGTTTAACACTATAGTGTTCCAGTCCAGAAATAGGCAACCTTCGGCACCCCAGATGTTGTGGACTACAATTCCCTTGATGATTTGCCAGCATTATGGCTGTAAGAGCATTCTAGGAGATGTAGTCCATAACACCTGGAGTGCCGAAGGTTGCCTACTCCTGTGAATAGTCCCTAATTAGCTTCAGAATCCCATGTTTTTCTCTAGTGCCAATACTCACTCACTGCAGCCAACAGATCCATCTTCTGAGACATCGTCTGTCCCCTGTGTCTTCTTGCACTTCTTGTTAATTAAATGATTCTCAAAGAGAATCGTTATAGATGAGCAGCGTATGCATGGCAAATGCCACGCTCGCAAAATCAATGCTTATCATTGGAAGTATTGATGACGTCACATGACCAAGGGAAACTCTGTTCTCACAAGGGAAGTGCTTCTAGCAACCGTCAGGAAGACAGCCACTCGAGGTGTGTTTAACCTCGTTGTGTAAACATTGCCGTTTCTACAAAAATGACAACATTTAGATCGCAGGGTTAAAACTACAGGGACACTACACCCAGACCGAGGTCCACCACACACATTTTTACATTGATGCCGTTTGTCATTTTCTGTTGATTGTACTATAGAATGTTTGTGTTAAGGTTATATTGCTGCAAGCTTGGATGACTTTGTAATGGTTCCATTTGTATTTAACACACCCTATCCCAGTAGGTTATATTCTATTGGACTTGTCACCAGTGGGGTACCTCAGGGATCTGTATTTGGACCTATTCCCTTTATTATTTTTATTAGTGATATTGCAGAAGGTCTTGATGGTAAGGTATGTCTTTTTGCTGATGATACTAAGATACGTAACAGGGTTGATGTTCCAGGAGGGATAAGCCAAATGGCAAAATGATTTAGGTAAACTAGAAAAATGGTCAGAATTGTGGCAACTGACATTTAATGTGGATAAGTGCAAGATAATGCATCTTGGACGTAAAAACCCAAGGGCAGAGTACAGAATATTTGATAGAGTCTTAACCTCAACATATGAGGAAAGGGATTTAGGGGTGATTATTTCTGATGACTTAAAGGTAGGCTGACAATGTAATAGAGCAGCAGGAAATGCTAGCAGAATGTTTGGTTGTATAGGGAGAGGTATTAGCAGTAGAAAGAGGGAAGTGCTCATGCCATTGTACAGAACACTGGTGAGACCTCACTTGGAGTATTGTACACAGTACTGGAGACCGTATCTTCAGAAGGATATTGATACCTTAGAGAGGGTTCAGAGAAGGGCTACTAAACTGGTTCATGGATTGCGGGATAAAACTTACCAGGAAAGGTTAAAGGATCTTAACATGTATAGCTTGGAGGAAAGACGAGACAGGGGGGATATGATAGAAACATTTAAATATATAAAGGGAATCAACACAGTAAAGGAGGAGACTATATTTAAAAGAAGAAAAACTACCACAACAAGAGGACATAGTCTTAAATTAGAGGGACAAAGGTTTAAAAATAATATCAGGAAGTATTTCTTTACTGAGAGGGTAGTGGATGCATGTAATAGCCTTCCAGCTGAAGTGGTAGAGGTTAACACAGTAAAGGAGTTTAAGCATGCGTGGGATAGGCATAAGGCTATCCTAACTATAAGATAAGGCCAGGAACTAATGAAAGTATTTAGAAAATTGGGCAGACTAGATGGGCCGAATGGTTCTTATCTGCTGTCACATTCTATGTTTCTATTAAATGGGAATCAGGCTATAGCTTTCCAGTTTAGATCTCTGAAGGTTGTACATATTGTAATTCTCATTTGTGGGTGTGTATTTTAATGGGTTCTAGTAAAAGCAACATTTTATTTGGATATTAACATTGTTGGATATTTTATGGATATTTTCTTTCATCATTGTGTTCACCCAGAAGGGGCGGTAGCATACTATGCTATAGATTGTTAAACACTTGTTTATGTAGCTAACGTTCTGTGACCTCACTATTTTGTAAAATGTTTTATTTACTTCTGTTTTAGAGAAACAAGTAATTAACTAATTGTCAAGTAATTAACTAAATTTCCATTTGAAATATAGATTTATTTTCAGGTGTCTCTCAGTCAGTAATTATTATTCTATTTAGATGAAATGTAGAACTGAGCAACGTCTGTTATTTTTGTATCTCTTTGTTTATTTTACATTATGCTCTGTACGCTTTTGGAACTGATGAAGGTTGAGTTTTTTTATGTTAAAAATCAGTATATTGACCCAGTCTTACTCCTAAGTGTCACATCAGAGAAAAGTCATATCATTAACATTTAACACAATCTAAGAGTTTATATGTCACTAGGCATGGACTGCTGTATGTACTTGAGTCTAATGAGCCATCGAATCTAATGCGCACCTCCATTTTTTAAACCTGCAAGCTGAAAAATGATTTTGCTGGTGAATGCAAAGCGCATTTATACAAGGAGATACTAATACACCACTGTGCTACAATGACAATGTTTATTGCCTTATACCAGGGGTCAGCAACCTATGGCACATGTGCCATGCATGGCACTCGAGGTGCATTTGCCCGGCACTTAAGGCTGCCAGAGCCAAACAGGCTCTGGACGATCAGGAGTCCCAGTGAAACTTCAGATATTTGCTAGTGCAAAAAATAGTCAAGGGATCTCCGATCACTTCCTCCCACCACTTGTGAATGGAAATCTGCACTGGAGTAGAGCAGCCTGCAGCAGCTATTGCAGCTCCTATCCTTGATCTGTACTTAGTCCGTTTGATCCTTACTGGGCCCCTGGGAGTCACCCACACTGCTAAATATACCTAGGGCTGCAGAATAAACCTTCCACTAATACAAATTACCAACACCCCACACAGAAACACACACACACAGTCCCCACAAACACAACACCAATGACAATCCACATACACGCACACCCCCCCACAAGCAGTCTCTCACATGCAATGCCACAAGCAGCCCCACACATACACACACCACCAAACACACAATGTGACAAGTCCATCCACACACCCAAGTCAATAAGCAGCCCCCATACACAGCCCACATTGATGGGTATCATACACGATACACAAACTATTAATGAACTTATGCATTATAACAGTCCACATACGCCAAACACAACTCTCCAAAGCAACTGCTGCACCCAAAAATACCACAAGCAGAATATGACAACATACACACTTCAATTAAAAAAAATAGGACTGGCACGCCAAAGGGCTTCAAGATCTTCTTTTGGTGCCATACTACTAAAAGGTTGCCTACCCCTGCCTTATACCATAGTAACATTGATGGTATTTCAATTTTAGTGTTACTTGTTAAGTCTTTTCTTTCTTAATCTCTCTTTCAGGAATGAAATTTGCCTGTGTGAATTCGCCATTTTCAGCCCTGGGTACACTAGCATTGAGGACATATTTTGACTTATGCTGATTAAACACTGGGTGACATATTACGGGGATGGAAGCCCACACATATGTCCCCTAGGCTGATATCCCACAATGCACTTGGAGGCTTTTGAGATGAAAACACACTTGCTACAGCAGGAGAGAGATGTACAGTGATGGAGGGCATGTAGAGACAATTCAGGGGTGCACAGAGACAAAGAAGGTGGAACAGAGAATAGGATTAGAATAAAAAGCTAATGCTAGTGTGTAGAGAGAATAGAGGGTGGAAAATGAATCCACAGTCACTCAGAACTCCTAAAAGTACCATACTGCCTTAAATAATTACATTAAAATTGCATGTGCTCACACTGACAATCCACAGAAGTACAGATCCACATACACACTGCCACACTACACAAACACACACTAACAAACTGCCACACTATACGAACACACACTAACACTGCCACATTACACGAACACACACTAACAAACACTGCCACACTACATGAACACTCTGCCTTTGAGAAAGGCGCTCGTTTATCGCCGAAACGCGTTAGGCTTCATAATGATTTTTTAATTGCACAGCCCTTATTCTTTCACTATTTGGGGTGACTGGGAGAGGAAGCCGGACCTGGCTCACTAAGAGCTGCTTTAGCTATATGGGGGCTCGTTAGGAAGCAGCTGGTTTCCTTCGATCTAGGGCTATTATAGCACTGATTCATAACTGACTATCTTTATAAAGACAGCATATTTATAGCTTTATAGACAGGTTACAATTCATGCAACATTATATAAAAAAAAAGTGTGGGATTGCCAACTCATGGGAGTGTGTACTAAGAGCAAGCTCTGATTTAACCTATTTTTGAGGACCATTTGTAGCAGCAAGGTTCCTTGGATTTAGGACTATAATATTGGCATCACTACTTTGAGGACGGCATTTATACAGCATATTCTTAAGGATCCAAATAAATAGATTGTGTTCAGAGCTAAGCAATACGTTCTGTAGCTACTTTGCTTCATTACAGACTAGTCACTATCTGGGTGACAGTATATGCAACATTCCGATACATTGTGGCTATCAGGAGCAAGCTCTGATTTAACCATTGTAAACCCAATAGAGCTGTATCTGGCTTATGTTGTATGTAGGTTTATTTATTGTACACAGTCTCATCTATATTAGTATTCTACTTGAAATAGTCACTTATTGCTATGCTTGTATGCAGTCATTATTATTGATTTACCTGTCATAGATCCCCCTACAGGCCAATTGAGCTTCATTTCTCTCCTTAGATTTATAGACGTGGAGTGTTTGTTTTACTTTATTTTTTGTTTATATTTTTTCATGTATTCTTAGATTTACTAATAAATATGTTTTTAACTTGTAAAAGCAATTCTGAGGTATCCTAATTGTGTGCCTTGGACTTTTTGCCCTAGGACCACTTCTTTTTTATGAACACACAGTAACAAACACTGCCACACTACACAAACACACACTAACAAACACTGCCACACATTAACACTGCCTCACGACACAAACCCACAGTAACAAACACTGCCACACTACACAAACACACACTAACAAACACTGCCACACATTAACTCTGCCACACATTAACACTGCCCCACGACACAAACCCACAGTAACAAACACTGCCACACTACACAAACACACACTAACAAACACTGCCACACATTAACTCTGCCACACATTAACACTGCCCCACGACACAAACCCACAGTAACAAACACTGCCACACTACACAAGCACACACTAACAAACACTGCCAATCTACACTGCCACACATTAACACTTCCCCACGACACAAACCCACAGTAACAAACACTGCCACACTACACAAGCACACACTAACAAACACTGCCAATCTTCACTGCCACACATTAACACTTCCCCACGACACAAACCCACAGTAACAAACACTGCCACACTACACAAGCACACACTAACAAACACTGCCAATCTTCACTGCCACACATTAACACTGCCCCACGACACAAACCCACACTAACAAACACTGCCACAATACACAAATGCACACCCATGTTAACACACAATGTCACATTCATACACGCTCCACACAAACACATTCCACATTCACACATACTGCCATGCTTCAGAAACACACTTCACAAATATACCCCCACGTTAACACAAGCAACAACTACACCTCCACAGTTCTACTCACTGACACACTATGTATGGTGAAGAGTGTATTTCAGAGGTGAGGGATGATTTGGGCTCAGGTAATTAAAGTGGGCTGCTGTGTCATGTAAATTCTTGGGCATATTTTTTGGTCCAGTCTGGTCTTGCCGGGGATACCATTCTTTTACACTCTGACTTAAAAAAAAAAGAAAAATTAGAAAAATGACAGAGTTCCAGGATTTTGATCCTGTCAGCAAATGCACTCACTGTGACATCTCTCCTTTCGACATCTCCACTGACTTTTCGTAGCCACAGATAAAGTTTAATTCACATTATTGTTTGTGAATGGCACTCAGCATTCCGGCACATACGCATTCAAAGTCTGCTGGTGTCTCTCCATCTGTAACACTCCAATGTTTAATTTAGATTTCTCTTCCTGTAAAAATATCCACCTGATTTAATATTTAACAAGCATGTCTGTGTTCGTCTCTGCGCTTGCATGCATGTGTTCACCTCGGTTTGATAGATTTTGCTGTGTAACAGAGAGTGCAAGCATTAAAAAAAGAAGAAGAAAATTAAATCTTGCATTAACAATGTGAATTCTTGTCAGGCGTTCCAAGCAGAACTGAGAATCTTGCCTGCTCTGTAAGTTCTGTGTACAGAGTCAGTGAAGCCTTCCTGATTCGTTCCCATAACCTGCTTATTAGATGAAATATACAAAGCATTAGGCAGCTAATATGTATCCCTCTTTAGTCTCTGAAGGACGACGCTGATCACGGCTTTTCTCATTGAACCATTTCAGAGGCAAAAAAAAAAAGCTCTGAAAAGGTAATTATTATGATTAAACTAAAATGCACCTTAATTTTACAGTAGAGAGCAGCGGCGTGTGAAGCAGAAATGCACAGTTAGCTAGTATTTACAATTTCAAGGTGCTCCCTTGATTTCTTGCCAGATTTTAAATAAAGTTTGTTACATAAATTAATTAAAAAATAAAAATGCATTTCCGTTGTTGGTTTCCTTTCTCTTATCTAGCCAGTCATAATCCTTTGTAAGGGGAGATTTAGCGATGAAGATCAGGACTAGTTCTGGAGCAAAGGGATCAAAGGTGGGAGACAGTCTATTGGTTTCCATGGTAACTATATCTTATATAGCACTTTACCCTGTTGCATCACCCCCATATTCTCCAATTTGAGAAGCTTCTGTTTGTATTATGTTGTATTGTAGAGTTTAATTGAAGATACATCACAGGCAGAAAATGAATATAAAAAGGTAAGCGATTAGTGTTTTAGAAGTCATCTTGTTAGATGCAATGCTCATCTGATATGAAAATATTCACACTCCCCCTCTCCCAATCCCTCCCTCAAAAAAGTAAATGGGTACCAATAATATAGTGTAATAATGACAAACAGACATGTTTCTGGGGACTATTGTCACAACAAAACATTATGGGATGGATCAAAATCAAAGATAGGAGGAACCCAACTGCCAACATGGGAGCTTCCATGTTCCAAAATACATGATTAGAAAGCAAATCTAACAATTATTAACGTGTCCAAAACTCTCCTGAAATTGAGATGACACTCAGTAGCCATGACAACGATAAGGCTATGAGAAGCTGAAGAACATTAGACTTCAGTAGGGCCCAGCTTTGTGGACTTGTTTCCTCCACCCCAGGTGCCTCAAAAGATTTGATTACCTTGGCTGAAGGTCCACCAGTGTTACAAGACCATTACTGCCATATATTTCCCCAGGCACATTCCACTCAGATTTGGTCACTGACATGTTCTTAAATCCTGATTCGTTTTATTCTCTTCTCTATTCCTCTTCCATCCTTCCCACAATATTGGGGCTTTCGGAGTAATTATCCTTTTTAGTATAATTTCCAAATTGTACTACTATGCCACTCTTTGTTTCCTTGTTTGTGAACTGCTATTTCAACAGAGAAAAACTCTCTAACCATCCAGAACAGAATTATGCAAGAACTCACAAGTGTCTGTTACAACACAAAATGCTCTGGAGAAAAATGTCATAATTAAGTTTAAAAAGCATGAACTCAAACACTGTTGGCATGCAAAATATACAAAGAAAATGTGTTTAAATATACCAAACAATAAGTGCACTCAAAGTGAAATGTGATAAAAACACAAACAAAAAAAAAACCATATGGATGGATTCTTCATGTCTCAATAAGAAGCTTAAACAGAATTTAAAAAATAAATAAATATATATATATATAAATACATGAAGGTGTGAATTGGCACCCAGCAGATTTGTTGATTAACCGCTCCGCTCTCCCAGTCTACAAATTTAAGCAATCCCTCTCCAGACACTTGCTAACTGCACCACACTCTCTAATACCCACTTTCTGGAATTGAGGGACACTCTGACATTCCAAGACATGCCAATCATGGTTCAGCAGAGTAGAAGAGATCCGCCAACTGGAGGAGGGGGTTGCCACAACTAAAGGAAGACTGGAGAAGCATGATGAGATCTGGAGAACCTGGATTTACCAGTTGGGCACGGACAACACATAGAGTTTTCTACAGACAATATGTTGTGCCTGTACAGACGACAGGAGACTGCGGGGCCGTGCGGGCTTATGGGGGGTCATAGCAGGCAGGACTGGAACAACAATTCAGGATGAGTACCCCCCCGCCCATCTTCTTCCCCTTATTTATTTTTTTCTCTCTCCTTTTCTCCCTCACACTTTCTTCTTTTCTTCCCAACTCTCCCTCTCTGATTTATAACATCTATTATATGTTCGCTCTCCGTCTCCAAGTGGTTCCTTATGAAAGCTCACTTACCAGGCCGCACTGGTTGGTAACTTGCGGAGGGTGCAGGTAGCCGTGGTTTACTCTACGACCACCTAGCCACAGGCTCTGCCCCATGAACTAGACCCTCTAGGAAACTAGGTGACGGTCACGGGGCAGGGAACTGGCGAACATGAATAGGGTGGACGATCCCATGCACGGGACTAGGATTCTAGCAGTATACATGGAGGTACCAAGTTACACACCTAAGTGACACGCCAAGCATAAACAGCGCCCTTGAACACATACGATGATACCTGTAGACCTAAACCTCTTACTGCAAACCAAAATTGGGAACCACAGGTAGTAGTAATGCTTGCAGTGGGGAGGATTGACCTAATTCTGTAACTGATTCCTACCTGTATACTACTACTGTATGTTGTAATAATTTTGAGAAAATGTCAATAAAAAACTGAGATTGTCAAAAAAAAATTAAATACAGCCAGTCCTAAGAGAAACACATAGTAATAATGGTGTGGTAACCCCCAATCATTATTAAAATTATTTAGGTTAGGGGTGCCCAAAAGGTAGATCACCAGATGTTGTAGAACTACAACTCCCATGATGCCTTGTGTGCCTTTGGAATAACAAAGCATCATGGAAGTTGTAGTTTACAAACATCTTTTGGGCACCCCTAATGTAGGTAAATATTGCAATCACTAATGTTCTCACAAGCAAGGCCTTGAACAATATGTTGTATCTCTTACTGGTAAGATGGACTCAACATGAGAGAGAGAAAGCCTCTACTAAACGAGAAAATACCAACAGCGCAGGACGTTAACAGCGTAAACACAATAGCAGGTTTATTTACAAATTAAAAGCATATCAAATGCCAATAACCAATCAATGCCAGTAACTGAAAAATTCCGCTGGCACTTTTGGTTTATTCTTGTTTCAATAGCTTTGTTCTCTCTCCCATTCCGGGTTTATCTTAGGAGGACAATGAAGACATACTACATATTCTTCAAGGTGTGCGGAGTTTGCAGTTACTGGTGATATTTGATATGCGCTTTAATGCTTATATGCTTTTAAGTTATATATATCTGTTGTTGCTCTTTGCTCTAATGGTTTTTGTAGCAGAATGAACGTTATAATACCCTTCTTCTTTCCCTTTGTTCGGCTGTCCGTCCCCAGCCCCCTCCCGTTCGTTTACCGAACCCCCATCTGTGTGGTCCCTGGGTTCGCATCATTTAACAACCGACCACCCCTGGCTGTTAACCTCAAATTGCTTATTAAAGAAAGTGTTTCCCCTGTGTGGCAGTCATTTGTATTAACGAATGCACGTGTGCAAACAAAAAACAGCCATTTTGTCTCTCGAACGTGGCCAGTAGTACATGGGGGGATTGTGCCTTGAATATTGTATTGCTTCTTCAGCTACAAGGATTAAACAGCGGAAATATTTATGCTGAATATTGGAGCTCCCCAACAGCTTTTACTGGTGGCATGCAGTCTGGATTAGATTTGTGTTTGTAGGTATAGGTGGTTTTTATTTGGTGGTTGGTATAGGTGGTTGGTATAGGTGGTCCGTATTTGGTGGTTGGTGGTTGGGATAGGTGGTCCGTATTTGGAATGGGATAAAGTCATTTAAGCTTCCTCCTAATTATTTTCTTATATTTAAATCCTATTTATAAATGTAAATATAATTTCTATCAGACTATACTACTACTGCTGATGATAATTTTGACAATCCTTCTAATAACTGTCATTTAGAATTATTTATAGGTGGTATTTTCAAACACATTTCTAATTGAACAATATCTTTTAATAATTAAAGTTACTCCCTTTGAGGACATGCAATGTTTAATTTTTTATTTTCATATAATACCACTGTGCTTGACAGCTTACATTATTATTATTTTGAACTTATACATAACTCCACATGAACGCATCTTGTCCTGTACATTATCGGACAAGTTCACTCTCTTAATTCGACACTGTTGAAGTTAATACACTCCGAGTACCGTTGTTTAACACGGCCTCTTTTCCACTAAAATACACGCCGTCTCACCAATGTGATTTGCAGACGACATATGACGTCACGCCTGAGGGCGACCTCTAGATGAGTTTTAAAAGAGGCGCGATGTAGCCCACAGTTAGCTCTTGATAAAGACAAAAGGTATCGCCGAAATGCGCATTGGGCTATTTTCTCCCACCATTGTGAATGATTTTCTGTTAGGACCATCAGATGTTTCTCACATCTTTTTCTCTCTCTTGGTTAGAGAGTTCGACGGGGGGATTTAACTATTTATTTTCAGCCTTGTAACCTCTAATTAGGGACACCCTTCCCCCAAATCTCCTACAGTATTTTAGGACGTTTATGCATACAAGGCTTTGACATTTGGATACTTTTATTTCCACATGTACATTGATAATTGGTACGGTGTTATTTGGATGCCCTGGTCTTTGGTTATATTAACTGCCTAATATTCAGAGATATTAAGACACTATCTCGGCCTCAAGAAGCAATTTTGTTATTATACCTTAAGACCATCACCATATCCTTAATTGGGCTATTACCTGGTTTTATCCTGGCGGTGTATTCCACTATTCATTGACTTTCCGTACCACCCTGCAATTATAACGAGGGGAATATCTATTTGTGGATTGGTATCATTTTCTGTACAAGGTTATTGTAATTGCGGCCTCTCGGTTCAACATCTGGGGAATATTACCATATTAACATATTGCCACATATACCCGGTTGCTTAATACTGGCTTACTATCCCCCCGAGAGGTTCACATGGCTACTTTTTCCCCACAACCCAGGGGTTTCATAATTGATAATCTTAGTTATGGAGGCTGGCCAGCTGCCGTGAGACTGGCATGGCGTTGGAAAAAAGGTGAGTAGTAACACCATTCCCATACGATCGGAAGGGGGCTGGTGACCTAAACACACATTCACTGACAGACACCAGAAGTCTGGACTGACAGATACACACACATACACTCATACTGGTAGATTCACACACTGACAAACAGATACACACACACTGACAGATAGACACACACACTGAAAAACAGACACATTCACTGACATACACACACATTCACTGACATACACACATCCTCTCACACACTCACAAGATATTAATTATTTGATACACACACAAAGAATCATAGATACACACAGACAAATACACACACACACACATACACAGACGAGCATGACAGATATACACACAGAAATGTAAGAAAAACTACTACATATTTTAGCCACTCTCCTGTTTCCTACCTGTTGGGTGCAGGAGAGTGGCTTCCCTGGGATCCAGGGGGACTGGGCACAGCAGGAGACATTAGATTAGTGGGGCTGGCTGCGGCTAATGGAAGTGGGTTGCAGCCGATCAAAACTCCTCTCCTCCACCTGTCTCGATATCACGTGCAGCTTACTGTGTGCCGAGAGGAAGGGAAGGGATCTGCAATTACTTCCTCCCGGCGCTAAGAACGCGCAGGGGAATAATTGTGTGGGCAGTCGGGCCTGTAAAATGTGGGCAACAGGTCGGGTCTATGAAATGGGGGCGGGAATGCTGGCGGATCAGTGGTCAGTGGAATGCCTGAGGACGGCGAACAGAGACGATTTTACCAGGTGTCCTGCTAGCTTGCTAGTTCCTTGCGCGGCCCCAGCGCCTGGAGAAAGTAATTACATTCACTTCCTTCTGATATGCCGGCGCACAGAGAGCTGCACGGGATTGAGCCAGGAGGAGGAGGGAAAGGACTGACCAACCCCAGGCGCCTGGGATTTGTCAAGCCCTGATATAGATATTAATTTTAAACACAGTTCCTAACCAACCAAAAACATACATTCCTACATATTCTGGTGTGTATTCATTAATCTCTGAAAATAAATTCTCCAAGTTCACTAAAAATCACAGTATGATAATTTTAGCCTAACGTTTGTAGCTCCGTTTCCAAATTACCACATAGATTTATGCCCCAGAATTTTAGCAGACCTGCGAGAGTCTGCCAAACACCCAATTCAGGTTCTATGTCCTATTTCAATACACGGGTGTAATCTAGCTGAAATCTACACAGAAAAGGTAATTGTATACATCATTCCAGTCAGTCATATGTTCCATAATGCCAGTGATTATAGTAGAGTTCACTTCGAAATGTAGTGTATTCCCTGGGGTATATAGATAATAGTGTTCTTAGAAAACTACAGATAGATACTTAGCTTCTTGCCAGGAGATCTCAGTCTGCAAAGTTATTCCCGCAGTTCCTTCTCGCATAGCATACTCCTTTGATATACAGCTATGATATTGGCTTTATTGACTTGTACCGACAGAGGAGATAGTTTCCTTAATTTGTCTTTACATGTCCCATAGCAATGATTTAGCCTCCTCAAATAATGTCACTGTCACAAAGAAATGAGTCTCTCAGAATATACCGTATCAATCTCAGTATTTCACCAAAAATATTCATGGACTATCTACAGATTCGCTAAGGCAGACAATGCCTATTTTTACAAAAATGAAACTATTATTATGTTGTGAAAGGAGAACTGATGGGATCTAATTTGGTGGATGTTACCACATCCGCCATTTCTTCCTAGACATTTAACGTATGCTGTGGTGGTGGTGGTTATATGAAAGGAGCAGCCCTATTGAAAAATTTGCGTTAGGAGGGAATAAAAAAGGTTAGTTAAGGGTATTGTTTTGAGAGTCCCCCTTGATTAATACATGTCCATCCGACAACATAGAAAGTCTATACGTTATAAATGAAGAAGCCAATTACTTGTTTTGCACTGAAGCCATGGAATATACAACACATATACTCAATCGGTGTCCTAGCTAGGCCAGGGTGCAAGATTTTCTTTTGGGCACTCCTCCATCTTAAGGGTGACCAAAATGTAGATCCCCATCTGCTTTGCCCCGCTGGGGATCTAGCATTTGCCCTTCCTTGTAGAGCTGTGCGTGTGATCAGTGTCTGTGTGCTGTCATTTTAAAATAGTGGTGCGTTTGTATGTAGTGTTGGTGTGTGAATGCAGGGTAGTGTCTGTAAATAATGTTGGTATTTTAACGCAGGTTCAGTGTTTGTATGTCGTGTTGCTGATTACAGGAGTGCATTTGTGTGTAGTGTTGGTGTTTGCATACAGTGTTGTGTGACCTGTGCTCACTTCTGCCCAGCACCACATCCAAACTGCTGATATGACAGGGGTCATCACATTACTAAAGAGTCCCTGATCCAACATGTCCACTGTGCGGCCCACAGAGCGTCGGCCACCCTATAGGCCTTCCCACTTATGTAACATAGAGCTACTGTTATTGATAACACATTAAACTCATTGTAAGAATTGCTCATAACATTGCATTCCTTCTTTCTCCTGATTTCCCTCAGCAAAAGCAAACATTTCCAAAAAGTTGAAATATCATCTACAAGCAATTTAGTAAAATACCTTCAGTCAAGTCAGAAGCTCCATGCTGTTACCAATCCAACTCAATGTCCTCCTACTCTTTTGTAACTATTAGTACTGTATGCTTTGAGACTGTTCATTTCTGTATAGTTTCTAACCAATACTTCCATATATATATAATATTAGATTTGTTTTTATTGAGACATCAAGAATTATACAATACAATGAGAGCAGGTATGCTGCTGTTCCAGCGGATACCCATATTCTTTATGCCAATGACGCAGTCTTATTCACAAGACGAAATGTGTATGGCTTATCCACTGTATTAATTCCAAAATCTGGCTCAGTCGATACCCACATTTCCAAAGTTTTGATACAACTACCCCACGCATGTACCCTTACTCCTCCCTTTCCTATACCAAGTTCCCTCAGCTGCCTCAGACCTTAACTATAGTGTCTCTTTAATGAAGTTGTCGTGAGATTCCTTCTTCTTTAACGGAATTCCATCCAGCGACATATTAAGTATTTTCATTTGAATTGCGTCTAAGGCAACATAGTGGACCGGCAAGCCTAACATGCGGAATGTTATATGAAATATGAATACAATCATGACAAGAACTGTAATGCTAAGTTATTATTTCATTTTATTATACATTATTAATGACTCACGTTACCACAGTTACACTGCTCGCATGCTTACGTTTGCCTCTGGCTGTATAACAGTCTGTGTTTGTGTATGTTAAAATGTGTCCCTGTTTGGTGCTTTGAAATATGTTTAGCAATATACTTTTGTTACCTGTGAGTAATTAATAATTAACAGTTATGGCTATTTACTAAAGTGGGAATTGTTGGGGGGAAAAAAATCAATTATATATATCTAAGGACAATATAGACAAAAGGAAAACATCGCTTATTGGAAGATTCCTCCCATTTTTATAAGTTGGCCTTAAATTTAAACTTCACTTGAATTCCAGTCAATTTACACAGGTATAGCCCTCAGGCACTAGAACAATGCAACACTGCCTTCAGCAAACTGTCAGTGGACAGGTCCATCCCTTTTTCTTGGTGGGTCTGCCCATTAAGGAAATTTCTAGGGAGCCACACCCACCGAGTTCTGATTCTCCCCTCCCATGTTTGGGAGGCATGTGAAAAATGAATATTTCCCATATAGGTTATAACACAAATTGAAATCCCTGTACCATGTAGTACTAACTTCACTAATAAATATTTATTGGCAGACGCTATCCTAACATGAAGGACTATGATCTGCGCAGTAGCAAGCAGGACTGCAATGACAAATTTTACACAGCTCAAGGCCTGGACCCTTGGTGTTCCCCACTCCCCGAGTCTGCCCACAGGGCTGGTCTGCCTAAACAGCCCACCACCCATTCCGTGACCACCGTATCACAGGTATTTAGAGCTGTGGTACATAATGTGTACCTTCTCTGATAATGCAGTGCTTACGTTGAAAAGTCTGTAGGGAAAGTCTATAGACACCAGAACCACTACATTAAGCTGTAGTGGTTGTGGTGACTATAGTGTCCCTTTAACTCCAGGGAGTTAAATAAACCATGAAGTAACAGGAGCGGCTGTTTGATGGACAACTGGGAAGATATAACAAGGTTTATTTATAAAAGAGAAGATTTATATTGATAAAATAAAAAAGAGAGGACGCATTTCACATAGAATGAACTTCAGCAAACTGAAGTGCTTCACGTGTTTGAAATGTTCTTTTAACAAACAACTCGTGTTAAGTATGAAGTGCTGGTCCAGGTCAATATGAGGTCTTGGTATGATGCATATTCCATGCAGAGACATCTGCAGCTTATTTATAAACGTAAGTACATTTCAAGAATAGCAATAGAATGTTCTAGCTACTCCGAGCTGTTCATATCCTAATTATCACTATCTCACGTGTATTAATTACATCGGCATCTGAGTTTGAATCTGTGCAAGAATACAAATCATTCAGCATTCTAGCTGGTGCACACTTCAAATCCCATCATCCTCTGCAAGCCAAGACACCTACAGATTATGGGAATTGCTGTCTGCAATGGCTTCCACTGAATGGACTATTTATTCTCCATGTCGTTGTATCTTGTCTTTGCTGCCAGTGCCATGTCTGTGAACACTAAGAGCTGGCCGCATGAATATTAATAAGCCTTAACACGTGCTTGCAGTCGTGTGTTTGATTAACAATCTGATGCCTGTATGCAGTACGATGCAGGAGAAAGCTGAGCCTAATATAGATGCATGGCTGAGTGTATTTAGGATAATGAGTACAGAGACAGACAAGACACTTAGTGAATGAAGCTATAGGGATTAACAAGAAAGGAAGATATGAAGTCAAGAGAACGCTCAGAATTAATACTAATTGCATTCAATCAGAAAAAAAAAATTACATTTTTAACATGATTAAGATACAAAGAAGGTTACTGGGGCTCCTCCAGATCCTTATTCAGCACAGATTAATTTTGGCCGATGTTAAAATGATTTAGACTGGAGAGAAACCTCAGTTGTGCTCGCTGTATTACCTGTTCAAAACTCAGTATAAGGCCTGGTTTAGGAGCAACACTAGGGACGGTGGGTAATAATTGCTGGTCACATAACAAAACCAAAATGGTTGCCAGCAAAACCCTGCTTGAAAATCATGACTTACTTTCAAGAAGGGGTCATTTGGTCCTTTGTTCGAGGGAAGCATATAGTGTCTCTCTTGCAGACAGGAAGGGACAGCTACCTCCCACAGAAATTAGCCCAGGCCTCGGAGGGACATTCTCTATTTCAGGGTCCTTTCCCACCATCACGATTTAGTTCCCTGGTGTCCCGCAGCTTGGGACTCAAGGCAATTGATTGCAGGCAGCGCAAGCGCATCACAAGAAGTACTTGCACAATGGGCACTACGACAGTACAGAGGGCATTTTTAGCAGCGCTCTCTGTATGGTCTTCTACGTTGGGGGCTGGCCTGGAGAAGGTCTGTCAGTATGGGGTGCTTGATGCCAGGCTGGCATGCCTCATTAGTGGTTAGGCTGTCCCTTTTTCCAGAATAGTCCAACCATTGTTACAACAAATTGCATCACTGGCAATGCTCCCCTGCATCCCGCCCATCCACCTACCTCCTGATCTCATACCTCCCAATGTTACTAGGTATGTTACCCAGACAAGCAATAAATCCAGCTCTCTTGCATTAACCCCATAAGGACTGTGACAGACCGCCGTCACTACGGACCATGCCCACTGCTTATTTGTGTGTTTTCCCCTTGTATTCTGTGTTTCTCCATGTATCTGTTATGTATTTCGTGTATTTTGCCTGTTCCCCATTCGGGAGAGCTCATAAAAACGGCCTCCATTCGTCTCCTGAATGGGGACCACCCTGAGTTCTCATTAGAATGTTCTAAAACCACAAGGGAAATCATTAACGAACGCTCCCCTGGGTGGTCGCCGATTCGTGTAGCCGAACGCCAACCAGGGGAGGCATCCGTATCCCAAATGGGCCTACCCGCACTGTCTCAGGTGCCTGTGTCGGGGATCACCCTTCCTGCTCGTAATGGAGCTATAATCACTTCTTCCCCTACCCAGGAGCTGTGAGGCCAGGCCTAAGTGGAGGTCGCCCCAGGGGGAAGCGTGAGCCCCAGCAGAATCCCTGGGGCTGTGAGTCGGCTTCACAGCCGAAGGGGGTACCACTGGTCACCTGGAAGTCAGTGCCAACCAATACGAGAAGGAGCGCCCATTCAAACTGGGTTTGCACCATTCTCCTGATGGGTCAGCACGAGGGAGCGCTGATTGGTAGCTGCGGTGCGCAGGCGACCAATTCGAGAGGGAGCCCTTTCAAACTGGGTTTTGCGCCCTCTCCTCCCAGAGCGCTGAATTGGTTTCGCGCCTTTCAACTGATTGGTTGTTGCTTGGTGTTTGCGCAAAGTTTGAATTTGCAGGACTAATCCAAGCAACCCCCTGGTACTACTTTTGGGGATGTACAGAGCCTCGAACCCAGACTTTGTATGAGGGTTTCTTGGGCTCTATACATCCGATAGCCCAGCTATTTGCAGGGATCCCAGCTGGGACCCAGGGCTATCTAGTGATGTATGTTTTATATGTGTGACCTTTACCCTTCCTGGGGTGCGGAGCTCCTAAGTTCTCCCCCCTCCCCCCCGGTATGTAAAATGTCTTAATGTGTGTAACTGTATGTGCTGTTGGTATCTCCCAGGGCAGGGGATGGCTATCTGTAACCCAGCCCCCTCCTGCCTGGGACTAAGGAAAGTGTATTGAACTGAATGTAGACCCCCTGCAGTGGTCTGTGCATAAAAGCTGTGTGTTTCAATAAACATTGTCAGGACTAGGTCTTGTCCAGTTATTGAGGGTGGGAGGTGGGGAGGGGGCGGGGAAGAAAGAGTTAATCCCTGGGCCAGCTTGGCGCAACTGGTGGAAGATGCAGCGTGGAAAGTCCTTATAAGGACTGAGAACTAGTTCCCCTATCAGTTCCCCTGTTCCAGCTAGGAAGCTGTCCCTGTAACGGAGGTAACCGGTCAGGTTGCCAGAGGGGTCCGTTACAAGGACCAAGGCTAATTTCAAATGTGACGAGTTTGGGACCAAGGCCTTATTGTCACTTTTGCCATGCGTTCATTCCACCACATTCGCCCTCCTTTCTTTTTAAGGTCATTCAAATAGTATATATCCTTTTTAAATGAGAACTAGAGTTTTCTTTTGATACCTAAGATGTATACATAACACTGTATTAATTAGAAATAAAATATTAAAAATGGAAAAATAAAAAAAGAAATTTTCAAAGTTTTACATTTAAGAATTTCTACACACCAAATAAAACTAAATTTGTCCTGGTTGCTAACATGATCAATATGCCGAGCATTTCAATAAATTTATACAATAAATACCGCAAGGAATAAATTACGGTTTGTGAAAAATTTGGCATGTTAAGATTATAACTTTTATAGTAGTCACAGAATTCAGCACTGCTACACAAAAATATATATATTTGTAGAAAGTACATTCCTGAGGCTATGTAATTAAGAGCATTTTCAAACTTTGTGTAACAATTTTATCACGAATCTTTGTCAAAATATTATATATTTTTTGTTTTTTTGCACGTTTTACTTTAAATTCACAGACCATGCGTGTCCCATTACTGCAAACACCCAGTATTTGTATTTTGCTACTGTTCTCAATTACAATGATACCCAACATGTGTACTCTTTCCCTTAATATTGCCTTTAATCCTACCTTAAACTAACCTAATCCTACTCATAATCAGGGACATTTTAGCTGCGAGGTATTTGCCTTGGGTGGCATTTTCCAGGCCAAATGCCCAGGGCAAATGTCTTGACAAGCCAGGCGGGTGGTCGGGCGGCGCTGGCGAGGGAGCACTTTCCCCTGAGTTCTCTGCTCAGCTCCCTCGTGCGCCATCACTCTGCACTCTGCAGCACACGCCAGCACCGCCCGACCACCTAGCAGCCCCACTAGACCCCAGGGAGAACCCCTCCCCCCCAGCATTCCCAACAGTAAGGAGGCTGGGGGGTTAAATTAAAAAAAAAAGTGAGTGTGTTAATGTGAGTGAGTGTGTTAATGTGAGTGAGTGTGTGTGTATGTCTGTTAGTGTTTGTCTGTGTGTGTCTGTTAGTGTTTGTCTGTGTGTGTCTGTTAGTGTGTATGTCTGTTAGTGTGTATGTCTGTTAGTGTGTGTCTGTGTGTGTTTGTTAGTGTGTGTGTCTGTTAGTGTGTGTGTGTGTCTGTTAGTGAGTGAGTGTGTGTCTGTTAGCGAGTGAGTGTGTGTCTGTTAGTGAGTGTGTGTGTCTGTTAGTGAGTGAGTGTCTGTTAGTGAGTGTGAGTGTGTTGGTAGTGTGTTTGTGTGTCTGTTAGTGTGTGTGTGTGTCTGTTAGCGAGTGTGTGTTTCTGTTAGCGAGTGTGTGTTTCTGTTAGCTAGTGTGTATTTAGAAGGCGTGGCAGGGGGAATGGGCTGGATGGGGGAGTGCAGGGGGGGTTCCTGAGTTTTGTCCACAAAACCAGGATACACCACTGCTCATAATCCTACCCATAATCCAACCTCTGGAATTTCCTAGCTCATACAGTATAGAGGGAGAGCCCACTCTCATGCTGTATCTTCTATAGAGAATGATCGTGCTGGTCAGTGGGTTAGCAGGGAGACTTCATGGGGGGCAATGGCATATTTAAAATGACTGCAGCTTTAAATAAATTTAAAGGGCTCTGTGACCTTTGGTATTTAAAAGGATTTTAAGGGCTATGAGCAGTGCTCACTTAACTCATCAGTCAATCTGACAGAGAGGACCCAGGGATAAAAAGACACCTGGGTTCCATGATAACAGCAGAGATTGGTACTTTTACTTCATGACGATCTGTGCCGTCAATAGCCGTAAATGCCCTGCACTACATGACGGCATAAACCATCATGTGGTGGTTAAGTGGTTAAACAAATGCTGTGCAAGCCAAAGAGTTATTCTTAAGAATGAGTTACATGATTCTGTGAGCTGTGGATAAACGTCTGTCACAATGCATTCCTTTAATTTAGTGTTTCATTTCTGCAATGTTCTTAAATAACCATGAGATGTCATAGAGATGGCATTAATGTGTTCAATTTTATAACAGTCTCTGAATTGATTATCCACCTCTAAATGTAAAAACACATCAGGTGAGATTTTCTCAAGGAAAAAAAAAAGGTGCTATTCTGGGGCAAAGTGCAAAACGTGGAGCAATCACCATGGGAACCAGCAGAATGTCTCTTAACATTAGCAGTTCCACCTAAAATAGCACCTGTTTTGCCATGATATATATTTTTTTATAACTTTAGGAAATTATTATTATTTATAAAGCGCCAACAAATTCCGCAGAGCTGTACAATGGGTGGACTACCAGACACGTATTTGTAAACAGACGAGTAAAAGGAACAGATGGATTTAGGGCCCTGCTCAATGGAGCGTACTTGCTAGAGGAAGTGGGGTATAGTGGCACAAAAGGTAAGGATAGGGTAGAAAAGTAGGTTGGTAAAACTGTTTTCAATGAGAGGTAGTAGGGTTTTTTTGGATGACAGTTGCAGGAGATGAAGCAAGGTGCAGAGAGTGAAAGCTATTAACAGCAGAGGGAATCCCTCTGAGGTGAGATTATGAGTTGGATTATGGGTAGGATTAGGGGTCGAATAAGGGGGAAAGTTATAAATGCGGGGTCTAATTGTTTTCAAGAACAGTTGCTGAAAAACACAAACATTTTTATATAACTACCGTGTATACCTGAAAATAGGACATCCCCCGATAATAAGCCCTAGCTTTTTTTTGGGGGGGGGATGCTCCTAATATAATCACTACCGCAAAAATAAGCCCTAGTTGCTAGTTTGCTAATCTATGTTTGCTAATCTATAACGGTACTATCCCACTGTACCTGTATTGCTAGCAGTAAGGAAATTAGAACAATTATATTGTACTACTGACTGTAATCAGATCAGACACATGTAATCTCAGTGAATTTCATAAACTAGGTTTTCATAAAATAACATAAAATAAGATTAAATATTAAAGTTGTTTATATATAAATATATCAATGTTGTTTATAAATAAATGTATATAGACTAGGCAATAACAGCATTTACATGCATTCAGCAGCCTGCTCTCTCAGAGCCAGAAACGGATTTATAAAAAATAAAAATAAAAAATAGGTTTTAAAAAGTTCACAGTCAACCACACATGATGGGTGAATTAATTGCTTCTTTAAAATCTATATGCGGCCGCAATTATGTATATAAATACTGATTAGGGCACAGCGTAGAAATAAAAATACAGTTTTAAATCTCATATATGGGGATTCGGTTCCACCACATATTCTATAATTCTGAAAGAGGCTAATTTTAATAATATGTTGTAAGAGCATTGTGAATGTATATAATGCAAAATTAATTTGATATTGCAAAGCCTGCAATATTCTAAACAGACATTAAAATTTAAGAAAAAAAGAAAAAGAATAATGCATAAAGAATAATGCATAACAAACAAATGCTGTGTCAATTAAAGTGATAATACTCTGAAATATTAAATCACATTGCATATCACATATCTGCTATATGAAAAGTATAATTAAAGTGACATTACTGTCCAATGCTCCATCACATCTATTTTATAGAATCTATACTTTTCTGTGGTCACCTCCAAAGAAGCCTCTGAAACTGGGGGTGGCGACGAGGATGGGGTGCTCATCCCAAAATGGATCAGATTCCAGACTTAATGAAAAATAAATGATAGAAAAGGAATCACGGGAACACTCAGAACATGCATTTTTGTATATAATCTTAGTTTGCAGATATTTTATGCCTTAAAGAGATATAAAGGCTATTTAATTAAAAATGCAGGTATCTTTAAAGGTAAATCAATATATGTATTTTTTATTTTTTACCACAATATAAACAGCTTTGTTAAACAGATTTAAGTACAAGTACTTATGTCAAGAAATATACAGAATCCGTTTACAACAGGCAGGTTTAGCATAAATGCAAAGTTGTTTTTTGGGGGGATTTATTATTGCCCAAGAAATCTCTGAACATATTCAGAATTTTTGAGAGCAGCAAGTAAGACAGCAGATTGCAATGGACACCATTAAAATATTGCTTTGCCTATTGAGGTCAGAGCTTTAACCCCTTAAGGACCAAACTTCTGGAATAAAAGTGAATCATGACATGTCACACATGTCATGTGTCCTTAAGGGGTTAAAGAATAAATAAATAAATGTTCTATAGCTCGCTAAATCACTGACTTTTAATGAACAGTTTGCATGACACTTATAAATAGTTTGTAATACTGCACATTATAGCTCTGACAACATGATATACAGTGTAAAAATGCTATTTCACTGTTTAATAGACTTACCCAGTATTTAAGGACGACATGTTTCTTGCAAAGTCATCGGGACTTTGAGGGAGGTTCTAACTATGTTTAATTAATTAATTAACTTACTAAAGATAAAAAGGTTTTTGTTTTTTACTTGCAAGTGAATTTTCAGCGCAAGGTCATTTTGTGTTCACAGACTCTTCGGTTTTTTAAAAAAGCTGTTCTTTATGAACGGCCTTGCAATTCCTATGCACACTAAAAGTTGGCATTTAAATGTTATTGTTTTAACTTTAATATTTCATAGTTAATACAGAGGATAGAATAATTTAAAGAAAATATATTGAAAGTATATTAATTGATAGGATTTCAGTTATATATTTTGGTCCACTGTTCACTGATCTCGAGTCTCAATCTGGTGTGCAAACAGTTTTTCTTACGATACAGCGTGAGTTTATATCCACAACTGCATATTGCTTTGTGGTAACGAATTGAAAGCCTGGCATTGTAATACGTGTATGGACATGCTTATAACAAAGCATTGGCCCTCTCCTCATGTAGTTGGTCGTTAACAGGCACTTTGATGCAATGTATCTACCAACGCTTTTCTGTGGTCGCTGGATCACATCGCATACCCTATCTCTCTGTCATGATGCAGAGTTTATGCTTGCAAGGATATCCAGACCTTATCCACCTGGTATCCGTATAAATACTCCTATCGTTTAGAGGGGTTAATTGCATAATAACCATTGAAGGTAATATGTTGGTTGTTCTTCCCATAGAGGAAAGATAGACTTGCCCTAAAAGCTTTTTCATGGCTAGGACAAGCTCATATAGAGAGAGGTAATGTACTTCTGACACCTGAAAAGGAATATTGGTGGTCCAATATGGGAAATACTGTAATTCATGTGTTTAGTAATCAGAAGCATTTGCTTATTGCCACATTACTGATGTATTGTTTATTGAAATATTAATATCTAACATACTTTTTGAATTACTATATATTGGAAGTTTGCCAACATCTCATGGTTATAAATATGTTTTTGTATGTGTTGATGCATGTACCAGGTTTACTTGGATATATCCTGTGCGAAGTGCAACCTCTGATGCCACGTTTTCTAGTCTCACTTCCTTAGTATCAGGGGCGTACCTAGAGCATTTGGCACCCGGGGCGGATCCTGTGCTTGGCACCCCCCTCCCAAAAAAAACCTGTAAAGTTTTTAAAGGTTCTCTTTTTTTTTTTTATAATTTGTAAACTTTGCAAAACCGCTGTCAGCCCCTCCTACAAAACCCTTGTCCTGTCCTGCCCCTCCTACAAAACCTCTGTCCTTTCCCTTCTACAAATCCTGTACTGCCTCGTCTACAAAACCCCCGCAACCCCCTTCCACAAATCCCCTGCTTATCCCCCCTTATAAAGACTCCTATCCCAATACAAAACCCCGCCCCCTTCTACAAAATCCCTGCAGCCCCACACACACATTTACAGGCAGACAGTCACACACTCAGTTACAGACAGACAGTCACACACTCAGTTACAGGCAGACAGTCACAGGCAGACAGTCACACATACACATTTCCTCCGTGCGCCCAGTTTATCAGCTGTTTGCTTGTGTGAGCTGTACTGGCCGCACGGCACCCTAACTACCATGGGGCACTGTGCGGCCACAGCTCACACAGCCCCCTCCAGCCAGGAGCGTTGCAAGGATTTTTGCCACCCTAGGCAAAAGTAAAGTTTGCCGCCCCCATGCTTGACATCACAATGCACCCACCCATACTTTCTGGTGCCACGCCAACTTCGCCAGTGCTGCAGATTACCGCCGTGTTTACATTAAAGGCCTGCAAGGACGAATATAGACACCAAGAACCACTACATTAAGCTGGGAAATTGAACGCAGGGACCTATAGTGTTTCTTTAATGTGAGGTAAATTAGAGCTTAGTGCCACGAATAATATACTAAATTGCCTACTTACAACCAGATGAGGATGATGATGGGCTCTAGCTGCAGTCTGGCTCCACTGGTCTGGTGCAGAACAGGCTCTCTGGAGGCAGTTTGTAACTGTGGTCACAAAAATCAATGTTCTGGGAGAGCGGGAAGCAGCTCCATTTTTTGGGGGTCCTTTACATCAAGGTCTGGGTCATGGTCCACCTTCATGTTCCACCAATGAGTTTTGTTCTGGGGGTGGAGTGTGTAGGGGATGTTACTGATGTAATGTGTAAGGATGCATTGTGTGAAGTATTGTGTTTTGGCCATGTGTAGGGGCGCAAGGTGTGTTTCTGTGTATGTATGGGATGCGTTGAATGTGTGTAAGGGGTGCATTGAGTGTGTGTAATGAATGCATTGTGTGTTTCTGTGTGTGTAAGGGATGCATTGTGTGTAACGGTTGCATTGCTTGTGTATGTGTGTCTGTGTGTGTAATGCATTGTGTGTTTTTCTGTGTGCAAGGGGTGCATTGTGTGTATGTGAGGAATGTCAATCTCTCCTCCCGCTCCAATTTCCTTCTCCTCCTCCCAATTTCTCTTTCTCACCCCCCCTCCTAATTTCTCTTTCCCCCCTCCTAATATCTCTTCCCCCCTCCTAATTTCAATTTCTCTCCCCTCCTAATTTCTATTTCTCTCCCCCCCTAATTTCTCTTTCCCCCCTCCTAATATCTCTCCCTCCTCCTAATATCTCTCCCTCCCTCCTAATTTCTC
>OW240922.1:15699666-15766723 GCA_933207985.1 Pelobates cultripes | reverse complement strand
TCCTCTTTCACCCCCTCTCTCACCCCCCTTCTCCTTTTTCACCCCCTCTCTCCTCTTTTTCACCCCCCTCCTTTTTCACCCCCCCTTTCTCCTCTTTCACCCCCTCTCTCACCCCTCTCTCCTCTTTCACCCCCTCCTTTTTCACCCCCTTTCTCCTCTTTCACCCCTCTCACCCCCTTTCTCCTTTTCACCCCCTCTCTCCTCTTTTCACCCCCTTTCTCTCCTCTTTCACCCCCCCCTTTCTCCTCTTTCACCCCCCCTCTCCTTTCTCACCCCCCACCTTTGCTGTAAGCGTGGCCGAGGCCAGTATAGTCAGCGGGTACAGAGAGCAGCTGTCTCCTGTACCCGGCGGACTGGCACAGGAAGTGCACACCTTTGCTGTAGCGTGACCGAGCCCAGTTAGTCCGGCCGGGTACAGGAGACAGCTGCTCTCTGTACCCGCGGACTATCATGTTACAGGGCTCGGCCACGCTACAGAAAAGGAAGCTGACAGGAGGGAGCACTGAGCGCTTAGCGCTTCCCTCCTGTCAGCCCCCTTTCTCAGGCTGCGCCCGGGCGGTGCGGTCCGCCCTTATGGACGCACCGCCCGGGCAAAGCTGCAGCCGCCTGAGGCTCTATACAGAGCACTCGGGCGGCTGCAGCATGGGGGGCCGGCGGGGCTGGTCATGGCACCCCCCACCCGGCTGGCACCCAGGGCGGACCGCCCCCCCCCGCTCCCCCCTTAGTACGCCACTGCTTAGTATGCATTTGATAATCCCAGGACCATCCATTTGGATGGTGGTCCTGCAGAACTGGGCAACCACATTTGGGTTACTTTGGGATTTCAGTGCGCCAACCACCCCCAAAGTAGTGGGGTTGTGGTCTGGGAAAATGCTGAGGTTAAATGATTATTACCTATTGAGATCATTCCAAAAACCGATTATACATGAGAAAGATGTGATTGGACTATTAGAAATCCTAATAATGGACTCAACAATGATGGCAAAGCATGCTGAAAACAGGAAAAGATGAGACAGATGCTTGTGAAAGACTTTGGATGCACCTATGAAGGTGATTAAGAAAAGACTTTGCCGTATAGTTTATCATTGGGTGACTACCGCAAACAGCCTTCTTATGCTGAAAAGAAGTGCCATGCTAATTCTGGACATTGCTATTATCCAGACAGAAGATGACCGGAAAAAGAAATAAAGGCTGATAACTGTCAACACCCAGCTGTTTCCCAAGATGGAACATGGTACTGAGAAAACCTGATTGACTATCAAAACACCTCACAGTACAAGACACAGATTGTTGCCTACAACTCAGAAAAAGTGGTTAATAGGAAGGAGCAGAAGAAGAGGAATATAGATTTCCTACTGGAGTGAAAAAACATCCTGGAACAATATTCTGTAACAATGAACTTTACAATGATATTTGGTGGCATATGAATATGAATACGGCAGAAACACATCAATTAACGAATTAAACCTTGATGCAATTAATAAATAATAACAACACAGGCCTACTAAGAGCAGATGCCCTGCCAAGAGAATGGAATATAAAAGGCCAGCAAAATCTTTCAGAAACCTGACATCATGGGACACTTGTACTAAAGCACGATTTGCAGCTTTTCTTAAACTCTACATATTATGTACATACCTGCAAAGCAAGGAACTCCTGTAAACATAAACACAGAGACATTGATACAACAAGGAATCTGTAATGGTTCTGTTGCAGATGTGATCTACCGTCGTACTCCTTGCTCTTTTGGTATAACTATACCAATCAAAACGTTAAATGGCTCCATAGAATCAAACGACAAAGGATTCTTGCTATATTCTGGACTTCCAGCAATGTGGTGCATGGACAGAAAAATTATAATTACTAAAGCAATCATCTATTTTTTTTCCCTGTATCAGAAATGTGTCAGTGACAATGTGTAATATAATACAGATACTATAATGGTATAAAATAAACACATAATGTGTTAATTACAAAGGTGGATAGACTTTGTGAATATCTGAAACGCAATTGAAGATTATTGCTAAAATGCCATATGCAGCTGCAGTCTGGCCTACAAACAAATATATTAGACATAAAGTATAAGAGCATAACGGCTAATTACCCAGATAAATAATTGAATCATGATAGTTAAAGATCATATGATTACAATAACAACTGCAATAATGAATAATGTTTTAACCTTAAAAGAAAATGTAAAATGTTTTTATTAAATCAGAAACTACTCGATATTCGTTTAAGTTTGCAGAGTGGTATAATTAATATAATCTAATTAATATAAGTGAAGTACTTCAACAGTTAAAATTTAACTGAAAGACAGGCAGAAACTTTACTTTATCACAAAGTTTATTTATAATGATAAACATATTCAGTCTGCCAGAGCTAAGGCCAGTCAATGGAAAGTAAGAGAGTATCGTGGATTAACCTGTCCAGGTGATGATTTGGGAAATTGATCATTTAGGTCACCTATTGCAAACTGGTGAAAAGATGTCAAAGATATAAATTCAACATCCATACCACTCTATGTATATATATTAACCCCTTAAGGACGGAGCCAAATGTACACGTTGTGAACGAAACAAAATGTAAACAAAACCTGGCATTTGCGCTACATGTCTGTCCAACCGTAATACACCTCTTTCATAGTAAATGCACCCACCCTTATTATATATCATTTTATTCAGGGGAAACAGGGCTTTCATTTAATATCAAATATTTAGCTATGAAACATAATTTAATATGAAAAAATGGGAGAAAATACGATTTTTTTGATTTTTTTAGTTCTACATGACATTTTAACGGTCAGTGTCATAATACTGTTTGCTTTTACTGCAATAAAATACACATATTTGTATTCAGTAAAGTCTCACGTGTAAGACAGTACCCCTATGTACAGGTTTTATGGCGTTTTGGGAAGTTACAGGGTCAAATATAGCACGTTACATTTGAAATTGAAATTCGCCAGATTGGTTACGTTGCCTTTGAGACTGTATAGTAGTCCAGGAATGAAATTTACACCCATAATGGCATACCATTTGCAATAGTAGACAACCCAAGGTATTGCAAATGGGGTATGTCCAGTCTTTTTTAGTAGCCATTTGGTCACAAACACTGGCCAAAGTTAGCGTTAGTATTTGTTTGTGTGAAAATGCAAAAACCGCCAATTTTGGCCAGTGTTTGTGACTAAGTGGCTACTAAAAAAGACTGGACATACCCTGTTTGCAATACCTTGGGTTGTCTACTATTGCAAATGGTATGCCATCATAGGGGTAATTTTCATTCTTGGGCTACCATAGGGTCACGAAGGCAACGTAACCAATCTGGCGAATTTTAATGTGAAAAAATGAAACACAAGCCTTATATTTGACGCTGTAACTTTTGAAAACACCATAAAACCTGTACATGAGGGGTACTGTTGTACTCGGGAGACTTCGCTGAACACAAATATTTGTGTTTCAAAACAGTAAACAGTATTGCAGCAATAATATCATCCGTGTAAGTGCTGTTTGTGCATGAAAAATGCAAAAAACTTCACTTTTACTGGCGATATCATTGTTGTAATACATTTTACTGTTTTGAAACACTAATATTTGTGTTCAGCGAAGTCTCCCGAGTAAAACAGTACCCCCAATTTACAGGTTTTATGGTGTCTTGGAAAGTTATAGGGTTAAATATAGTGCTAGCAAATTAAATTCCCTATACTTTCGGCATGGGTTGTCAGGCAGGTCCCGCTAATTGTAATTAATTAGGATACCTAATTATGTAAAAATATTACATAAATATATGTGTAGAATTTATATATGTATATATATACACATATGTGTATATATACATATATATATAATTTTTTAAAATATTTTTATTTATATATAGGTGTATATATATAGTGATATATACGTATATATTTATGTATATAGATATATATATTATTTCGTTCTACGTGTATTTTGATATAAATATATATATATATTAATATCACAATACAGTTAGAACGAAATAACAAACATCTATATATTTTTTTATTATTTATTTTTAATTATTTTTTTAATTTTATTTTTTTACGTATTTACATTTTTTATATTATATATAAATATATATATATAACAATAATTATATATATATATATTTAATCAGTATTAGTCTACGTGTAATTTGATAGTAATATATATATAAATAATTATATATATTAATATTTAAATACACTTCGTGTATGTGTAAATGTATGTGTGTGTGTATATATATATATACTTAGATCATATATATAATATATATGATCTAAGTATATTTTATTTGTAACTGTAATTTTTTTTTTTTTAACTAATATTTTATTTTTTCACAGGAGAGGGGGCAGAGACAGTGTCAGCCAGTGATTTTACATCACTGGCTGACACACAGGATCAGTGATCACAGTGACTGCCTGTCACTGTGATCACCTCCTGCAGATTGGGTAATTGGCCACAGGGGGGAGTGCCTGGGTGGTACAAGCACTGCCCCCTTCCAATCTGCAGGGGGGATCTTTGTGCCAGTTACATGTGTCAGCCAATAGGCTGACACATGTAACACTGATCGCAGTGACAGGCTGTCACTGCGATCAGAGCGCTCTGAGATCGCAGTGACAGCCTGTCACTGCGATCTCAGAGGTAGCAGATCGCGGTCACTGACCCCAGGGGGACTGCCTGGGGGGCCAGGTAAGTCCCCCGACCGCGATCTGCACGGGGTAGCCGCTGGCCACGTGTGTCAGCCGATTTGAAATCGGCTGACACACGTTAAAAAACTGATCGCAGTGACAGCCTGTCACTGCGATCAGTGACTGCAGATCGCGGTCACCGGCCACAGGGGGGGTTGCCTGGGGGGCCGGGCATCCCCCCCGACCGCGATCTGCAGCGGGCGAATAGCGCCGGCCACATGGGCGGCCATTAAAGTGAGGGCGTACTATTACGCCCGCCGGCGTTTAGAGCCGGCTCCTGCAGGGCGTAATAGTACGCCCTCCGTCCTTAAGGGGCTACAATACACAAAAATTTTATTTGGTTTGTGATGGTTAAAGGTACATTTACCTCATGGTTATGATCCTGCCACATCTATTGATTGTTTAATCAATACATCATGCAGATCATTATTAATTCATATTCTGATTGTAACATACCCCCACTTCAACCAGTTATAGTTACAACAGATTCTGATATCTATTGTTAGGGAAGTGTTAAGACCACTTATACAAAGGTAGAGTTGAAATATAAGTACCTTCAGTATAGTATCTGAGTGCTTTCTTAAATCACTTTTAGAAATAATAAAAAAAAATCAAATCATCTTAAGCTACACCCAACAGCCACTGAAAAATATACTTAAACAATTAAGATTCTCATTGTTAAGCATCCAATCTCATGAACGTGACTTTCCATAATGGCTGTCAGATCTTGGTAAAAAAAATGTTTTTAAGACAATTTTTGGGTGTTTCTGGTATTTTAAGCCACTAATAACTGTAGTTATTATATTTACTAATTGTAAATTGTCTTCTACCTAACAGGACAAAGAAAGATAATTAATGTCATATTTACAATTAGCAACTATTCTAAAATATTAACTTTTTCTTTTCTTTGGTTATACTATATATTGGGGCTGATGTGTACTGTAGTCATTGCTGCCGGCCCAGTAGTGATGGGAGTGAGCGCAGGACTTCTCTTTTTGTATTTGTATTTACTTTGTATCACACAGCCTTGTTACAATGCTGCCGCCCATCCCATGTGTTCCCTATTAAGGGTTAAAAAGTATATAGGGGAGTATATAAAAATTACCCCTCTCTGTCTCATTAGAGATATCTTTGCCAGAAGCTCAAGGAAGCAGGCTGAAGGGTCAGTGTTAGTACCCCCTTAGGGGGGTCTGCCTTGATGTTGGCAGGCGGGCATTCCCCCCAATGGCCATTGGAGCAACTAAATGACCTCCATTTGTCTAAATATACATAGGGATTAAGGAGAGAGCGCAGGTAACTTTTTCTTTTCTTTGGTTTTACTATTCTAAATATATTGAGAGATTTTGAAGAAAGGAGTATTTTTAACATTTAAAGAGAATGTAATTTTACATACCATTGTGAACAAAGGCGGTAAATACTTTGCTGCTTCAAACTATCCTTATATCTAAATCATATACAAGGTGTTTATCTTTAAAACAAAACACTAGAAAGATTAACTATGTTACTATTTCATCAATCATTATTATACAAACTATAACAAATGTAAAGATTTTTCCACAGATTTTACCTGTTAACATTTTTAGCACAACAGCACCTGATGTCAGTGAGATGTCTATCACTGAGATTTTACAAAGATTCCAATACAGCAAAAAGAGGCGTTCCTGAGAATCCACTTCGATTGCTGTATCAACATAACATTTACTATAACGGGATCCATGTCACTTAAGACAACGTCTTGGAAATGCTGTCAATAAATTTATTCCGTAAAAGAATATCAGAGAGTATCCAATCTATACACATCATAAACGGTGTAAAAATGTTTCATGGAAAAAACAAAACCGCAAAGACAAATACCAACACCACCACGGTGATAACAGATGATGCTGATTCAATATCTGCAACCAATTCTAGCCAAATATTTGGAAAGCTGGACTCTACAACCAATACCCAGGTATTCTACAAACACAACCTCCAGCAATGTATCTACCGTGTTTCTCCGAAAATAAGACCGGGTCTTATATTAATTTTAGTCACAAAAAACACACTAGGGCTTATTTTCAGGGTAGGGCTTAGAGCCAGTCTGTCAGCCGGTGTCCGCGCTGTGTAACCCCCCCAGAGACCCTCACCTCCCCCTCCCTGTAATATTCTCCCCTCCCTCCCTCCCTGTAATACTCTCTCCCCCTCCCTGTAATATTCTCCCCCCTCCCTCCCTGTAATATTATCTCCCCCCTCCCTCCCTGTAATATTCTCCCCCCTCCCTCCCTGTAATACTCTCCCCCCTCCCTGTAATATTCTCCCCTCCTCTCCCTGTACTATCCCCACCCTCCTGTTAATATCCCCCCGTAATATTCTCCCTCCCTCCCTGTAATATTCTCCCTCCCTGTAATACTCTCCCCTCCCTCCTCCCACTTCCCCCTCCTCCCTGTAATTATCCCTCTCCCCCCCTCCTTCCTGTAATACCCTCCCTCCCTCACTGTAATATTCTCCCTCCCTCCCTGTAATATTATCCCCCTCCCTGTAATATTCTCCTCCCTCCCTGTAATATTCCTCCTCCCTGTATCTCCCTCCCCCAATGTCCCTCCCTCCTGTTAATATTATTCCTCCCTCCCTGTACTATTAATCTCTCCCTCCCTCCCTCCAACTTCTCCCCCTCCAAACTTCTCCTCACCTCCCCTGTAGCGTGGCCGAGCTCCTATCCGGTCTGCGACCCGGTCGGACTGACAGGAAATGCTACACCCGGAGAGGAGCTCGGCCATGCTACAGGGGAGGTGAGGTGAGGCAGTGCGGCAGCCGTCTGAGTGCTCTCTATAGAGCGCTCAGGCGGCTGAGGCATTTAAAGGGCCGGCAGCCGCCGTCCCTGCCTAGGTCTTATTTTCGGGGTAGGGCTTATATTGCAGCCCACCCCGATAATCCAGCTAGGGCTTATTTTCGGGGTAGGGCTTATTTTTGGGGAAACACGGTAAGGAATGTAAACTTCTACAGGCCTTTAAAGACTTTGGATTACAAACACAATTACTACTTTTAACTTCGGATTACAATTCGTATCCGGATCCATCCAAGAATATCTTACTCTGGAACTTGGTGTTCTTTTCAATTCTTTCCCAGACAAAAGCTTTGCTCATTTTAATCAACCACCTTTACAGGCAAAGATCACACTACGAATATTTTACTGTTACAACAATGATCTAAGATGCTGGGAGCACAAAAAAACCTAAAGACTGTTGGAGAACTTTGGTTTACTAATTTAAGGAAGAAATGCGCTACCATGCCCACAGTTTAATGGAGAGGGTGTTATGGGCAAATAGAAATATTACAAGTTTTAGAATGAAATGTTGTATTTCTTAAACTGCGTACTTTGTCTTTAAGAGATATTGCAAACTGACTGAAGGTGTTAGAAATGGAACATATTGTTTTTCATAGATGTTTCTTTAAGCAATAACCTCAGTGCATAATATGTTTGCGCCATTTTGTCCCAGACGAATTACAATAACAATAATGCATAAACAAGCTTCAAGGCTATGCTATGACTCTTTCAGTACGTAATATACTGTGGTAACCTTAGTAGATAAGGATGTTCAGACTTTAAGATGCCATCTTGAACTAAGACAGGAAAATTTCCATGGCGTATACACACTTTAGTTATGACCTTGTATGTTTGGCAAATTAAGGGAGGTCCTAAAATGAATAAAGTAAAAGAAGTGTTACTTTTTCATATATGAACTACGGTAACCCTAAAATGGAGACACCTAAGGTATAAATAGGTGTACTTTTAAATGTTAAGACAGAGGAGAGACTTGGAGACAGACGTTGCTCCATCTTAAAATGACAGAGAGGCTGACATGATGACATGTTCAGAAGGGTATGTTAACCTATTAATGATATTTGCAAGCATTTAGTTTAATCTTATAAACTCTGCTATAATGGATTTTATATGTCTATATTTATATTTTTATATAATAAATATCTAAAAGACAAAACTATTGCTTCCAAGACAATCCTTATTTTATATTGTAATCTCAATTATTTATATATTTTAAATAGAGGATCTTACACTAACTATATAAAATTATGGTTATGATATCTGTATGGTTAGCCCTACTAAGTTCTATGCTTTAAGACATTATAGTGGTAAATAAGGGAACCAGCCATGGTTACACCTTGAACATAGATTTACTGGATTCCATTCGCGAGTAGGCTAATCTATGTTTGGGGAAGTTTCGACGAACATAGATATGCAAGATTCCATTTTCGAGTAAACTAATCTATATTTGGGGAGGTTTATTCAAAAATAGATTTGCGGTATTCTATTAGTGAGTAAATCAAGCTATGTTTGGGAAAGTTTCCCTGAACATAGATTTGCAGGATTCCATGCCCTAGCGAACTGGTCTATGTTCAGGGAAATTCCCCCGAACGTAGACCTGATTTCTAGCACACGTTTTTTTTCCCGAAATAAGACATCCCCCAAAAATAAGCCCTATTACGTTTTTCGATGGAAAAATTAATATAAGACCCAGTCTTATTTTCGGGGAAAGACAGTAGCAGAATTAACCGAAGTTTGTGATAAAATTGTTAAATAAAAATTGTCAAAATGTTCTTAGTTAGATTGCCTGAGCGATGTACTTTCTACAAATATATACATTTATATAGCGGTATTGGATTTTGTGACTACCATTAATTAACCTACTCTGCTTTCATGTTGGGAGGACCTGGAGGCAGGGGGAGGGATCTGGAAAGCAGCTCTCCTGTCCTCCCGCAAGCAGGATGTGTGGAGCGTGGCCACGCGTTCCCATGGCAATGCTCCACACAGCACAGGAGACAGGAGAGCTGCAGTCAGACACATACTTACTTTCTCCCCCCCTCCCCTCCTTCACCAAAGGTAAGAAGAAGGGAGGGGGGGATAACAATTTTATGTCAGGATTATTAAAAAAAACAAAAACACACATTTGCTACCTGCAGCACCCCCTCTCCCCCTCACACAATACTTCTCCCCCCACACACAGCACTCCCCCCCAACACTGCACCCACACAACACTCCTCCCCGCACACAGCACCCCTACCCTCACACACTCAGCACCCCTCACACACACAGCACCCCCTCACCCACACAGAACCCCCAGAAACACACAGACAACACCCCTCAGACACACACAGCACCCCTCAGACACACACACTCCGCACCCGTACACACATACACATATACTGCACCCATCAATGCAGTATGTGTGTGTCTGTGTGTACTCCGCATTCTGTGTGTGTGTATTCAGCAGTCTGTCTGTATGTGTATTCAGCAGTCTGTCTATATGTGTATTCAGCAGTGTGTGCATTCAGCAGTCTGTATGTATTCAGCAGTCTGTGTGTGTGTATTTAGCGGACTGTGTGTAACTATTCAACGGACTGTGTGTATGTATTTAGCAGTCTGTTTGTGTATTTAGCAATCTGTGTGTGTGGTGTGTGTATGTGTTCAGCAGTCTGTGTGTATGTATTATTTATTAATAAAATATTTTACCAGGAAAGCTACATTGAGATTTCTCTTGTTTTCAAGTATATCCTGGGTCCACAAAACATTGCATTGATAAATTATGGTACAATAAAATACAAAAACAATATTAATACACAATATATACAAATGTTAACATAGAACAGGTAGGAAATATATAATCAACCATAACACATGCATTCTGTTTTGAGGTATGTAGAGAGAGATCTCTTAAAGGACTTTAGGCTTGGGGAAGATTTTAAATTGTGTGGAAGGTTGTTCCACAATTGCGGCGCTCTGTAGAAGGAGGAGGATCGGGCTGCTTTCTTTTTGTATTGAGGTAGACTAAGTAAAGTGCTTGTACTGGATCGGAGGTTATAGGAGGTGGGAACAGCCGAGGAGAGCATTCTGCTCAGGTAGGGTGGGAGTTTCCAAGAAAAGCTCTTAAACACACGACTGGAAAGATGAAGGGTGCGTCTGGATTCCAGCGACAGCCAGTTTAGTTCTTTTAGCATGTCACAATGGTGGGTCCTGTAATTACATTGTAGCACAAATCGGCAGAATGAGTTATTCAATGTATTGAGTTTATTAAGGTGGGATTACGATGCAGGTGCATATACTACATCCCCATATCAATGATTGGCATCAGCATTTGCTGTACAATCTTTTCCTTTACTGTAGGGCTTAGGCAGGATTTGTTTCTGTACAGGGCACCTTGTTTTGGATAAAGTTTAGATGCAAGTTTTTCTATGTGGAGGCCAAAAGATAGATTGGAGTCTACCAACATACCCAAGTATTTTAAAGAGGGGACTGCGGTCAGTGTGCTATTTGAATTTGTTTTATATGTAATGCATTTGTTGGAGATACAAATAAATATAAGCTTAATTCTATCTATAATTTATATAATTATTTATAATTTGTATCATTGAACTCTCTGTTGTGTTCTTCTTTTAAAGCAAAAGGTGTTAATTAGTTCGGACAACTGTATGAGTTGTTTTTTCTAAACGTAAACCTCAGTATTCAGGTTTAATTGCTGTGTTGGCAATTAGAGGAAACAAAAGTTGACATGTATTGCGGTTTGGACACGCGGGCTTAAAAAGGTTCGCCATCACCGGTTATATAAGAATAACCTTATGTAAAACGGAGGGGAAAAAATCACACAGGTGCTTCTTGGTTCTGTGTCTTTATTGTAACTAACTCTGCATCTGCTTCCTGTTTCAGGAGGAAAAGGAAGATTAACAATAAACTTTATTTACATTCCCTTTTACCCATTAAATGTATAACATAGGTTATAGCACTATGAGAGCACCTTTAGTTTATATAAATAAAATTCCTTCTCTCACATTTTGAGTCTAGTTTCTTTCTGTTATTTCTGTCATACCTGTATGCAAAACATTCTGACCCCAAAACGCTCATCTTAGAAAGATTAGGCTTTCTCCCTGTCAAAAGATAATATGGAGTTTGTGCTAAACGGGTTGTTAAAACACCCGTTTCTGATATGAGTGGCTGTCATTACTGCATATGTCCATAATTCTTTTGGTTATTTACTTTCAATTAACAGACATCTTGCCATTTCAAATAGCGTTCTCCAATTTCTCTCAGCAGTCCTATTCTGATGGGGTGAGTAAGGTGCCGAGGTTTCATGTCTTATGCCTCGCTTACTTAACACTATTTGCTGTGAACTCAGTACCATTGTCTGATCTTATACATTTTATGACTCCATATAGAGCAGTGTCAGCAATAAACCTTTTAGTGGCTAACACTGCATCACTCTTGTAGCCCCATGTAGCCAAAGCGCAGCTAAGCGAAAAAAGGCCTTGACAGGGGTTAGGAGGCGGGCATAGGAGGAGGGAAGGAAGTAGGGAGTTATGGGTAAGTAGGCTTGGCTATTTAAATAGGCAGCCATTTTAAAGCCTTCACTTTTAATTACTACCTTGCTGAGTTTGTCCCGCCCACCCTCCCTGAATTTGGTTCGGACTTGGGTTATCCCGTTTTTTCACAGCGGCGGGATAGGGAGCTGAAGGAGAAGAAATAGGCTCCCTAGGATGAACGTCATGGAGACGTAAAACTGTGGTCATTGGTGGTTGGTAGGTTCCGAGTCCTGTCGGTGGCTCAGAATCTGGTGGGGCAGGGGTATCCGGGTATACCCCTGCCATGGTTAATTTATGTTTGGCACTTTAAGTTGGTATGTTGGAATATGTTGATACGTATGTTATATGTTATATGTATATGTATATATGTTATTTATATGGGGGTCATTGCCTGTTATATTAACAGAAGGATTCGGTTACGAGGGCGGAGTATGGGGGCAATGACCCATGTTTATTGTTAAAATTATTATTGCTTAATAAATTATCATTATTCAAGATTGGTTAAATAAAGCTGTGGACAAATTTTCCCATATACCTTTGTGTCAGTGAGTTATTGGGTTGGGTATGTGGGAGGGTTGTCCTGGAGTCCGACTGCCCATATGGCGACTATACACCGGTCATGTTTTTCAGAAAATATACAAACACTGCACCACAGTAATCATCAGTAAATGCTATTATATATCGGAAGTCCTCTTTAGTGTGTGGGTCTATAGGACCTGCCAAATCAGTGTGTACTAGCTCTAATCTAGCTGTGGCTCTGGTATCAGGTTCTCTGTTCCTACTCTGAACACATTTTCCCTGAGTGAAAACTTCACAGTTAAAGGGACACTATAGTCACCAGAACAACTACAGTTTATTGAATTTGTTCTGATAAGTAGAATCATTACCTTCAGGCTTTTTGCTGTAAACACTGTCTTTTCAGTGGCCACTCCTCAGATGGCTGTTAGAGATCCTTCCTGGGTCATGGCTGCCTAAAATGCACCCAAACATTCAGTATCTCCTCCCTCTGCATGCAGACACTGAACTTTCCTCAAAGAGATTCATTGATTCAATTCATCTCTATGAGGAGATGCTGATTGGCCAGGGCTGTGTTTGAATTGTGCTGGCTCTGCCCCTGATCTGCCTCCTTGTCAGCCAATCCTATGGAGAAGCATTATGATTGGATCAGGCCATGACTTCTGATGATGTCAGAGGTCAGAGGAAGTTCACAGGCAGAGGTAGCAGGTTTAGACTTGATGACAAGTAAGATTTTACTTTCTTTAGGGAGGCAAAGGGGGCGAAGGGGGCTAGATAGTGGTTTTAACCCTATAGGGTTTAGGAATACATGTTTGTTTTCCTGACCCTATAGTTCTCCTTTAAGATTAGAATTAGAAATCTTGCACTTAATTTTCATTCCTTCTACCACATTTTGTAGTATTGCAATGTCATCATAATTACAGTGACCTAAGATTTCATGCCACGTTTGAATATCATAACATCCATGACAACTGTCATTATTTTCAACAAAGGTATTCAGATAGTAAAGTCTATTGTACTTCTGAATTGTGAATTTGGCACCGTTCTTATGGATGAGTTCATTCCTGCCTTGCTGGAAGCCGACTAATGCTCCACTGTTTGTTGCTTAATCTACAGAGAAGATTTCTTGAGGGTATGAAGGTATGTACAATGCATTCTTCAGTGTCATAATCACTCGGTTCCCCTCACTGTTAAGTAGACAAACCTCTGCAATGCCTCTTCTCAGTGCCACACCAGTTGTCTTTTTTCCATCTACGAGCTCCATGGAATGTTTATCCGGTTTAAAGGAGTCATCAAAGCTCTTAAACTTTCCAATGGCAGTAATTATATGGGATGTTGCTCCTGTATCAACCATTAATCCTTTTGGTTTTAACCCATTTAGTTGGTCATCTCTAGTATTAAAAGCAAATGAGTGTCCGTCGTCGGCATCATCTGTTGCTTGTCTGACATTGTCTTTCTTTTTACGTCTGCAATTTGCATCTTTGTGTCTTGAGCTTTTGCAATAGCTACACCAGGGCCGGATTAACATAGGGGCTGATGGAGCTGCAGCTCCAGGCCCAGGCCCATGGAATAGGCCCAATGACTGGTATTATTTGAGGCTGCCTGGCCAGGACGGTATTGCAGTAATACCGGCAATACAAAATCAAATATTTTTCTCAATATAAATGGAGATTACTCTGCAATACCAGCACCGGCCAGTAGGCTCTATATTGAGAGAGGCAGGGATAGGAAGTTACAGCATCACCCTGCCTCTCTTTACACACTGGGAGCAGCTACACAGCACAGAGACTCCAGACAGCAGCTCCCAGCCTGCAGAGATAGACTACAGCTCAGGTATGTGAGGCATGGGGGGAAAGGCAGCAGGGAGACATGGGGACACTGAGACACTAGGGGACACATGGGGACACTGAGACACTAGGGAACACTGGGAGATGTGGGGACACTGAGACACATGGGGACACAGACACTAGGGGACACTGAGACATGGGGATGCTGAGACACATGGGGACGCTGAGAGACATAGGGAGACACATTGGGACATGGAGACACTCAGGACATGTCTCCCAGTGTCCCCATGTCTCCCACCCAGTGTCCCTAGTGTGTCAGTGTCCCCATGGCTCCCAGTTTCCCCATGGCTCCCAGTGTCCCCAAATGTCTGTGTCCCCATGTCTCCCAGCCAGTGTCTGTGTCCCCATGTCTCCCAGTGTCCCCATGTCTCCCAGTGTCCCCAAATGTCTGTGTCCCCATGTCTATGTCCACAAGTGCCCCCATGTCTTCCAGTTTCCCCAAGCCTCCCAGCCAGTGCCCCCATGACTCCCAGTGCCCCCTAGTCTCCCAGTGTCTGTGTTCCCATTTCTCTCAGTGTCCCTAGTGTCTTAGTTTCCCCAAATGTTTGTGTCCCCATGTCTCCCAGTGTCTGTGTCCCCAAGTGTCTTAGTGTCCCCTAGTATCCTAGTGACACAGGACACACTGAGACATAGGGACATTGGGAGAAATGGGACACATGGAGAGACTAGGGGACTGGGTGACATGGGGACACTGACACTGTGATACATAGGGACACTGATGCCAGGCTGGCCTTCCAATTCTTTGGACCGACGTGCCCCCTTTTTGGGCATGTTCACCCCTTTTGGCAGTTCTGGTCATGTGATTCACGTCAGTGGCCCACCCTTTTACCCCGCCCATTGGCTTCCTGCTCCACTGGACACTGCTGTTAGGGGGTATGGATTTAATTGAAAGATGAAAGCATTAATTAGATGAAGAGATTAGCATAGAGTATGTGTTTTCTTATAAGTGCATCCTTTGCGTTTCCCACCAACAACAACTCCATCAGATACATGACATGTTTTTGCTCGATAAGATTCTGTAATTAGGCCCCATCATAATTGTCAGCACCAGGCCCACTGGGCTCTTAATCTGGCCCTGAGGTCCACCGCAGCGATTGACCTTTATTTTGAATGTTTGAACACACTATGGCCCTATGTCCTTTTTGGCCGCAATTGTAACAAATAATGTTAGAGTTGTCTCTCACTTTAAATCTTGGATTTGTGTTACTAACTTTTAATACATGACTGCTGACCCCAAATACCAAAACCGTTACCCCCAATAACGACATGACACCTGATTGTTGGGTAAGGGCAACGGCCACAGCTTTATTAAACTTTTACACAGCCAGCATTTCCACCTGTCAGCTGTTGGGGTGACTACCCAACAGACAGATACTCCAAGTCTTTATCCAGAGTTCGTACAGCCTGCCTTCGGCCATCAGCCCTAGCAGGCTGTGACTCCCCAAATCCTTTCCGTGCATTACGTGCGCTGGCCAGGAACTCCGCCATAGCTGTGACAAAACAAGAACAGAAACAAACAACACCACAAGCCAAACCATCACATAGCATGGGAATTTTTTTGGGGGAGGGCGGGCGGGAAACTGTTCCAGACTGCTCCTTCTGCACTGGTGAGTCCCACCCCCTGCTCTCCCTCTTATATCCCACTATATAGACAACATTGTATCTTTTATATTCCCACCCCTTACTGCAGGGCAGCAGTCATGCCTCCCCTTCCTTGCAGTCCTCAAAACTTCTCAGCTGTCTTTTAAACTGTGCCAAAGTTACTCTCCAATCTCCCGGTGTAATGTGGATGGCAAACAGTTTTAATGATTCAAGCAAACCTTTCAAAATCATTGCAATCAACAGTCCATTACTTAATGTTTCTCCAGCATCTCTCAGTGATGTAATAGCTGTCTCTGCACGTATAATATAGTCTGTCACACTCTCATTTACAGACTTCCGAAGAGATGTTAGTTCAGTGTATAAACTAATTATACGGGGCTTTCCTTTACCTGCATAATAGTCTCATGTATAAGTCTCATGTATAAGCCTGCCACAATGTCAATATTAATATTGTAAGTGCTTTTCTTCCATCATCAGCTGCTTCTCTCATAATCAGAGACAAACCTTTATCTAAAAATTGAATTAATTCAGCATTTGCTTCCTCGTTCTTACTGTGATCTTCATCCTCACCTTCAGCGTCTGCAGACACACTCAGGATGGTTTCTTTAAGTTTCAGCAACCTTAGATGTCCCCATAATTCTTTTCATCTCCAACAAAGCCTGCTCAATCGGTTTCCTGCATCCCTCCTGGGCCCATAACCTGTTGCCATTTTGATTATTAGGGTAGGAAAACCGGGTATATAAGAATAACCTTATATAAAATGGAGGGGGGTACTTCTTGCTTCTGTGTCTTTATTGTAACTAACTCAACTTCTGCTTCCGGTTTCAGGAGGAAAAGGAGGAGTAACAACAAACTTTATTTACACTCCTCATAACCATGCAATGTAAGTTACAGCACTACGAGAGCACTTTTAGTTTATATAGCTCAACACATTGTATAAGCCTGCCACAATGTCAATGTACCCCATCTTCAGCAGGTCCTACTGTCACAGGTGCCTCATCCCAGGGCCCTATTTAGCCTTGCACTGCAGAGAGCCCCAGATGGAATTTTTTTCCCCCAAGTAAATTGGTTAATCTCATAAGAGCAGACATTAGGTTGTTATAGTAGGACCGGCCAAAGGTGGGGTACATTGACGTTGTGGCAGGCTTATGCAGCTCTGCATTTCCACTGCATTTCCACAAGCCTGCTAGCGAAACGTGTTGTGGACATTTTAAACTGTATTGTATTTTATTAAAGGTATTTTGGTCGACTCCTAACTGTGAGTTGTAATTTTACTTTTTAAAAATATATATATTTTTTTATTTTATTTTATTTTACCGATTTTACCTGGCTTCTGAGTTTTATCGATTTCCAGTGAGACATTACTCCAAAAAATCCTAGGTGGATTATACCACTTAATTCCTATATACTGAGCAGTACACCTGCTTGTGTAAATGTGAGTAACCACTTTATATTTTATTTTCTGCGTTCCTGATTTTAATAGAGAACACTATTGCTGTTCCTTTTTATTTCATATGACCTTCCCTCAGACAAGACATCACCTCACGTATCCTATAAGTGGGGATTATACCACTATACACACTTCATACTAGAGCTAGTCCATTAGCTTTATAAAACGTGAGTAGGATCATGTAAGACTTTTACCAGAGTAACACCTGATTGTTGAATATACTGCAACATTAGTTGTCTCTTTTATTTCCACATATGGAGTGTAAGAACATCTTCAACTTACGGAGCGGCTATCCCATATTCTAAATTTTCGTTGGCTTCTACATATAGTCCCCCAGAACACATTCCTGAACTCTACTACTGGACAGTAGTCACAGTCATGACTAGAATGGAAGATAGATAATATATGTAGGTCCCCATCTTACTCTTGTGTTTTGGTCACCCTGTGCCCATTATTGGTGCAGGATATGTTTAATGTATTGCTTGTATGTGCCTCTCCCCCTCCCCCTTTTTCCTGTCCCATTGTTTCTCCAGCAGGGTGTTGTCCCAGGGACACTGCCAGACTAGTTTAAACTAGCTGCTTTGTCCCTCCTCAATCTCCCATCAGGCCTTGCTTTTGTCTGACCCCACCCTTCCTTGTACTATAGTACCTCATGCACCCTATTTTTTGTAAAAGAGGCTGTTGGGGGCTTAAAATGTGTGTGCTATGTCTAGTAAAGGAGTTGATGTGTTAACCTTCACCATGTGTCACCTGGTGTTTGGGGAAAGGGATATAATCTGCTGATGGAAAGGGTGTCCAGGGCAACATATACAGTAGCCTGGTCCAGGGTGGAAAAGGCCCTCAGTGATCCCAGACAAGCTTCGGTGACTGGATATGAAGTGCTCAAAGGTCCCTGATAAGTAAGAGGAAGCAGACTTGGCGGAGGTACTTGGTTGAAGTACTGGAGCTCCATTACATCGCCTATCTACTACCCTCTACACTATTGCTTTATCTACCTGTAAGGCCTTCTGAGGGAGCCTTACTACCCTGGTGTGCTGCCCAATTATCCATTGTTTTATCTGTACCAATTCCTTGAGCGCTGACCCATCTCTAACCTTGTTTCCCAAGGGATTATCTCAGGTTTGTTAAGTAAACATCAACCTTTATGTTAAAGGGGCACTCCACTGCAAAATACAAAACAAAACTGTTTAGTAGATATACCCCACAATGAAAACATGCATGTATTTAATTGTGAATTTTTTTGTCATTGGGGGTAGTTCTAAAAACAGCTTGCAAAACATGCATTTCTCTGCAGCCTTTGCAAGCCTTCCCAGTATAATCCTCCTAGACTTTCTGTGGCTGTCCAATCACAGACCTTTCCAATGCAGCTCAATTAGAAGTCTTTGCAAGGCAGGTGCTCTGAGCAATTGCTGCCTCTTGAGTTTAGCTCCACTGAGCTAACCAAACCAGGGAGTAACAGAACTGGTTGTCTGACTGCCAGGGGGGTGTAACAAGGTTAATTTATAAAAGTGCAAATTTCTCTTGAAATCTGCTAAAAAGAGTACACAGTCTTCACACATAAAGCATTTTGGGCAAGCTAAAATTAAAGTCCCGAGTGTCCCTTTAATTATCAATGAAATATATGCTCCACATAGCCACATAGATTTTCTCAACATTGATGGCTCCAAAGTTCAGGATGAAAAAGTACAATGATATAGATCAACAGAGGTAGAGTGAACAATGAAAACTGTAGTTTTTATTATTATATATGTTGTAATAGTTTTAATTTTATTTTTAATATGCAGTTCTTGGTTTTTAGCTGGTGGGAGACTAGAGTTGCAACTGGCTACTGAGAAGAGCGAAGATGGTGTGTTTGCACAGACGTTTGTTTTCTTCTTACAATAGTTGATTCTCGAGTAGCTTGTTAGAATTTAAATCATAAAACTTGTTCCTTTAAATTAGCATTTTGTCCATTTTTGCTTCTAGTTAGAATTGGTGAAAAATAGAGTAGTTAATGCTTGTATGTACATAGTGGGCATTGGATAGCATTCCCTTCATCTCCCATAAAGCCATATGTTATGTGTGTAAAATGGGGGAGGAGGGCACATTTTTTTTTTTTTTTTTAAACTTTTTTTAATCCCTCCTTCCTGCTTCTTACCTCGACAGGGAGGGGGGAGATTGTGTTCCCTGATGGTCCGGTGGCATGGACTCAGGGCCGGCGCGTCCATAAGGCGGCACAGGCGGCCGCCTTAGGGCGCACGGGCTCTGGGGGCGCAATATTTCAGTGACCGGCAGGAGGGAAGCTCTCCCTCCTGCCAGGCCACCATCTTGACCCCCGGCGCAGCGCGCGGCATTGCTTTGATCAGGCGCGCAAGGGAGCTCTAATCTCCACCCTCTGCTCCCTCGCGCGCTGCCTACTGATGCCGCGGGAGCCAGAATATGACGTCATCAGTAGGCAGCCCGCGAGGGAGCATAGGATATAGATTAGAGCTCCCTCGCGCACCTGATCACAGCACTGCCGCGCGCCTCTCAGCAGCCCCAGCCCTCAGGGACTGATCCAGCATCCACACCAGCTCTCCAGGTAGGGAGGCTGGGTGGAAAATGTTTATTTATAAAATTATTAGTGAATGTATGTGATGTGTGTCTGTGTGTGTGTGTGTCTGTGAGTGACAGTGTGTGTGTCTGTGTGTGTGTGTCTGTGAGTGACAGTGTGTTTGTGTGTGTGTCTGTGAGTGACAGTGTGTGTGTGTGTCTGTGAGTGACAGTGTGTGTGTGTCTGTGAGTGACTGACCGTGTGTCTGTGAGTGACAGTGTGTGTGTCTGTGAGTGACTGAGCGTGTCTGTGTGTGTCTGTGAGTGACAGTGTGTGTGTCCATGAATGACTGTGTGCGTCTCTGTGTGTGTCTGTGCGTGACAGCGTGTGTGTCTGTGAGTGACAGCGTGTGTGTGTGTGTGTGTGTGAGTGATTGTATGAGTGTGTGTGTCTAAGTGACTGAGCGTGTGTCTGTGAGTGACAGCATGTGTGTCTGTGAGTGACAGCATGTGTGTCTGAGTGACTGAGTGTGTGTGTGTGAGTGAGTGATTGTATGAGTGTGTGTGTCTGAGTGACTGAGCGTGTGTCTGTGAGTGACAGTGTGTGTGTGTGTGTGTCTGTGAGTGACTGTGCTTCGGTGTGTGTCTGTGAGTGACAGTGTGTGTTTGTGAGTGATTGTATGAGTGTGTGCATGTGAGTGTATGAGTGTGTCTGTCAGTGTATGATGAGTGTGTTTGTCAGTGTATGAGTGTGTGTCTGTCAAATCAGTGAGAGTATGTTTGTCATTGAGTCTGTGTGTGACTATCAGTGTGTCTGTCAATGAGTGTCAATCAGTGTGGGTCTGTCAGTGTCAATGAATGAGTGTGTGTCAGATCAATGAGTCTATGTCTGTCAGTGACGTCTGTGTGTTTGTCATTGAGTGTGTACAGAGTGTAGTGGAGCAGAGCGCGGTACAGGAGCTTCTGTTTCCTGTACCTGGCCAGACTGACAGGAGGTGCTCACAGAGAGAGCACTCCCTGTCAGTCCGTCCGGGTACAGAAAACTGAAGCTCCTTTAGGGGATCTGCTCCGCCCGGCAATGCAACAATAGAGGTAGGAGGCACACACCAGGAAGTGTGACCACTAAAGGGGTGGGGGGTGCACCAAGGGACAGGGAGGGAATGGGAGAGAAACACCAAGAGACAGGGAAAAAAGGGGGGAGGGGGAAAGGGGGGAGGGGAGAAGAACACTAAGGGACAGGGAACGGAAGGGACCACTAATGGTCAGGGAGGGGAGAGGGGCTGGTTAAGAGGCACATAGGTGAAGATTTCGGGGGGCGGAAAATGCATCTATGTACCTAAAAATCCAAGCACCGGCCCTGCATGACTCTGCAGAGGGGGGACTTCACAGCACACCTCACTTCTCACTTCCCAGCAGCTCCTGTCTAACTCCTCAAGGGCAACGCCTGACGTCGCGAGACTCGGGTAAGATTTGACAGGGGGCTGCTGGGAAGGGAAGTGAAAATGTTCTGCAGACCGAAAGGTGTAAAGGATTTTGCCACCCTAGGCAAAGATCCATTTTTGCCACCCCCTTATGTCACTCACTTTGCAGAGACGCGACGCCAGTATACACACACCACTACCGACAATACATAGAAACTCACTGACAGACAGACAGAAACTCTGACAGATAGACACTCACTGACTAGACACACACACCCACAGACAGACACACTACAGACAGACACACACTCACTGAAAGACAGACAGAGTCACTGACAGACACACACCTCACCGACAGTCAAACACTCACCTCCCTGGGGTCCAGCTGCGTCGCAGAAGTCTCACCTCCCGCCTCAAGCTGTTTAGTACATGCCGGGGCCGGAATGACGTTATATTCGCCCCGCATCACAGAGGGCGCCAGACCGTAAAGCGACAGCCTCCCCTCACCACCTGCATTCCCTGGTCACCGGTATTTGATGAAGGGTGAGCAGGCACCTGTCATCAAGGTAAGAAGGTGCCTGCTCTGCCTTACTGAAGGACACCTTGGGCACCTGGAGGAGTGGCCCGGTGCTGAAGGGGGGCGGCTCAAGAGTGGCTTGCACTGCGGCCTAAGACAGGGGGAGCCCACCAGGAAATATTCCAGCACCCCAGGCAAATGCCTAGTTCGTCTAACGGTGGCACGGGCCCCCTCTGCAACAAACAGGTAGCCTGAGGCCCTGAACTCCCAGAGCAGTCTGAGCTCTCCAGTACCGTCGGGCCCTGATGGCGGCCCTATTCCAGACCCCTAAAGTATGTGTGTCCTATTTTTCTCATTTTTGCAAAACGTGCAGATTTCAATAGAAATTGACACTTTTATAAAATTAACCTGGTTACACCCCATGGCTTTCAAGTAGACCTATTACTTCTTGATTTGGTTTGCAAAGTGGAAACTCATGAAACAGCCATTTCCCAGAGCAGCTGCCTTGCAAAGACTGCATTAGAAAATCTGGAATTGGACAGCCATATAAATTCTGGGCGGGGTTAGAAGGGGAGGGCTTACAAGTTTGAATTCCTGTTGGTAAGTTTCATCTGTAGGAAAAGGTTACTTATTGCACAAGGTTTGAATTCCTGTTGGTAATTATAAGGCATTTGATTTGATTAAGCTAGTTACTTGCTGTTGATTGCTGGTTAATTATCTATTGTTTGCAAATAAGCAGAGGCCTACCCAGGTGTTAAACATTCCTAGTGGGCGGTGATTTTAGGAGTTATATAAGGCCTGGTTCCATTAGCTTGTCTAATATAGCTTGTTGCTACTTCTAAGTGCTGTTTCTAAGTGTGTAGTTGGAGATATTCTGGAGAGTTTTACAGAAGCTTCAACTGTCTAAGAGTTGTGCTAAGAGCTTTCTTTCCTACTGTTACAGGTAAGATTCATCTGTAGGAAAAGGTTACTGATTGCACAAGGTTTGAATTCCTGTTGGTAATTATAAGGCATTTGATTAGATTACTTGCTATTGATTGCTGTTTAAATTAGCTATTGTTTGCAAATAAGCAGGGGCCTACCCAGGTGTTAAACATTCCTAGTGGGTGGTGATTTTAGGAGTTTTATATAAAGGTTGTTATCATTAGCTTGGCTAATATAGCTTGGTTGCTTCATCTAAGTGTTACTTCTAAGTGTGTGGTTGGAGACATTCTGGAGAGTGTTGCTTCTAAGTGTGTAGTTGGAGATATTCTGGAGAGTGCTGTTTCTAAGTGTGTAGTTGGAGATATTCTGGAGATAAACTGGAGGTAATCTGAGGTATTCAGGAGGATAAATAAAAAGTTAAGATTTGTTAGATTTAAATTATTCTCCTCATTGGAATGGCAGACTTAGTTCAGTGTAATAGTTGCTATGCATTTGTTTCACGTTCCACTTTTGGGAGGTTTGGTTATTGTCTAATCTGTAGACAGTTCTCTATCTTGCGGCAGGAGATTGTATTTTTGAAGTCTGAGATTTGTAAATTATCTGGTGAACAAACTCAGACTGGAACTACTGCAAAGCCACTGCCGCAGAGACATACTAGGAATGACAGATGGATTACTGTAGGATCTGGTAGACTTAGAGTTGTGGATAAAAGGCATTTTGCACAGTCTGTTGCTCTACATAATTCATTTTCTGCACTTTCAGAGTGTAATGGTGTTGTGGAGAGAGGCACTGAGGCTAGTGGTGTTGTGGAGAAAGGCACTGAGGCTAGTGGTGTTGTGGAGAGAGGCACTGAGGCTAGTGGTATTGTGGAGAGAGGCACTGAGGCTAGTGGTATTGTGGAGAGAGGCACTGAGGCTAGTGGTGTTGTGGAGAGAGGCACTGAGGCTAGTGGTGTTGTGGAGAGAGGCACTGAGGCTAGTGGTGTTGTGGAGAGAGGCACTGAGGCTAGTGGTGTTGTGGAGAGAGGCACTGAGGCTAGTGGTGTTGTGGACAGCGGCACTGAGGCTAGTGGTGTTGTGGAGAGAGGCACTGAGACTAGTGGTGTTGTGGAGAGAGGCACTGAGACTAGTGGTGTTGTAGAGAGAGGCACTGAGGCTAGTGGTGTTGTAGAGAGAGGCATTGAGGCTAGTGGTGTTGTGGAGAGAGGCACTGAGGCTAGTGGTGTTGTGGAGAGAGGCACTGAGACTAGTGGTGTGGAGAGAGGCACTGAGGCTAGTGGTGGTGTGGAGAGAGGCACTGAGGCTAGTGGTGTTGTGGAGAGAGGCACTGAGGCTAGTGGTGTGGAGAGAGGCACTGAGGCTAGTGGTGTTGTGGAGAGAGGCACTGAGGCTAGTGGTGTTGTGAAGAGAGGCACTGAGGCTAGTGGTGTTGTGGAGAGAGGCACTGAGGCTAGTGGTGTTGTGGAGAGATGCACTGAGACTAGTGGTGTGGAGAGAGGCACTGAGGCTAGTGGTGTTGTGGAGAGAGGCACCGAGGTTTCACTCCTCTTGCTCTAAAATGTTGTGCAGATGTCATGGAAAAACTTGTGTGAACTGACTGGCTGTAAGATAGTTAACATAAAGATGATTGTGTGCACTGTATAAAGAGGAGAGGGGATTCAGAGTTTGCGATTAGTGAGAGAAAGAAGATGAGACCAGTGTGGTTTGTACGAATAGACTGGGTTATTCTACGTTTTGGTATTAGCATTTAACGCCAACATATTCTGTAGCACTTTACAATTATAGATTGGAAATGTTTGACAGCAAAACATACGTAGGTGGTGTGTATTTCTAAAAATGCATCATTCTACCTACAAAAATTTGTAACTATATAGATCTATAAAATCAATTAAAAAATGGAAAATAAATCTGCCATGTTTGATTAATCTGCTTGCAATGCAAAGAAAACCGTGCTCATTAAAATTCCTACAAACACAATATAAATCTGACACAACTAGATTCCACTTTCTCAGTTTCCAGAGAACTATCCTATCTGAGCTACATAATATCTAAAAATACATTTACATTGTAAATGGCACCATTTGCGGCATTGGATGTGTATATTCTGTGTACTGCCATTTTGTCTTTATCGTAACTCTTTTTGATGCTTGCTTTTAATAGGCCTCTTTAAGACAAGCAGCGAATTAACCTTTTGGCAATGAAACCACGGGAATCGCTTTGTGTGTCCATTTACAGACGCACATGCAGAACTGTTAGCTTGACATACAAGGCAGTTCAAGTGCTTTTACACGTGTATACTGTAAACGTGATTGATTTTGTATATTTGTAGAATAAAGATGCTGTTTTAGTTTAAGGTAAACTTTTAACCTCCGTTAAAGCATTGCTACTGTCTGCCTATAGATAATGATAAAGAGGGTGATGCGGAGTATTTATTGCAGTGCTGCCATTAAACACTCCAAATACTCCAAATACAGCACTCAAAGTGAGCACTCAGCTCGTTGAAGTGCTTTATGTGTGAAGAATGTGTCCTTTTCTTCATTTTCTTCATTTTCTAAATGTAGCGATTTCAGTAGAAATTGTCACTTTGATAAATAAACCCTGTTACTCTTCAGTGTTTGGCAATCAGTCAGAAAGTGTTTCTTCCTGCTAGTTTAGCTCTGTGGAGCTAAACTCAAGGGACAGGCGCTTACAGAGAACATCTGCCTTTGAACGACTTCTCAATGAGCTGTGCTGGTCTGTGATTGGATGGAAGCTTACATGCGCTGCTGTCCTGCAAGGTTTCTCGATGAGAAGCCTCTGTTTATGCATTCCTCAGCACAGACAGGAAAGTATGGGTCAATGAAGAAGGGGAGGCTTACAGTAGCTGCATGGGTTGGGTTGCACATCAGTATACAATTGTTAGATAATAGAGCATACATTAGGGATGTGCATGGGGAAAAATTTGGGTTCGACTCGGCTCAGCTCGGCATTCTGAAATTCGGGACTTCGGCAATTCAGGACTTCGGAAATTCGGACCTTCAGAATTTCGGAATTTCGGGACTTCGTATGTTCTATTGCAGCCGCAGTATTAGGGAGCGATCTTCCAAAAGGCTGAAAGACCTAAATTGGTCTTTCAGCCAAATACTAATACTAATACTAAGTAAAAATTATCCTGAACGGTACGAAACTTGAAAAACAGTCTGATCACTAAGAGGTTAATACTCTCCTCTTTATTTACTGTTTCTTGCTATTCTCAGCCAATCTGCACCTTTCACTTTCAGGCACATCTTCTGCTATTTATGACACCCCACTCACCCCCTTCTCTAACATCAGTTGTTTTAAGAATTAAAGGATCACTATAGGGTCAGGAACACAAACTTGTATTCCTGACCCTATAGTGTTAAAACCACCATCTAGCCCCCCTGGGCCCCTCATGCCTCCATAAATATAGCAAAATCTTACTGTATTCAAGCCTGAAGCTGTAATTCTGCATGCTGTTTGCCTAAAAAAAAAACAAGCAGACTTCTGACATCATCAGAAGTGGTAGCCTGATCCAATCACAATGCTTCCCCTTAGGATTGGCTGAGACTGACAGAGGCAGATCAGGGGCAGAGCCAGCATGATTCAAACACAGCCCTGGCCAATCAGCATCTCCTCATTGAGATGAATTGAATCAATGCATCTCTATGAGGAAATTTCCGTGTCTGGATGCAGAGGGAGGAGATACTGGATATTTGGATGCATTTAAGGCAGCCATGACCCAGGACATCTGAGGATTGGCCAGTGAAGTTATCACTAGGATGTAATGTAAACACTGCATTTTCTCTGAAAAGACAGTGTTTACAGCAAAAAGCCTGAAGGTAATGATTCTATACACCAGAACAAATTCAATAAGCTGTAGTTGTTCTGGTGACTATAGTGTCCCTTTAAACTATCAGATTGATCAGTATTGCTTAAGACCTGAGGAAGAGAAGAAAACTCTGAACGCTTGTCTTTGAAATATTATGTTTGTCCAATAAAAATGGTATCATTGCATACTGCAATACTTTGGTATTTTGGCATCTTGTCTACTGGACTAATCCAATCCACACACATATACATATATATACTCCAACTCTTGGCTTTCGAAATGTCAGATTTTCTAAATGTGATAGACTTACCGAGATTCTTTTTTTTTTTTCTATCATGACTTAGCACTTGCGAGTATACTTCTGATTTGTGTAAAGAACGGAGAGCTATTTTAGAAGTTTCAATACATTAAAAAAACAGAGGGTGTTATGGGTCAGAAGTAGAAATTTTCTGGAGAAAATAAAATCTTTAGGTCCTAATATTTCCTTTTTAATATTAAGGCAGCACAATACAAAAATTCTTTGCCACATTGGTTTACATTTTCTATGCATTTATTTGCAGCTCCCATTAATATATTAGGTTTTGTTTTTTTTGTTTGTTTTTTACAGAATTTAGTATCTTTTCAACCAGTCAGTCAATCAGTCCATCCATAATTTCAGAGATTCCTGAGCAAAGGCAGGGGATTAGATGTACATTATAAGGTATTACATATTTTTGTGTTAGTGAATTATCAAAATAATGAAATTTAAAGAACTGATAAAAATCCCCTCTCTGCAATGTTTATCTATGCCATCTTCTTCTTGTAGACTACTCCATAAATTTGTACGCGCTCACTTTTTGTATTATTTAGTTAATATCTCACCATATATCCTTTCTAAGAGATTCAGGATGCCGGGGGGAATCCTGCTGTTAAGCATCACAGTTATGCATCCAGATGACCCTATTCACAGTCCTCTCATTCATCTACTGCAGGACCTGAGTCAAGCAGGGCCAACCACATATAATCAGTTTATCATTATAGCAAGTGGTGGCCTGTGTAATGCACCATGGGAGACCTTGAACTACATTATTTCCTGGAAAATTAATATCTGCAGTATCAAGCTTTTAAATGTATAGAAAACCACATGTGCCAAGCCGTTATAAAAAAATAAGTTTCCCTACCAGCCTGTCACATTTAGAAAATATGACATTCAGAAAGCCAAGTGAAGGATCCCATCGATCTGATCCTTTGCTGGGCTTTAGAAGAATTTTTTTTTTAGAGAAAGAGATATTTATTGTTAACCCCTTCACTACCAAGTTATTGCAAAGACATGACTGCCAGAGTTCTGATATCTTTTTATTGGACAGAAGTAGTTGGGTGTTGATATGACCTCTGCTGCAAACACATTATTAGAAGAGGTTAAAGGGTTACTCCAATCATCATGATGTGAGTAGTACCCTGGCCCAGTATTGCGGTAATGGTGCAAGTCATTTTGTAAGTGGGTAGCTTCATACTTGGGTTCCAACCAGGATTTGAGACTCCTTATAGCTCTGGTGATGTGCTTCTGGAGTCTGCACCACAGCGTCAACTGACTGCACTTAGCCAATGAATGAACTGTGCATGATAATTGGCACAGAATTGACATTAGCCAGCCCAGAACGCCACTGTACATAAAGACTCCGGGCACCATGACCACTTCAATTCACTGACTTGGAGCAACTCTTTAATTTTCTATTATAGTTTTTTCACATTATAAGTTCTTTGACAATACATTTGTGAGCTGCAGAGAAACTGGGATGATAATAAAATAATTCTTTAGGCACTTAGCTCAAGTATTTAATTCAGATACAAACTGTCCATTACAAGTGCAGAGTACACATCTCTTTGCTTCTGGGCTGATGAAATACGCTAAAAATTTGAAGGAAACGTGTTGGTGACACTTTGATGAATTGCACATTCCCATTCCCATTTTTGTGTGATTCCACTACTGTATGTATGTGTGGGGCAGTGTGTGTATGGAGGGTCGTGTGTGTGTGGGGGGCAGCAGTGTGTGTGGGGCACTGTATGTGTCTGTGGGGCAATGTGTGTATGGGGGGCTGTGTGTGTTGGGCAGTGTGTGTGGAACAGTGTATGCATGGGGGGGAAGGAGGGTTGGGAGGCTTTTTAATAATGTTTTTTTTTTTTTTAAATCTAATAAAATAAACATAAACATAAACATACATTTTTCGATCCCTGGTGGTCCGTGGGGATTCCCTGGTGATCCCAGTGGTTAGAGGGAACTCTAGCCCGTAGCTCCAGGCAGGGGCGTTTTAGCCGCGAGGCAAACAAGGCATTTGCCTTGGGCGGCATTTTTCAGGGGGCGGCAAAAAACGCCGCCCCCCAAATGCCCAGGCAAATGCTTTGTTAGCCTCGCGGCTAACTGACATGCCCGAGCGGGCGGACGACGCTGGGCAGGCGGCTGGCGAGGGAGCTCTTCCCCTGAGCGGTGCGCTCAGCTCCCTCGCGCGCCGCAGAGTGAGGCTGGGAACCGGAATATGACGTCATCTTCCGGCTCCCAGCCTCACTTTGCGGCGCGCGAGGGAGCTGAGCAGACCGCTCAGGGGAAGAGCTCCCTCGCCAGCCGCCTGCCCAGCGCCGCCCGCCAGCCCAGCCGGCATCCACTGGACCACCAGGGAGGTAATGAACCCCTCCCTCCCAGCACTCCCAAAGGTAAGGGGGGGGGGGCTAAATAAAAAAAAATAAAAAAATGTGTTAATGTGAGTGTCTGTTAATGTGTGTGTGTGTTTTGTTAGTGTGTGTCTGACTGTGTCTGTTAGTGTGTATGTGTGTGTGTCTGACTGTGTGTCAGTGAGTGTGTGTTTGCCTGTGTGTGTTTGCCTGTGAGTGTGTGTGTGTCTGTTAATGTGTGTGTGTTTGTTAGTGTGTGTGTGTGTGTGTCTGCTAGTGAGTGAGTGTGTCTGTTTGTGTGTGTCTGACTATGTTTGTCTGTTAGTGTGTCAGTGAGTGTGTGTGTATCTGACTGTGTGAGTGCGTTTGCCTGGGAGTGTGTGTGTTAGTGAGTGTGTGTCAGTTAGTGAGTGTGAGTGTGTCTGTTAGTGTGTGTGTGTTTCTGTTAGCGAGTGTATGCGTATCTGTCAGTGAATGTGTGTGTGTGTGTATTTAGAAGGTGGGGGGGGGTTGGTGCAGGGGGGGTTGGCGCGGGGGGAGGGGAGGGGCGCCTGCGTTTTGTCCTGCCTAGGGCAGCACAAAACCAGGATACACCACTGGCTCCAGGGCTAGGGTTCACTCTCGCGAGCAACAGCGGCAATTCTCCGTGCTCGCTAGAGTAGAACCCAAAGGAGCTGCAGGCTGAGCTCCCGGGTCCTCTCCCCTCCCCTGCCGGCTGCCAGCAAGGCACATTACAGGGCTGGCACTTTGACAATGCCAGCCCTGCATTAGCCGGCAGGGGATATTCTCGGGGGGGTGGGGGAGCAATTGCCCTGTTGCCCCCCCCACTGGATCCGCCACTGGTGCTGGGTTGGTGCTCCACCTTCTCCGACGTCATCCGCATCAGGCCCTCCCCATAGGAAAACATTCTATCAGTCCTTTCCTACGGTGATTAACTGATGATGAGATGTTAACATTGCAGTAGAGTAGATCTAGCAGAGCATGAGGACGTCCAGCGTCAGTTAGACAACCTAAAGTCCTACCAGACAGCCACTAGAGGCGCTTCAGGGATCTTACCGGACTTTAGATTGAGTAACTGACTCTGGACGTCCTCATGCTCTGCTAGAGGTTGTCTAAGTACTGCAATGTTAACATTGCTGTTTCTATAAAACTGCACTGGTTTACATTGCAGGACTGAGGGCAATAGATACACTATTCAATGAGCTGAAGTGGCCTGGGTGCCTAAAGTGTCCCTTTGAGGTGAAACTGTCAAGGACCTGCAAGCCAGTAAACCTGATCATTTATGTATTGATTCCAGACGTAAAAACATTGATAAAATGTAGCAGATTTTGTAATAATGGAATCTGGGTATTCAGGTTGTAAATGAATTCCTGCAGTTACTGGCTATGACACTTCATGGAATCAGATTTTGAGTCTAAGCAGGTATGAAGATATTGTTGGTTTATGTAAATCAGTTCAGATAACTGCACACTTGTAGGTCGCAGACCCAGAATAATGATGAAACGCAAAGGGAAACTCATCTTGCATACTGAAATTTAACAAGAGGTGACTGCTGCTCTGAAATAAAAGAAAAAAATGTTCAGTAGAATCGCTTTTATGTGATTTAAAAGGACTTTAACATGTTAATATCAAAGGTAGGGTTTGTATTGAATCTTTGAAATGATACTTTTTTTTAAAAAGGAGATAATTATGATTCTTCTTGTATGGTTAGATGGTTAGACGAACTCAGATGTAGAAGCATTCTTAATTGGTTTGTGTTCTTTAAATTAACCTTTAACCTGCCAACATGCTCTGCCTACATTCCGGCCAGGTAGAGATGGGCAGGGAATAGAGCAGGGATAATGGGATGTCCTGTTTCTCAAAGGAGGTGATTCTGCTCATCAAAGGGGGCAGATCCATCTGGCAAAAGCGCTCAATGCATGGTCCTAGTGCCCAGTCCCCTCCTAAATCTTGAAATCTGTCAGCAGATCTCAAAATGTGGGACAGGTTCCCAGGACTTGTATTTGCTGAGGACCCCAAAATGCATGATTGCTTAAAGGATAGCCTTAGTTATGTCTTACACATCAAGTTCAAAGCTCTACAATATTTTGTCAGTTTTTGTAGCCTAATTGGGAACTCTAGAAAAAGTTGGATTTTCAAGACTTGGTGAAGATCATTTACTAGCAAAATATAGCTGCAAAGATGCAACTTATACAGCTTAAAGGTACACTCTGGACACCATGACAACTTCACTAAAATTACGTTATTATGGTGCCAGTTGGTCCCCGTTGCTGGCTCACTTTACGGGGTTAAACTGTTCTTGAACAATTTAACCCCAGAGTCTGTACTCCAGTGCTTAATCTCCCCACTTCTCTGCCCTTCCGTTTTCTTAAAATTTTTAAAATCGAAATGTTCTTGTAGAATCCGACAGTGGCGCTTCTAATCGGCTGAGAGCGGTCATCTGACACTCTCAGTCAATCAGTGACTCCCCTATCCTCAAACTGGTTCATAAAAGGCAAGTTTCTTTTAAAGCCAGTTTTATGAATGGGGAGTCACTGATTATCTGAGAACGTCAGCTGACCACTCTCAGACAATCAGCGGCATTTTTTTCATTGTGTATATCACTTTGTATATAATTAAGACATCTGCTTGTTTAATACTTACTATATTTAACATAGCACTAGGGAATCAATTTCATGGGTATGTATATATTTATTTCCTGATGAAAGTTTTAAATACAACTTAGACATTAAAAGTCCCAATTGTGTAGAGAAAAGTCCATTTATAAGACTGAAATGCTGAAGATGGATACATATATAATAAAAGCTTGCAAATTAATGTATCAAGTCCATTAAGTTCTTGCCTAAACCGATTGAGAAATATATATATATAATGTATCACCTTATATTACTTACTTATGAACCAAGAGAGCGAAGGGGAAGCAGAGAGTGGGCTTTAGTGGTAAGGTGTTAATTAAGCAGATTAATTAATTGATTACATGACGTTTAACCCTGTTTGCACACACTGCATGTACAGAAGGGAAAGGTCCCCCACTTCTGTATGGCTGCTATCAGTTTAAACAGCAGTTCAGACATCATCAGTTTAAATCATCCTGTGTGATGATATGAATTGCCCTTCAGGAATAAACTATTTATCCTATAATCCCCTGCTAGATAGAGTATTATAGGATAAGATCTGTCCTTATAATGCCAGATTTAGATACTGGAGTGTCTCACCTGACGTGGGAGAGACGTTTGCATGGACATAAAAACATGAAAAGCTGTGTACTTTTACTTTTTTAAATGTGGTGTCTTGTCAATGTTTTGTTTAATGCAATATATATATATATATAGCTTTTTTTTTTTTGCATTAAACAAAACATTGACAAGACACCATGTAGCGGAGAGCTGGTCTTTCACAGGTTAACTCCACTAAAGATCCCAGTGAGGCTCAGGAACAAGTAATAAAATACCATAGAATAATAATCACAGCAAGCAAGGCAATCCACGAATATCCCCCTACAGATCCCAATGACTGGACGACACACAGCATCAGGAGCAGAACTGAATTTTTAATCACTCAACCTTCTTTTAAAGCTTTCTCCCATGCAAGGGAGGGATTTACAGTAATTACACAATACACCAATCATACATGAGTTGCCACCCACACATCCCCTCCCCTTAGTATGACTCATAATCCAATTATGCAGGACACAGTTCCCCTGGTTTTCTGGTTGTACCCCTAAACATAGGGGTACCCCTTTAAATATTACATCCCCTGGTAGCCCTGATCTGGTTGAGACACATATCCAAAAATCACCCAGATCGGACCAGGGGTTCGGGAAATTCCTGGAGGTAATAAAAAGACCGAAAAGGGAATAAAATACACAAATGACTTGGGTTATGGAGATTGGGGAGGATTCGGGTAAACCCCCTTGTTCGCAGGGTTCTTTCTACCGAACGGGAGCCGTTCGGTAGTTCCTACATGAATTGATGGTACTGTTGAGGTCTTAGCAGTGCTTGCCTAACCGAGTGTCCGATTTAGGTTCCAGACACTCAACGGCAAAACACCGCTGTTCGGGAGTTTGAGATGGCCGCCACCACGTGTTCGTCTCCCGAATGGCGGCCACCCAGAGGACAAAGCACACACTGCACGGATTGCCATTTACCCATTTGCAACATTGTTGCGAACGGTAATTGGAGGCACACTTATTACTAGGGTGGTTCGATTGTTCGGTAGTTTCACTTGCATAATACCTAGAGTGATTTTACCGAACAATCAGCCGAATGCTGCATACACTTACATACATATGGCAAAATTTAATCGAACACATATGAATACACATAAGTCTGAGGATAGCCCAATGCCATCCGCTACACACCACATTTAAAAAAGTAAAAGTACATAGCTCTTACTCTGTATTTCTAATCCATTAACAGACAGGTGAGATTGTGAACAAATATTAGCTTTAAAGCAGATCTGTAAACTTTGGGTGTCTTTCCATATTTCGCAACTACCTCAGAAACGGAATGATCTAGCAGAGGTCTGGTGGCCGTGGGATGCATGGGAGGTGAGTTCATTACAAATTCCCTGTTCCCCCCCAAAAAACCATCTACAAAATCTCTCACCCCTTTACAAAACCCCTGCCCACTCCCTTCTACAAAACCCCTTCCCACCACCTTAGAGTACTATCCATACAAAATAAATAAAAATATCAATATCAGCAAGCAGACACTCCACTTACAATTGATGGTCTGCTTGCTGCTCCTGATGCTGACTCTGGCCTCCGTCTGGACGCCGTTTGCACTCAGGAATCCTGTCAGGAGTCCATGGAGGAAGGCGGGGCACATCGGTGTGCATTGTGCACCCTTCGCATGCATTCTTGCTCCTCCAGGGTAAAGTAGTGCAGCCAGCCATGATCTACCAGCATCGCCTTTGCGATCGACTTGTAGATCGCGATCAACGTATTGGGCACCTCTGATCTATGGTCTACAGGGGATCCGGTAAAAAAAAAAACATGGGATCCTTCATAAACAAAGGGTGTACCCCACAGCCGTCATTTTTGCAGGCTGCTAGGATTGGCTAAATGTTGACAGAAGAGCTTCTACTGTTCTCCACCGCAGGCTTTACCATAGTCCCTACTTTGTATTATGTTATCTCGGGTTTGTGTTGGAATTTCAGTGAAATACCAGACGGATCCGCTTTAATCCTTTATGAAGGATGTGTCCAGATCAATTAGAATAATGAGAGGATTCAATGTAATAACATATCTTCTCCCTTTAATGCAATGAAAATAGGTAAAGAAAAAAGATTTCACCTTCCACATTTCTGCAGTTTCCCACAATTTTGAGAGATTGTCTACAGCTGATCCCTCCCTGTTTCTGTCTAAGCTCCACCTACCAGGAGCCTTTTATTCTGATCTATGTCTTAATCTTATCCCATAAACACTGCCAAGTAGGTGATTATGGGATCATATGACCACAATTCCACATCTGTCACATCAGTCACCTTGAACTGCTCGATACATTGAAAGCTACTATACCACAGAGGTTGCAATGTAGACACAGCCCTGTTCACAGTTTTGCAAATGCGGCTGTTTGTAGTGATTGCCTGAGCCACTGGTGCATTGGGCCCAGCTCCGTGTATCCTTGTTAGATGTGTGGCATGTCCACAAATAGGATGAAATACACACAAATGAGGAAATGAAAGCAACTGTCTTGCTGTGATAGAACCATAGCGGGTGACGTATAGCTGCAGCATTATATATATATATATATATGTTTGTTTGGTTTTTTTACTAATGGCTGCATTTCTAAATCACTTGCAACTGGGAGAGTTATTGCAGAGTGCCATAAGCTCTGAAGACATGTAAGGGACTTTTTTCAAACAGGGCCTTGAGACCTCATTGCACAGCCCTAAAATCTAGGGGATCAATGAAACATCATTCACAAATAAAGGACATTGGCATCAAAGCAAAGATAGTTTGAATAAATAAAAACCCATAACTGATTTCCTATATGCAGGTACTCCAGAATCATCCAGATTCCTCAGTGTGCCTTCATTTTGTAGGAGACTTTCTAATCTGTCTTTCCTGGAAGTGAATTAGTCATAATAACCTTGCAAAGTAAATCATGCTTTGTACAGCCGATGCATTGTTCCTATGACAACGGCTGCACATAGATGACATTTCTTTATTGATAAAAATCATCTTTGTAGTATTGATGAGCCTAACTCGAAATTCTGTGGGTAAATAAAAAAAAAAAACTTGCTCATACAACATTGTATCACCTAAACATAATTTAAATATCATAAAATTCTCGTATTTTATGATATTTGTATGCGTCACTGAAATCGGAGTTGACTCAGAGCATATTCCCGTGTTCAGTGGTGTATCCTGGTTTTGTGCATTAAAAATTCAGGCTAACCCCCTCCCCCCCCCCCACCGCCATTTCCCCTACTCCTGCCAGCCCCCCTTCCCCGCCTTCTAAATACACACACACATTCACTGACAGACTCACATACTCTCTCACTAACAGACACACACAAACTAACAGACACAGACACACACACACTAACAGACACACACAGACACACACATTAATAGACACAAACACACACACAGCCGGCCGGTGACTGCAGGTGGTGAGGGAGCACTGATTCTCCTGTTCAGCTCCCTTGTGCGTCACTCCAGGTGACCAGCATCACTATCAAGGGAGCTGAGTAGAGAGCTTACTAATCAATGCTCCCTCGCCAGCACCGCACACCCGCCTGGATTGTTAGTTAGCCGTCAGGCTAAAAAGACATTTGCCTGGGCATTTGGGGATGGCTTTTTTTGCCGCCCCCTGGAAAGTGCCGCCCACGGCAAATGCCTTGTTTGCCTTGTTTGCCTCGCGGCTAATACGTCCCTGCCCGCGTTCTATGTAATTCTGTTACATAATTACATAACTCCAGCTCTCTGCAGCTTAACATACTCTGATTTTGAAAGGCTAATGTCACTCTGTATCTTTGGAAGCTGCTTATGTGCTTTATCCAAAAAGTTAGAAATGCTTAATGAAGTTCTAAATGATTTAGGCTCAGTCCCATCAGTTCTTTTTAAAGTTGCATTCTTCTGATTTGCTTTATGAAAATGACTTAAAGCAAGCATGTTATACTCAGAGGCTAGCAAGGACCAAATAAACAAGGTTTATGTTTATGCGGGCCGCAAAAAAACCCTGCAAATTTTCACCCCCTCTACTAAATCCCAGCCCCCCCTTCTACTAAACTCCAGCCCCCTCTCGTCTACTAAATCCCAGTCCCTCCTCGTCTACTAAATCCCAGTCCCCCGTCTACTAAACCCCTGCCCCTATTTAAAAAAAATAAAAAAAATAAAAAAAACAGCCAACAAGCAGTGTCCAGAGTCCGACCTCTGGCATACCTCCAATGGCCCCATCCGTACTTTAAAAAAGCGGATCCTCCCATTACTCCTTGAAACCCTCACACACGCTCACTGATACACACTCACTGACAGACATACACACACACTGACAGACACACAGAATCACTCCGACACACACATACACTCACAGACACACACACTGACAGACAAACACACACACACAGACAGCCATGCACGCAGACAGACACGCAGACAGCCATACACCTATACACACAGACAGACACACACACAGCCATACACATACACAGCCATACACACAGACAGTCATACACTTATACACACAGACAGCCAGACACACAAACAGTCAGACACATACACAGTCATACTTACAGACAGCCATACACCTATACACACAAACAGCCATACACACACAGCCAGACACCTATACACACAAACATCCATACACACACACACAGCCATACATACAGAAAGCCACACACACATACAGCCGTACACACAGCCATACACCTATACACACAGACAGCCATACACCTATACACACAGACAGCCATATACATACACAGCCATACACCTATACACACAGACAGCCACACACCTATACACACAGACAGCCATACATATACACAGCCATACACCTATACACACAGACAGCCATATATACAGACAACCATACACATACACAGCCATGCACCTATACACACCGACAGCCATACACAGACAGCCATTCACCTATACACATACACAGTCATACACCTATACATAGAGGCAGCCATACACACACAGCCATACACATATACACACATACAGCCATAAACATACAAACACACACACAGACTGGGTTGTTTCTAAAACAAATATGGAGAACAGGACTAAACAGTGAAACAGTGAAGTGTAGCATGAGCATATTAGGGAGAGGGAACCAGAGCCTGGATCAGCCGATCTCCATTAGCGGTGGAGCTGAAATGCTTGCAAGAGAGTTGAGATGAACTTCGATAGAGCAGCACCAGAGCAGGACTACTCTCCATCACCATACTTGCATGAGAGCCGTCATCCCCGAACCGCAGACCTGGAATATTGTATGCACCAAATTGTTCCCCCTCCAGGTGCAGACTATAGATCTACACGTCGACAAGTGATCTTCGATCTGCATGGATGGTGCTGGTGGGCAAAACCTCGAGAGGCTCTCAGTCTAGGAACATAACTCATGAGGTGAATGGGCTGTGTCACAGCTTACCTTAGTTGGGAGTCCGGTAGGCAGAGATTTGTGCTCACCCTTGCAGATATACACAGCCCAATGTGATAAGATTAGAAACCACCAGGACTGTGAATCAGTGCACGGGGGCTGTGCATGAAATGTGTTTCCAATATGCGGTACAGACAAGGGCAAATTCAAAAGAGTCATCAGACACGGTTCCAAAAGTCAGAGCAGGCAGCTAACAGGCAATAACGGATAATCCAAGAAGAAAGGTTCACAAGCCAAGTCAGTCTTAGGAAACAACAAACTGACACTGCCCTCAAGGAGAGGCAGTGTTATATACCTTGAATAATGATCCATCTGCCTTAGGTGGTCCTTGATACACAGGTGCAGCCACAGATAAAGTCCAGCCCCCTAACGCTGGAAACAAGGCAAGGTTTAACATCAAGCTGAAACATGACCTGAAGTGTGGTTCAATACTGTGACAGCCTGTTGCTGAATGTTGTTGCCCCTGGGTGGTCTTCTGCTCTCTGGCTGTGCACTTCTCCGTTTAGAAGACTTTTGCTTAGATAGAGATACCTGACTTCGTGTAGCCAAAAGCCCCAAAATATCTTGTACAGGTGCAGCAGAATATGATCAGCATAGCTGCAGTGAGGTTGCAGAGTCTTTCCCAAATCCCATTTGTTAGATGAATTGGCAGCCACCATCTTAGATGATTGTGATGACTGGTAAGTGTCATGTTTGTGGCTGAGACAGCACAGGGCCGTCCAGTGGGGGCCATGAAATACCCCACTGGTCTGGGAGGCATGGGAAGAAGGAGTGTAGCGACCCCATATGGCAATGTCGAGACCAGGGAGATTAGCTGCCTGTTCCCAGCTCCAACCGTGGCAAACCACATCAAGAGTTCTTTGGAGGAAAATCACAAGTGAGGTCTCAGAATACCTGTGTGGCACACGGTAAACTGTGTAGTAGATTGGTGCCCAAATTTATCACCAAAAATCTGCCTAGTAGTCAGGAGCTCCTGTACCACACATCTGGACAGTCTGAAGGTCAGGCTTCACCCCTGGGTTAAACCCAAAGTCTGTGTTCCAATGCCAGATCAGTCTGCCTCTGTGTCTTCCTCAACTGACCGCTCTCAGCCAATCAGAGAAAAGGCAGTGTTTACTACCTTACTAAACAAAAAGCAAGTATTGCACTTTAAATTATACTTAACATCCAATGATCAACAAGGAATTCTGTAAAAAAAATTACAAACACAATCTAGTACAGATTATCTTTATTACAAATATAAAATCATAAATACACACATATGTGGGTTACACTCACATTTACCAGAGCCCTATGAACCCTGGCTCTGGGTGAGAAGAGCTCAGACCAGAAGAACTTTACTCCAAATAATGATGATCTTTATGTACAATGGTTGCAGGGATGACAGAACCAGGAAACCCCAATGGCATAGTATAACATGAATTTTACTATAAAAAACAGATTAAACCTGCCTACACGAAGCAACAGTGAGTATACCATACAGAAATCACACAAACAAGCAGAACGCGGCATAAACCACCAACTTGCATGCAATACTTCCAGATTTCGTCAGGTGTTGGGTCCAAGCTCCACCTCCACAAGCGACTTATGTCTTGATGCTTTTCACCCGCCTCTGTTCCTCTGGGCTTCCTCAGACTACATCCTACTTCCCTCCTTTGCCTTTTAAGGCTGACAACTCTGCCCTTATTCAGCTCCCATTAGTTAGAAATCGTAATAGGGCCGAGGGAAGCTAGCTATATAACCATATAACCTCTTTTGGGAATCATGTCAAATGTCCGTTTCTATTAAAATTATTATTTTACATCCATAATGACCATCTATATTATAAATTTACATAAATCATGAAATCAATATATCAAAACATCTCAGGAGATGTGGGAGGTTGAGGAGAATGGGGGGGTGAGGAGAACGTGGGAGGGAGGGGGGTGAGGAGAACGTGGGGGTTGAGGAGAATGTGGGGGGGGCCACTAAAGGGAGGGGGTGGTGGAGAGACCACTAAGGGAGGGGGGTGAGCAGAGACTACTAGGGGAGGGTGGGGGGAGAGGAGAAACCACTAAGGGTGGGGGAGGAGAGACAGGTAATGGGGAATTCCCCCCCAGCTCCGCCACCCCCCCCATGCTGCAGCCGCCCGAGCGCTCTGCAGAGTGCCTCAGGCGGCTGCAGCTTTGCCCGGGCGGTGCCTCAGCGCTCCCTCCTGTCACTCCCTCTGTTGTAGTGTGGCCGAGCCCTGTATCATGGTCCGCGGGTACAGGGAGCATCTGTCTCCTGTACCTGGCCGGACTAACAGGAAGTACACACTGAGTGTGCACTTCCTGTTAGTCCGGCTGGGTACAGGAAACAAAAGCTCCCTGTACCCACGGACCATGATACAGGGCTCGGCCATGCTACAGCAAAGGTGGGGGGGGGAAGAAGAATTGACAGGGAGGGAGGGGGAGTGACAAGGGAGGGGGGGAGAAAGAGAGTGAGGGAGGGAGGGGGAGAAGAGAGTGACAAGGGAGGGAGGGAGGGGGAGAAAGAGTGACAAGGGAGGGAGGGAGAGGGAGAAAGAGTGACAAAGGAGGGAGGGAAGGTGGGAGGGGAGAAAGAGAGTGACAAGGGAGGGAGAAAAGAGTGACAAAGGAGGAGAGGGAAAAAAGTGACAAAGGAGGGAGAAAGAAGTGAAGCAAGGGAGGGAGAAAAGTGACAAGGGAGGGGAGAAAGAAAGTGAAAAACAAAGGGAGGAGGGAGGGAGAAAAGTGGCTCAAGGAGGGAGAAAAGTGACAAGGAGGGAGAAAAGAGTGACAAAGGGAGGAGGAGAAAAGTAAACAAAAAGGGAGGGAGAGAGGGGGAGAAAGAGAGTGACAAGGGAGGGAGAGAGGGACTGACAAGGGAGGGGGGGAGAAAGAGACTGACAAGGGAGGGGGGGAGAAAGAGAGTGACAAGGGAGGGAGGGAGGGGGAGAAAGAGAGTGACAAGGGAGGGAGAGAGATTGACATCCATCTCACACACACACACAATCATGCAAACCTTACACACACAGAAACACACAATGCATTCCTTACACACACTAAATGTACCCCTTACAGACACACACACTGCATCCCGTACATACACAGAAACACACCTTGCAGCCCTTACACATACAAACACAGATTCACACAATGCATTCCTTACACACATATCAGGACATCCCCTACACACTCCACCCCCTGTGAACAAACTCATTGGTGGAACATGAAGGTGGACCCTGGGACCCAGACCTTGAGCTGTGTAAAGGACCCCCAAAAAATGGAGCTGCTTCCCGTTCTCCCAGAACATTGATTTTTGTGACCACAGTTACAAACCGCCTCCAGAGAGCCTGTTCTACACCAGACCAGTGGAGCCAGACTGCAGCTAGAGCCCATCATCATCCTCATCTGGTTGTAAGTAGGCAATCTAGTATATTATTCGTGGCACTAATCTCTAATTTACCTCACATTAAAGAAACACTATAGTCCCCAGAACCACTGCAGCTTAATGTAGTGGTTCTGGTGTCTATAGCCTGTCCCTGCAGGCCTTTTAATGTAAACACGGTGGCACTCCAGCACTGGCGTTAGTTAACATGGCAGATCATATGGGTGGGGCATTGTGATGTCACATGGGGGGGCGGCAAACTTTACTTTTGCCTAGGTCGGCAAAAATCCTTGCACCGGCCCTGGCCGAGTGTCACGTGACTACCCGGCGCTCAGTCTGACACTGCGCCTGCCAGACGTCCAGAGGTCCCCCTGCTATGTCAGGTAAAAGGGGGGACAAAGGTAGAAAAATAATTGGAAGGGTTTAGGGGGGCTACTAATATGGATGGGGGGAGGGGTAGGTAGAAAAATAATTGGAAAGGGTTAGGGGGGCTACTAATAAGGATAGGGGGAGAGGGGTAGGTAGAAAAATAATTGGAAGGGTTTAGGGGGGCTACTAATATGGATGGGAGGAGGGGGGAGGTAGAAAAATTATTGGAAGGGGTTAGGGGAGTACTAATATGAATGGAAGGGGTAGGGTGGGTTCTAATATGCATGGAAGGGGTTAGTGGGTACTAATATGCATGGAAGGGGTTAGGGGGGTACTAATATGCATGGAAGGGGTAGGGGGGTTAATATGCGTGGAAGGGGTAGGTGGGGTTCTTTTGTGCATGGAAGGGGTAGGGGTGGTTCTAATATTCATGGGAGGGGTAGGTGGGGTTCTAATATAAATGGAAGGGGTAGAGACGGGTAGTAAAATGTATGGAATGCATTTCTGACAGTGTCACTGAATGGCAGTTAGGAAATGCAGTCACCCTAAGTCAGGGGCAGTATTACACAATCTGTATATGTATAAAAAAATATAAAAAGTAATCTGCAAAGTACAAAATGTTTGTGTCATATGTCATGCTAAAAATTAAGCTAGGAATGTGCATATTTTTTTAAAATAATTTTTAGAATAATGATACAGACATTTTATTTCTTACATTTGTGATGATTCTTTTTTCCTCTCTATATTCAAGAGACACTATAGTCACCAGAACCAAAACAGCTAAACGTAGTAGTTCTGGTGTCTATAGCATGTCTTTGCAGGCTTTTTAATGTAAGCACAGCCATTTCGTCAAAAGGCAGTATTTACATTACTGATGAGGAATACCTCTAGTGGACACTCAGATGGCCACTAGAGGTGCTTCCTAGTCGAGACATGAATGCCGCCCTATGAAGTATCTGTGCATGTGCGGCAAAGCTGCGCATGCGCACCAGAGAGCAATGACGCTTCTGAATAGAAGCGTTTTATTGCTCCCTGCTCGCACCCTCCTATTAAGTCATTTTGATGAAATAGGGGGCGCGGCATCAGGAGGATCCCGGCACTGTATCCAGGTAAGTAAAATCCCTTCCCTGTAGTGATCCTTTAAAGTTATTATTTAATCATTTATATAGCGACTGCAAATCCCGTAGCGCTGTGCAATGGGATAAACAACTCCTAGTTTACGGAATAAGAATATACCCGGCGAGTAAAAATGCTATCCCCCCCAGATTTTTGTTGGGTTCCTACGCCCATGACTAAACCTCAAATGATTCTCTGGCTATTTATGTAATTCAAAGAATCATGGGAGTTGTAGTTCAGCAACATCTGGGGGGCTGGAGTTTGAGGACCCTTGATATATAGTCTTTGGAAAACAAAGCTGTATTTCTAAAGCTAAAGTGTCCCTCTGCCCCCCTTCCTTTGTGGCCGCCCTCCTCCTGTGACAATTAAAGGTTTAAAACCCTTTAAAATACTTACTTTATTCCAGCACTGAACGCTGTCTCCTTCGACGTCAGTGCAGACACGGAACCTAGTGCGCATGCGTGGGTTCCATACGTGCAATAGGCCTTCCACATAGGAAAGCACTGATTCAGTGCCTTCCTGCGAGGGGTTTGAAGATGCTGGATAAACTCATGGATAGCATGAGGACGTCCAGTGTCGTTTCACAGAGACCATCTTAACCCTTCAATATAAACATTGGAGTTTCTCTGAAACTCAATGTTTCAGATCTCAGGGTTAAGGAGACAGGGACCGCACAACCAGACCACTTGAATGAGATCCCTTTAAGAGTTTGGAGTCAAATTCAAGGGGGGGGGAGCCCATCTTAAAACTTCACCGTCTCTCACTGTCCTTTTCTCTCTTTTCTTTATCTTTTTCTCTACTCTACCATTTTCTAGGCTTCTCTCTGTTTTACCTGCTCCTTCTGTGAGCATGTTGTACTACCCTGCATCCTTGTATCGTTATTGATGCTGCTCGTTTCCAGACAAACTCCTCCTCTGACATCAATACTCTAGGCTGCTGCCTTCCATGACATTATAGCAGCACCAGTTGACGCTCACATTTTGGCACAGCAAAATTATACTGACCTATTATGTTTTTTAATGCCCATTTTAGCCTTCTCTGCATCGTTTCTGATGCCCTGTCATGGTTCCTGTGTCTGTGTATTTGATTCTTGTTTTGCTATTGACTGTTGGCTTGTAACTGAATATTCTGTGTTCTGTGATCCTGACCTTCGCTCTTTTTGCTGACTTTATGAAGTGCTGACCTCTTCTAGCCTAGACTCTGTTTTGCAGTCATTTCTTGCTTATCTTTACACTTCTACATTAAGCCAGGCGACTAGACTTGATGTTTTGTTTCTGAACTGCGGTTTGTCTGAATGTGGTCCAATTGGCTGATCAGTTGAAATCCCGAACTCCAAACTGACACGAACCTGAATCCCAACCCAACCAGAATAGGCAATGGCTTAGCGTGTTCGTTACGGTTTGTGATTCTGACCTCTGCCTGTGGCACCAAATAAAGAAACGATTTGATGGAACAAAAGATGATTAGTGGACAGGAAACAGTCACTTTGGATTTTATTCACAGATCAAGTGAGAAAATCTAACCAGTACAGGCAAAAACAGGAGGAGCAGTGAAAAACCCCAAATCTACATATTTATATATATTATAAATTTACCGAGCATTCTGTTTTCCCTATATTGATTACTTTTTCTCACGTGATCTATGAAGCAAATAGCAGGAAAGTTTTCCCATCAGTGTACTACAAAATATATACATAATGAATTATTATTATTTTATACCCTTTTGTTTTGTTTGTACAATTTATTTCCTGTATCATTTTTTCATTACCAAAATTCTGCTGCCCCAAACCAGCATTTGGCCAAAATCGCAAAAAAAAAAAAAAATGTTGTTTTTGGAGAAAAATGGTTTGGCTGAATCAAATTTTGTTGCTGCACACAAGTCTACTTGCCATCTTAAGGATGGTTGTACACTCTTTACTATATTACTATACTGTCTCTGGTTTGTGTTTTGTGTGTGGGTGAGATCCAGAAGGTCCATACCATTCATTACGCTTTTTCTTCACCGCCGCTTTACTCTACAATGCTCTGTGTCTTCCAGTATGCACAGGATATTCTAATGTTTTATTATCATAATAAATATAAATAAAGATTGACCAAAGAAATAAAGGACAGCCAAACCAGGCACTTTTATTGTGGTTAATATTTATTCTTCGAATTCTTGAATTGTATGACCGGTCCATTGCTTGCCATCTTTGGTAACAAGATGCATCACTCATATACTATGCACACAGAGGTCTGATAGACAAAGACAGCCCTGTGTGAATTGCCAGACCTTCCTGTATGATTAAAATATTAAAATAAAACACCCCAGAAATCAACCATTGGGAACATGCTGTAAGGCAGGGGTGCCCAAAAGGTAGATCCTCAGATGTTGCAGAACTACAACTCCCATGATGCATGCCTTTAGCATGCATTTAAAATGACAAAGCATCATGGAAGCTGTAGTTTTAAAACATATAGGGATCTACCTTTTGGGCTGCCCTGCTGTAAGCGATAAAAATCTCAATTACCCGTTAGTATCACCAAATATTGTAGATGAACAAGATTCCTCTAAATCTTCATATGACAAATCTACAAAAAGAATCTACAAAAATAAGTGTAACCAAATGCTGTGCTTATTTTTGTAGATTGTTTTGTCTGGCTTCCTGTCTGAATGTAGAAGCAATGCCATTATCTACAAGGAATGGCAAACTCTGACTTATTTCTTCAAGAATTTATAGCTGTATTACAAGACATCAGATATAATGTGTAGAAAAAAGACCCCAGATTGCTTCATTTGGTAGCTGTGAAACGCCGCTCCATAAAATAACTGGATTGGCATTACCCGGCGGCAAATCACTTCTGTTCGAGTCCAAACTGCTCGAAGAGGTTAAATTGCAGCGCTAATGCTATTACAGTCATATAATCTGAAGCAATATATTTCTGTCGTTGGTGGCAGTTCTGCAGAAAGGTTTGTCTCCTTTGAAAGAATATTGCTGGTGATACTATTTTATTTCTGCACAGTGTAATATCACATATTATTTTTTTTGTGCGCTTTCTGAAAAGCAGCTGATAAGCCGACTCTGTTATCCTGGAGAAAGCAGATAGTAATTAAACAGGAGTCCTCTATTATTCCAGTAAATAATCAACACATTTAGCATGATACAGATTAATTCGTAAAAAAAAAAAATGCCTTCTATGTATGTATAATACATCATCTTAACTATCAAGCGGCATTTAATATCCATTCTAAATCCTGTACTTACTTTCATTTTTTAAACCTCATATTTTTGTCCAGTTTTTTTTTTTATTAGATTTTTTTAATTTTGTGTAGACGGAAGAACACCATTCAGTCGCAGTGACTTGGACTTTAAAAATTAAAGGGACGCTCCACTACATGTATTATTGCTGTTTTTTTACTGTTTAGTAGACATACCCCCCAAAAAAACATGTATGTATTTTTTCTGCATGTTTTCTTTGGAGGTAGGTGAAATATAAAAAATACTTGCAAAAGTAGGGATGTGCATGGGCAAAACATCCAGTTTGGTTCGGACTTCCGAAATTCGGGACTTTGCCAATTCGGGTATTTGGCAATTCGGGACTTCGGCACTTCCGAAATTTGGGACCTCGGCAATTCGGGACTTTGGCAGTTCCCTAACTCTACTCCAAACCCTATCCCTAACCCCACCCCAACCGCAACCCCAATCGCAACCCTAACCTACCCTAATCCCATAACCCCACCTCAACCCTTAACCTAACCCTAAGCTTTTGGCAACATTTATTTCCACACTACTAAAAGGTGAGGGAAGTCGTTACTAAAGCCAGCACATTTATTATTTTATATCAAAGTGTAATGATATCCTGCATGATACAAAGAGTAATCAAAATATTAAAATGATTGATGCTTGTAGACCAACCCAGATAGATTTACAGGCTGAAGGAACTAGGGTAGCATTACACAAATGAACAAAAATGTGCATTGTATTCAGATGATAATATACAGGTGATACTCGAAAAATTAGAATAGCGTGCAAAAGTTCATTTATTTCAGTAATGCAACGTAAAAGGGGAAACTAATATGAGATAGAAGCATTACATGCAAAGCAAGATAGTTCAAGCCGTGATTTATCATAAGTGCGATGATTATGGTTTACAGCTCATGAAAACCCCAAATCCACAATATCAGTAAATTAGATTATTGTGAAAAGGTGCAATATTCTAGGATCACAGTGCCCCACTCTAATCAGCCAAGTAAGCCATAGTCTGGCTTATTTCAGTAGGTATCACAATCATGGGGAAGACTGCTGACCTGACAGTCTTGCAGAAAACCATCATAGACACCCTCCATTAGGAGGGAAAGCCTCAAAAGGTAATTGCGAAGGAAGTTGGATGTTCCCAAAGTGTTCTATCAAAGCACTTTAATAGAAAGTTATGTGGAAGGGAAATGTGTGGAAGAAAAAGGTGCACAAGCAGCAGGGATGACCACAGCCTGGAGAGGATTTTTTGGAAAAGGCCATTCAAAAGTGTTGGGGATTTTCACAAGGAGTAGACTGAGGCTGGAGTCAGTGCATCAAGAGCCACCACACACACGGATCCTGGACATGGGTTTCAGATGTCGTATTCCTCTTGTCAAGCCGCTCCTGAACAACAAACAATGTCAGAAACGTCTTACCTGGGCTAAAGAAAAACAGACCTGGTCTGTTGCTCAATGGTCCAAAGTCCTCTTTTCTGATGAGAGCAACTTTTGCATCTCATTTGGAAACCAAGGACCCAGAGTCTGGAGGAAGAATGGAGAGGCACACACTGCAAGATGCTTGAAGTCCAGTGTGAAGTTTCCAGGCATGTGTTAGAAAAGTTGAAAATGTAAAATCAAAAGGTGATATCATGAAATCATGAATGTAACTTTTTAAAAATATATATTTTTATTAAATAGTGAGTAGTAAAGGGGTAACACACTATACATGACAACACCAAAAATACAAATTACTTACTCAGGAAACACATCACTTCTAGTCCTTCAGTCTCAGATCATCGGATCATGGGGCATGGTTGGTTCAATTTCCGGAGTTAGATATTGAAAGCTTAATTAATACATAATCTATCTATGACTAAAATGATTACCTGCTTCCCATATCATGAGCTGCATTTAAAAATCTTTCATCATGCTTACCTGGCTCCGAACCAACAGTACAAGCCAGAGTTGAGATCTTTTTTAATTGTCTAAAGTGCGACCGGGAGGAGTAGGACGACCTGTTTTACTGTTTCTGGTCTTCCCAGCATATCCAGGTATTTTTGAAGAGTATTGATAATCTTGTCTTAACATCCTTTCATATTTCATTTCCCCTTTTCACTGGAATTGGCGATCTTGGGAACACTTCCGAACATCCGACCTGCCAGGTTAGAGTACCTTTCCACCAATCACCCTATTTTGTACCAAATTACAACACATTTTTTACAAGGATTGGTTGGAAGCTTGGATTCACAAAGAACCACAAGGAGTTTATTTTAGTCCTTGCAGCCATTTATTAATTCCTTTGGCCCTCAAACCTCAAAAGAAACAAATTATTCATGATATTTTTCAATAAACGAATTGGTATCTATACCACATTCTACTGAATAAGCATTTAATCATTTTGATTGAAAATTCAGATTACAGTCCCTGCTCGTACAGTTACTACTCATCCAGGGCACTCCTCTTCTCCTCATTTTTAAAAGGGTTTTCTCAAATACCGATTCGATCTCTCTCTGTCGGGATTACTAGCTGATCCAGCAAGCAGAAATAGTATCACACCTAGGACTAAGGAAAACGTCTAACTGGACCTTAGAATGTCCTGACTTAACGTACCCAAGAATAGTCAAAATTCTTGCCGAGGTCAGGGAGACAGAATGAAACACAACAATGAGGGAAAGCCGAAAGTCAAGGATACCAGAAATCAGGTAAATCAAAATGAAGCCAAAGTCAAAAACCAGAATAATATGATCAGGAACACACTCTCGGATAACCAGCAAAGGGAAACCGCACGCACGTAAACACCATCTTTAATTTAGGCAATGGATATATCCCCATTAAAACTGGAACCGCAGCGGCTGGCGTCTCTAGGAACTCCCAAACTGGGGACCGGGACGGAAGGAGGTCGGGTAGTGGTCTGCCACAAGCAAGCTAAGTATTTATTATTTCTGTTGGCGTGACCGCTGTGTTTTTGTATGGCCACACTGACAGAATCCCGCAGAACTGTGACAGAATCCCACAGAACAATGACACTCTCTCCTCGTCTTATGGAATGCATGGATGGCTGGGTATAAACAAGTTTCAGACTTATTATTTTAACTACAGGCTATTTATTTTACGTTGTGTTTATTAAATGTTATTCATGGATTCATAAGAGTATTATATTATGGGTTGTTACTGTGCAAGAAGTTTAATGATCCCATTCAGAACTAGCGACATGACATTCTTTTGCTTGTCTTTACGACTGGAATAATTGTAATTTGTTGTTCAACCCACTGAAAAAAATAATAAAAATGGTTCAAACTTAAATAGAGAATTGTAGTGAGCTAACTGCCTGACTAGGCAGCAATTTAGCTGTGTTTCCACACATTTTGTAACTTTAAGTGAAAAAAAAAAACATGAAACTAGCCACTTGGGCCGCACCATCATTAGTGCTTCTCTAATGACAACATTATTCAGTGATATTTACAATGCTGTGCGTTCAGCAAACTATTAATATTGCAATTTATTATTAAAGAACCACCGTATGCTACAGCACTACAGAAATGACGGTTGCAACATAAAAAGGACAAGTGAGATTTTCTATCTCAGCCACACTGGAACAAAGGGTGCAAAGGTTAATCTTGCCTGCCTAATAGAGCGCTTTCTCATTCGTATAAAATAATGTCTCTGCTATTACGAGATCTTTAAGAGTCAAACCTCCATTAGTGATTTTTTTTTTTTTTTTGACTGTTTAGTTTAGATCAGAGCCAGAACATACTAGAGTCAAAAACCATTACAAGTTCCCAGGTGCAGGGCCGCCATCAGACATTTGAGGGTCCCTAACACTTCAAGGTCTGACAAGCCAGGCAGTCCTTTTTCAGCCAATCCAGCCCTTCCCGATCATGTGATCACAAGACCGGATCGGCAATTTGAAGCACTCTCTCCAATATATATATGTAGATTAATGACAAATTACACTTAGAGTTAGATTGTGTGTGTGTGTATATAAAAAAAAAAAACATAAATCATGCATATATGTGTAATTTCATTCTAAATGTACCTTGATATTTATTTATATATAATTTTATCCTGATTAAAGTCCCATAGGAAATTTGAACTTTTTTTCCATAAAGACTTGAACTTTTTTTTAAGACTATGAGTGCAGCCGACTTATTGGATAGATACCCTATTTTTCCATGGATAATTTTTTTCTAAATTTTTTAGTTTAAAATTGGGGGTCGTCTTATACATGGAATGTCACTGCAGGGGCTAAAATACTTGCACACGGGGCCTAAGCCAAGATGGCGTCTGCTGCGTTTCACTGTGCCAAGGCCAACACACATACCTGGCCTCCCTCCCGCCGATCCACTTCTGAATGCTGTGGCAAGGAGGAAGAGGTCCATGTATGCGTGGGAGCTGAAGCAATCATCAGCACTTACCACCAACGGAGCTCCAGAGACATGCCACACTGTAAAAGGAGCAGCCATATTAAGGTTTGCTCCAATTAAGGTAGGTCTTGCTTTATGATTTATATTTATGGGGGAGGAAATGGGGATCAGGGAGCAGAGGCAATACTACTGTGATGTCCCAGCATGCCCTCACACCACCTGCTGTATTGTGGGAGCTGTAGTCTCCCAGCATGCAGTATAGAGCCATTAAGACTTCACAGAGTACCGTAGCCTAGGGGAGGCATGAGAATCAGAAGTGTGTTGTTCTCCTCAGAAGTCACATCTATAATATCAAAGTTGTTCTATTTAAAATTTTAAATATTGATTTCTTAATTTTGGGCTCACAAAAAAGGGGTTGTCTTATACAAAATACGATATATATATAAATAAAATATAAAACACACAATTAAAATGTTATATGTTTTTGCTCAATTATGTGATTTTATTAAAGGGACACTATAGTCAGACAAAATGCAGTGTTTACATTACAGCCTAGTGATAACTTCACTGGACACTCCTTAGATGGCTGTTAGAGATCCTTCCTGGGTCATGGCTGCCTAAAATGCATATTTGACCCTGTAACTTTCATAAACCAAATAAAACCTCTACATATGAGGTACTATTGTACTCGGGAGACTTTTAAAAAACACATGCAAGTGTTTTAAATAGTGATGTCGCGAACACCGCCATAGACTTCAATAGGCAGGCGAATTTTAAAACCCACAGGGACTCTTTCTGGTTGAAGGGGGGGCGGAGGAGACCTACTCTCCTCCCCCCCCCGGCCCCCATCCCTGGGCGGCAGGTGGGGGCCATAAAGATAATGAGGGGGGGACCTACTGTCCTCCCCCTCTCCGGCCCCCACGCCATAATGATAATGAGGGGGGGACACCTACTGTCCTCCCCCCCTGGCCCCCACCCCTGGGCGGTGGGGGGGGCCATAAAGATAATGAGGGGGGGACCTACTGTCCTCCCCCTCTCCGGCCCCCACGCCATAATGATAATGAGGGGGGGGACCTACTGTCCTCCCCCCCGGCCCCCACCCCTGGGCGGTGGGTGGGGGCCATAAAGATAATGAGAGGGGGACCTACAGTCCTCCCCCTCTCTGGCCCCCACCCCTGTGCGGCGGGTGGGGGCCCCCCCCTTAACAATAAGGGGGGGACCTACTGTCCCCCCCGGCCCCCACCCCTGAGCGGTGGGTGGGGGCCCTAATAACAATAAGAGGGGGACCTATTGTACCCCCCGGCCCCCACCCCTGAGCGGTGGGTGGGGGCCCTAAAATTAACAATGAGGGGGGGACCTATTGTCCCCCCCGGCCCCCACCCCTGAGCGGTGGGTAGGGGCCCTAAATACAAAGGGGAGGGGACCCTAGTCACCCCTCCCCCCCAAAAAAAAATTATCTCCCTACCTACCCCCCTCACCCTAAAAATAATGTGGGGGGGACTTTTAACTAAAAAGCTGTAAAAAAAAAAATTAGATAAAAATAACTTACCATTTGATGTAAGTGCTTTTTGGAGGGACGCTACCCAAGAGCCAGACAGAGTACCCCGTATTGCGGCCACAGGAGCTCCCGAAAGTCGACCGGCAAAAGCACCAAATGCCCTGGAACTATTTTGGGCATAGGACCACGTGTGCAGCCAGTCAGAACTTTAACACAGTGGTGTTTCCCCTACACTGGATGGATCTGAGCACTATATGGAGAACTTGGGCGCTCAGATCAGGGCTATTTAAATATGTATTATTTGTAGGGTTGTTTTATGTTTTTATGATGATTTGGGTTATTTTTATGTTTAATGTTTTGTTTGCCTCTCTGTTCCTGGGAGATAATTAGCTTACCGGTCTTTAACGCAATTCTCTCCCAGGCCCAGAGATTCCTGGGAGGGGTTTGTGCTTAATACAATGGAGACCCCTTGCTGGGGTCTGTGCATAAAAGTCAGAGTTTGGCTCATTAAAATCAGTAGGCTCCCAGAACTATGTGTTGTCTAGTTACTGGGAGGGGAAGGGCTATAATCACTGCTCAGCACTTTGTTCCAGCTCATGGAGGATTCTGCGGGAAAAGTCCTTGTAAGGACTAGAGCTCCCAGGACTCGGGAGTCGTCCAGTCCCTGGGAGGGAATAGAGCTAGTCCCCTATCCTGTTCCAGGACCGAGAGGCTCCATGGAGGTCCCCAGTCAAGCCCCTGAGTGCTTCCTCTTCAGCTCCCTCGCGCGCCGCGTAGGGATGCCGGCGCCAGAAGATGATGTCATCTTCCTGCTCCGGTATCAGTGCGGTGCGCGAGGGAGCTGAAGAGGAAGCACTCAGGGGACAGTGCTCCCTCGCGCGCTGACCACCTAAACAGCCCGCCCGCCGGGGTCAGCAGGGCCAGCCTCGGGGGGCCCTGAGGTGGCCGCTGCCTGGGCCCCCCAGGAGAAGAGGCTGGCCCTGTGGGTACATACCGGGTCGCAGGGGCGGCCGGGCCCCCTGGTGGGCCGGGCCCGGTCGCAGCCGCGACCCCTGCGACCCTGGTATGTACGCCACTGTATACAGTGTCCTTTGGATGTATTGCATACTGAGACCTGGATTTAATAACATATATTATTCTGTAGCAACAAGCAAGCTTCCTTTTTGGTGAGAAATGGTGAGTAAATTGAGGTGAAGAATTAATAGAAGGCCCACAGGTGTAATTAGTACATCTGGAGATACCTTGCCTAACTCTCACCTGCAGTACCAGAGAAAAGGGGACTTGTCATAGATACAGATAAATAAAGGGTTAAAAAGCCTTTTTGTCTTAGTTAAGTTTTTCCACTTCTGCAAGGGTTAAAAGCAAGAATTATCTCCCCTGTCTGCTATTTGTTGAAAGCACAATCTCCCTTTTTATTCTCATAGGTCAAGCTGACACAGAGGAGCTCAGGCTGCATATTTCAGAGATAAGACGTGCTAGACATGCACAGTAGATTTACAGCAATACGTAATGTTATATGAATAATTATACTTTTTGCACTAAACGTCTATGATTGGTTGATTTTGTCTCCTGTTGGATACACCCCTACGAAAACGGTGTTTGTTTCATACACACGCTGTACCCGCATTAAAAAAAGCCATTATTTTTTTTCTGGAACTTCACAGTTACTTGTCTGCATTATTGTACATGAATGTTCTCTGCAGTGAACATAAAAAAGATTAAGGAAAGCAGGATGTATTACCATCATAAGTCCATGGCAGCGTAAGGGTTACAGACCCTGTACATTTTACAGCCTAACATATATAATATGAGTGGGTGCACTTAATATAAGCACTGTGGAAAAGTTGGTGCTGTATATGTAAATACTAGTCATAATATAAAGGAGGTAAATTATGGTCGAACAGACATAGAGCTCAAATTCTAGGATTTATGTACATTTTGTTTTAATCAGAACTTGTACATTCGCGTCAGTTCTTTAGAGGTTAAATGAGCTATATGTGCATGAAAACTGGTCAGGACAGGTCTGTCTTGTGACTTGCTTTATGAACTGGCTGGTTGCTCAGCAACCAGTAACCAGCCAATCAGAGCTCTGCTCATGCTGCTCTTCCTGGGACTACATAGGAGCTGGGAGGAGGAGGAGCCCCACCCAGGAGGAGCAGAGGAAGGAAGCCGTCTTGTGTGCTGTGCTGCTGTCATCATGTAAGGTGAGTAATGTTATTTCCTCCATGGCTCCTTCTTACCTTACCCACCCAGACACAGTGCCAGGCCATACCTTAAATACCCTGGGCAGAGAGAATATGGAGCACAGGTGGCAATAATACCCTGGGGAATGGGCAGGGGGCATTAGACAGTGTGAACATGGGGTAAGGGGCACTGGGCTGTGAGAACATGGAGCCATAAATTAATCTGGGGACAGAGAAACATGCACCCACCTTGCTCAGAGGCCAATTTCTCTCATTTAAAGCACCAATAAGGGGAAAGATTACTGTCTGTTGTAGTGCCAGACTTTATTCTTAAAAGACAAAAAACTATTTTAACTTAACTGCAGAAACCAACTACAGCAGGTTAGAATAGGTTCACTTACAAAAAAAGAAATTAAAATGTTTCTCATGAGATTATGTTTTGGCTCCCTTGTGATGCTAATTGTTTTTAATGTGTTATTATGAAATGGCACACCAGGACAGATTCACATATAGATGGATCTATAGTTCTGTTTGTTTTGACTTTTATTGCTTAAATATTTTAAAATGAAAATCACGTCTTAGTGACCACAACAACAACAGAAATATTGTGTATGTGTTGTGGGGGGAGGGGGGATTCAGGGCTATAACTGGTCTATTGCAGGATAGGATCAGTCAGTGATAGCTGCATGCTCTGCTCATATTACAGGCTGTGCTCTGCCTGGGAATATATAAGAGCTGAAGAGGAGGAGTCCAACCCAGGAGGGAAAGGAGGAGGGAAGCCATCTTGTGTGCAGTGCTGGCTGTCATCGTGTAAGGTGAGTAATGTTATTTCCCACATGGCTCTTTTGTACCTTCCCCATCCAGACCCATAGTGCCAATCCATACATTAAGGGAACACAAATAGGAACAGAAAAACAAACATGTATTCCTGACCCTATAGAGTTAAAAATATTATTTAGCCCACCCGTGCCTCTTAACATCGTAGGTTAGTAGAATCTTACCTTTAGTCCACTGTGCTGGTGCTGGCCCCCCATTACTCCCCTAAATATAGTAAAAATACAGTGAAATCTTACTTTTATCACAGTCTGCAGCTGCTGGCTCTGTCTGATCTGCCTGCTTGCCTGACATAATCAGAAGTTATTCTCTGAGCCAATCGCAATGCTTTCCCATAGGATTGGCTGAGATTGTCATGGAGGCAGATCAGGGGCAGAGCCAGTACAAGCCAAACACAGCCCTGGCCAATCAGCATCTCCTCATAGAGAGTCATTGAATAAAAGCATCTCTATAGGAAAAGTTAAATGTATCCATGCAGAGGGTGGAGACACTGAATAGCATGCAGCACTGCCCCAGGAAGCACCTCTAGTAGCTACCTGAGCAGTGCCCCTTGGCTGTAATGTAAATATTGCATTTTCTCTGAAAAGACAGTGTTGACTGCAGAAAGCCTGAAGGGAGTGATTATACTCACCAGAACAAATACAATAAGCTGTAGTTGTTCTGGTGACTATAGTGTCCCTTTAACTGTTAATAATGTGTTAATATGAAATTGCACACAGGACAGAGTTATAGTTCTGTTGGTTTTCAAATGTCTTGAAATAAAATATGGAAATCATGTCTTAGTGACCACAACAACAACAGAAATGTGTGTGTGGGGGGGTTAGGGCTACAACAGGTCTACAACAGGTAGGCAGAGAAGGAAGGAAGCCGTCTTGTGTGCAGTGCTGCCTGTCCTCATGTAGGGTGGTGAGTAATGTTATCTCCCCCATGGCTCCTTCTTACTTTTTCCCACCCGGACATATACAGTGCCAGGCCATACTTTAAATACCCTAGAGAACAGGGAGCGCAAGGGGCAATAATAAACTGGGGAATGGTCAGGGGACATTGGACAGTGTGAATATGGGGCAGGAGCAGGGGCGGGCTGGGACGGGGGGGGGACAGGGGACAGGGAGGCAACTGTCTGTGTGTGTCAGTATGTCTGTCTGTGTGTGTACTAGTATGTCTGATTGTCTGTGTGTGTCAGCCAGTATGTTTGTCTGTGTGTCAGCCAGTATGTTTGTCTGTATGTGTGTGTCAGCCAGTTTGCCTGTGTGTGTGAGTCAGTATGCCTGCAGCAGTGTGGGTGGGTGTCTGTCTGTCAGTGGGTGTGTGCGTGTGCCTGTCAGTGAGTGTGTGTTTGTTAGTGTGTGTCAAATCAGCAAGTGTGTATGTGCCTGTCAGTGAGTGTCTGTTTATGTGACTGCCCCCCATTTCAATCACATGGGAAAGGTGGTTTTAATCTACTCTTGGTGCAATGGGCAACTTGACTGGATTTGCCCCCCCAGGCCCAAGGCTGCCAGCCCTCCCTTTGTGCAGGAGCACTTGGCTATGAGAGCTATGGCGTACTGGTATTTGATTCCAGGGATGCATAGCTAATGTACAAACATATAACACAGCAATTTGTGTATAAATTCCACTTTGCAGACAAAGTAAAAAATTAGAATTTTGTAAGATTACACAATTTTTATATTTCATTTAATGCATAATCCTAGATCAAAAATATTTGGGAAATGAGAAGCAGCTGTAGATGGTATACAGTGTCATAAATCTTGCAATATTTCACACAGGGTATGAAATAGCTAGTATAAAAGCAAAAATTCAATTTTCTTAGATACAGTAAATGTGACAAAAAATAGATAATGGTCATACACATTGCTTATAGGTATTTGGAAGGACCCTGAAAACATTACTAGCAGTGCAGCTTTCTAGAAAAGGTAACAGAATTTAAACCGATTGTCTGCATTTGAGCAGTAAATAACAGTAAATACAGTTGACTCATATTTGTAAAATAAAGGTATTGATTGCAATTTTTATCAGTCTGGCATGCTAATGTAATCCTGACAGAGAAATGGCAGAGTCTATTCACTCATCCCTCCCTGATTGTAGTGAAACCTGGTGAAACGTCTGTACTGTTTAAAAGCAGGGGGTGATCTTTTTCGGAAACTTGAAAGGCATTATATCAGTAAAAAGCAGCTTCTGGCAGAGAAAGTTGTTCTCTCTATTGGCTGTGAATCATAACAAAAAAGAGGGTGAATTAGGCTTTTTAGACTAGATTTCATATTGCAAAATTCATGAAAATAAAAACATTTATACTCTATTTTGGTATTGAAAGAGTAAAAAAAAAACGCATGCGTTAGGAATTCAAATGTGTATTCCTAATGCTAAATGCCATAGTCGCACAGCCCTGTGTTGAAAATTAACTCATTGAGTGACTGCCTCAAGAGCTCTGCTGCTCTGTCGCTGCGTCTCCTTCCTTGGCTGAGATCTGATAAACATAGTGGAGTTTTACTACAATTTACAGAAGCACCTCCAGAGGCAGATTAACCCTGCAATGGTAACATTAATGTTCATGCTGAACAGCAATGTTTGCAGCTGCAGGGTTAAACAGGAATGGGGTGTGGGTGCCTATAGTGTCCCTTTAAGAGAGAGTTTACAAAGGCTGCAGACTACTGGCAGTGGGCTATGTGAGCATGAGGCACCTGGCAGTTAGCTTTTGAGAAGAGCTTGCTAAAGCTACAAACAGCAGGTGTGCAGCTTTTGTAAGCGGTTTTATTTGGGATATATTAAAGTTAAATTGAGAGTTCCCTTAATCCCTTAACTACTGAGCACTTTTGTTTTGTATTTTTGGGGAATTTCATGTATTTGAAACAATCGATGCATATTTAGCAAACCATCACATAAGACAGCAATTAGTTTTTTTTAAATTTACAGCATTATTTATTTATTTAATTTTACTTTATAAAAATATTTGGGAAAAAGAAAAGCTCTAGACAGTGTACATCATCCTCTATCTGACAATATTTCACACAGAGTATGAAAAAGTCAGTATAAAAGCAAAAAAAGCTATTTTTCTCACATACAGTAAATGTGCCAAAAAGAGCCCATGGTAAATCTACTGAATTAATCAAAACCGTAAATGGAGTGTTATTTTAAAGGAGAACTTTCAAAGACTGCATACCGCAAGCCTGCAGCTTTTGCATGCTTTTCTCATCTATCCCACGCATATTTCATTTGCAGTTTATCTACTAAGTTGTTAAAAAAAAAAAAAGTGTTCAATGGAGTGTTCATCTATTGCACTTTTGTTCAACATACCACCCAATCTATCAGCAGTCTATAATTCTCCCTTTCTACTCCCCTAGCAGTCTTCTCTTTTCACCCAATTCCTTCAATACTGGCCAATGTTTTATTGCCATTTGCTGCCATAGCTTCTTTTTCTTACATATATATTATATTTTTCCAGGAGTACTTTGGCAGCTCCCAGATCTCATGAGCAGCACTTGGCTAAAGGTAAGAGAATAAGCAACGCACTCTCAACAAGCGTTACCACATACCCATGTTCTTCTGAATATTCTCAGTGAACCTTTTTGGAAATGTTATTTTTTTATACTCCTCTTCATATTTAAAGGGTAGTCTAAGCACTAAAACCACGAGCGTTCAGTGATTATGGTGCCAGTTAGCTGTGGGTGATGGTTTACAGTTTACCTTTAAAAACTATTTTGGTTTTCCAAAAGCTGGGAACTGTTGTGCACCTGTAGCCTAGTCTCTCACTCACCTGTTAATAGAGCAGAATCATTTATGCAAATATTTTGACATCAGTGATTGGCTGAGACTATGGGCTGACACACTCAGACAATCATTGCCATCCAAATATGGACAAAATAGATATTGCTAACTTTGATATTGCACAGCATGCAAGAGGGCAAGTCATATGTCTGACACAAAACGGGGTGGGCAATGCCAACAGCATACTAACACGATAACCACTTCAAAACGTGTATTTACAAAGAATTATCTAGTTGTACCCATGCTAGCCTTGTAGATTTCATGTTTACCTTTACATCACTATTGCCAATAATCTGTGTGATTGTTAATTTAACTAATATATATATTGCTCTTCTTGTCTCTATTTAGTGTGGGTCAGTAGAGAAAAGCTATTATGTAGGTATGAGTGCCTCTGAGTATGTATCATGTTGCAAATTTGGTAACCATTTGCCAAATTAATGCACGGTGCTAAACATACAGGTATTGTTTTTTACCATTATTGCACCATTTAAATGAATTGATGTAAATTTACTTGTTATAATTGCACTATTCATGTGCAAATATTTGTTTTTATAATTCTGACTGTGTGCACGGGCGTCCACAGGAATTTTTCGTGGGGTTGGGGGATGTAATGTAATGACACCCATGCATCCAGAAAGTGCAGATTGATGTCAGGCATGGGTGCCGTGGATTGACTAGAGTGGTTAGCTGATGCTCTAAGCTGACATTTTGTGTTAAGACAGAAATTAAACGTGTATATTGCCACTCAGAACAAAGGTGACTCCATTTTGTATTACCAGGCTAAGACAGACACAAGATTTCTTTCTATCACTCCATTCAAGTCTGAGCTAAGGAATGCGTTATGTAAACAAGATAAGTGATATGGCATGATGTCTAACAAAAAAATAATGGGGGGATGGAATACTAACCCAGAGACAAATGTATACATAATTATATATACACTATCCACTTACTATTTTATATTAATCACATATAATTAGTATCATGTTAATATAGACTATTCATGGATAAATATCAGTGAAAAAAACTTATATTATTTACTAATGTTAGTGGAGTATAAACAATCTTAAAGGACCACTCTAGGCACCCAGACCACTTCAGCTTAATGAAGTGGTCTGGGTGCCAGGTCCTTCTAGGCTTAACCCATTTTTTCATAATTAGAGAAACTGCTATAATTATGAATGGGTTAATCCTTCCCCCTAATCCTCTAGTGGCTGTCTCATTGACAGCCACTAGAGGCGCTTGCGTGCTTCTCACTGTGATTTTCACAGTGAGAGCACGCCAGCGTCCATAGGAAAGCATTGTAAATACTTTCCTATGAGACCGGCTGAATGCGCGCGCAGCTCTTGCCGCGCGTGCGCATTCAGCCGGCGGGGCGGAACGGAGGAGGATCGGAGGAGGAGAGCTCCCCGCCCAGCGCTGGAAAAAGGTAAGTTTTTACCCCTCTCCCCCTTCCAGAGCCGGGCGGGAGGGGGTCCCTGAGGGTGGGGGCACCCTCAGGGCACTATAGTGCCAGGAAAACGAGTATGTTTTCCTGGCACTATAGTGGTCCTTTAAACACAGTTTCACACAAGAAAACCAGACACCAGTGACAGATAACACGAAGTAATTAATTTTGCTTTCTAAAAAAAAACAAAAACAACGGAACCCTAACTAGTTCCATTGTAAGAAAAGGGTGAAATTAAGGTTAGGAGGTGTCAATTCTAAAATTACGATTGAAATTGCAGAAACTAAGACTAACCAAAGGAAAATGCTTTGAAGTGACATGTCCTGTTATTTATAGCAGACATAAAAGAGATAAGCAAATGACGTAAAACGCATCATCAAATTCAGTTAACCTATTATGCAAAAAGGTGAATGGACCACCTGACAAGAAATTTTGGTGATGTAATTGTGCCATCTACTGTCCAAAATCTTGATGACAGTCTGTAGGGAAGACACACCTACAGTTCCCTATTGGTCCTATCAATTAGTGACGTGCAGAGAGTTTGGCCCTTTAAAAAGTAAGGACAAGGGAAGAGAGGGAGATTCAAAGATTCAAACACTCAGCTCGTTGGGACACTCATACTCTTTGAACCACATTCAAAGACTCAGACATTTTAAACTATCTTTAAAACACTTGGACTATACTCAAGAAACAACACTCTCCTGGACACCTAATTTCACTATTACTTTTTTACAACTAACACCACTTTTATCTATTCCATACAATTCTCTATTCATCATACTTGCCTTCAAATTCCTGGGACAGATCTACACATCTGATAAGAAAATCTACAACCTTACTGGTAATTATGCTTGTTTTATTTAATTAATTTAAATTAATTCATTTTTCTAATAGCAGGAATATATATCTGGATAAATCTTGGTCAGATTTCAATCATTAGAAATCTCAGTTAGCTAAGGAATATATGGTTATAAAAATTCCATTCCTGCAGGTGGAATAAAGATAACAATATATTAACGTTAAAATTTACCGCGTGTTAGCATGCTGTGATAAAGTGAAGGCAGATAGGCCTTTTAACCCCAGGGGGAGTATGTGTAGGATGTGTTGTAGGCAACACAAAACACTGTTCTTGTGCCGGAGGCCCAGACTCCCGGCGTAGCTCATCTTTCCTTTGCCTGGTTTCCTCCCCAGGGGTATTCTCTGCTTGCTCAGCCTTGAGTGGCCACCTCTCAATGTCAGCATTGCTTTCCTCTGGGCTGTCTGGCGGTCTCCCTGTTCCCTTGGGGGTGTCCAGAGACGCAGTCATGGCCTCTCGCTGGATCATGATAGCCCTGGTATCAAACAGCCGGTCAGGCAGTCCGAGCCCCGCCTTTAATTCCATGACTAGGTTCCCAGAATCTGGCAGCTGTTCCAGGTAGTTAGTGCGCCCAGGCCTTGTAGCAGTAGTCTTTGCCAGCAGATCCAGTTCTACGGCTCCCGAACAATCCTTCAAAGTGTTTGTAGCTATACCAGGTGTCTCTGAAATATTTAATTCTGCTATGCCAATGTCACCTACTTTGTGACGTTCGCCTTGGTCTGGCTTAGCTGCGGACTTGCCCATCTTATCATCACAGCTTGGTTCTGTAACTGTCGCTCTCTCTTGGCTTAGATCAGAAGCGGCTACTTTGCCTTTCTTGTTTTGACTTCGTTTTGCCACTACTTCTCTGCCTTGCTTTTCTCTGCCAAACTGTTCAACAGCTAGTCGACATTTTTGGGTAGCCTCTGCTACTAAACAGCGCATCACATTGTTATACTCAACTGGAGAGCTTTGCTTCTCTTCATTTTGCTCAGCTCCTTTACTGTTGTCTTCTCTGACTCCCCAAGTCAGTCTGCTTTTCGTGCCTTTAACTTGTTCACTTGGGTGAACATCAGCGGCTTCTGCTTCACTTTTTATTACACAAACCGGCTTGACACTGCTGGCCTCAGCCACAGTCTTTTTTTCTCCTTTTGTTGCCTCGGGAAGATTTATCAGCACCTTTCTGTTTTCTAATGCCTGTTCTCTCTCTTCTGCGTGTTTCTCAACATCAAGCTTTGCTGCCTCCATGCTTTTCAGCTTGCTGAAGACTTCTTCTACTGCCTCTGTCATCTCATGCAGGATGTCAGTAGCTTGGTTACAGGGTCCCTTGTCCTCACGCTCCCTGCAGGGGGCAATCTGCAAAACCTCAGTAAGGGCAGCTCTATGCTCCTGCTGAGCATCCCTCAGGTTCTTAACCTGTGCAGCCAGGAAACTGTTTGTGCCTTGTTGTTTAGCGGTTGCCTGTACCACAGCTCTCAGCAGGTCCTCCATTATAGCACCAAGCAGGTAACAGTCTTAAAGGTACAGTGCTGCCTATTTTTTTTAAACAGGTCTGCAAAAATAAAAGTCCTCAAGCAGACTACTGAATGACTGGCACACCCACAGACCCTCACTGTGCTACAGTGCCCGCATTCTCCACCATATTGTGATCCTTGTCAGCAGGTAGCACGGTCCTCTAGGGCAAAAACATGCACAGTCCTTGTAGTTGCATATACTCCAGGCACTTTATTTGTAAATCCACACAGGATACAGCAGTAAATTAAAACATAAATGTAACACAAAACCCTATAAACAAAAACCTAGCCCGGTCTGAGCACTAACTCACTTTGAACATCCCTCTCTATCAGGGTTAAACTAACAAAACATATGGCACCAACCTTATTAGTTAGCAACACTCTGCTGGCTAGCCTGTTGCGTTCCTTTCCTGCACTCCCAGTGCTCCAAGCCAGCCTTGCCCTGACTGCTTTCCTTTCTGCACTCCCAGTGCTCCAAGCCAGCCTTGCCCTGACTGCTTTCCTTTCTGCACTCCAAGTGCCTAGTCTCCTTGACTCTCTGGAGAGAACAGCCTCTCTCTCCTACCTGCTTCCTGGGAGGAAGCCAGCAATCCCTCTCTTTTACCTGCCTAGCAGGGAGGAGTTTATTCCCACTGCAACAGCTCATTAACTGTAGCTGAGCAGTGGGTTGGAGACGATCCAAAAAAACCCTGGCCTGGATCCATGTCTCCCCAGAAAACCACTAAACTGTGGAGAGGAGCATTGGCCCACCCTTCTCTCCAAATGCTCCACCCCAGGGGCCCATAACTAAACAGTGTTTTGTGTTGCCTACAACACATCCTACACATACTCCCCCTGGGGTTAAAAGGCCTATCTGCCTTCACTTTATCACAATGCTGATATTTTTATCCAGATGTATTGACTTGTTCTGAAATAAGATAGTGAATCTTATTTAGGAAAGTTAAAATTCGGCAATTGTAAAATCTGATAAAATTATTCTTATTGGGTGGTACTAGGAATGGTTAAATGATCTGGTATGAACATTACTTTAATTGTAAAGTTGCAACATAATAAGATATCTTGCCTATGAGGATTGTAGCCAGCAGTGAAAGAGTTAATCAGTGTAATCTAACTGCAGGGCCGGACTGGGAATTAAAAGCAGCCCTGGAAAAAAAATATTTACCAGCCCCATAATGCATCGCGCCAGCATAGTGTGCAGATACAGAGTTAGAACAGATAACTTAAAATTAAAAAGTACTTCAACGTAAAAAGTGCACTCATAGGCTTCAAAATAAACAAAAGTGCAGATTTATCTTAAGCAGACGTGCCTTTGCATGTAATCAATGTTTCAGTCCAACTACCTTGACATATTAAGGAAAGCTTGTTAATGGGACTGAAATGGTGAATGTATGTAGGGCACAACTGAAATTTTTTATTTTGAAGTCCTGTGGGTGTGCTCTTCACTTTAAATATGTTATTGTGCTGGAGTATGCACCTAGCAACAAGACTGGGCCAATATCTGCTCATTACATATGGTACATATTAATGAAATTACTCTGTGTATTATGCATTTATAAATGTACATTAATACGTGTAAATATAATAGAGATATAAAACTAATACACACATTAATATACATGTCATATACTAATGGCGGATCCAGAGCCTGAGCCTGAGAGGGGCACTTGTAGATTATTTAAAGAAATATTCCATGCACAATAACCACTACTCCTCTGTGTAGTGGTTATGGTGCCAGGAGCGTCGGCACCCCCTCCCAGAGTAAGTCGTCAAACCGTTTAAGAACAGTTTGACAACTTACCTGGAGTCTGCTGGGATATGGGGCTGTAGTAGAGTATAGGAGCAGTGGTGCAATGTGTGTGAAAGGTTCAGTGTGTGGATGGGCAGTGTGTAAATGTGTATGGTGTGTGTGTGTGTGGGGGCAGTGTGTGAATGTGTATGGTGTGTGTGTGGGGCAGTGTGTGAATGGGGCTAGAGTTCACTCCTACTACTGGGACCACCAGGAAGTGGTGAGAGTGAACTCTAGCCCGTAGCTCCAGGGCTAGAGTTCACCCTCGTGAGAGCCGGAGCATTGCCCCGGGTCCTCTCTTCCTCCCCTGCCGACTGGCTGCATGGTGCCTGTGGAACGGGGAGGGAGATTGGCCGGCAGGGGAAAGCCTTGGGGGCTTTGTGATATATACTGCCCCTATGTGTGTCTCTTTATCTCCAGCCCCTCTGTGTGCCTTTTTGTCTCCCCCAGTCACTCTGTATGTTTCTTACCCCCCTCACTGCTCCTCTGTGTCAATGTCTCCCCTCTCCTTCCCAGTCTCTCTCTTCCCCCTCTGCCTCTTTCTTCCCCTCCCCTTGTGTGTTTCTCTCTCATTTCTCCCTCTTTGTCTCTCTCTTCCCCCTCTGCCTCTTTCACCCCCTTTCCCTGTGTCTCTTCCTCCCCCCTTTCCCTGTGTCTCTCCCTTCTCCCCATCTCTCTCCCTCCCCCCTTTCCCTGTGTCTCTCCCCATCTCTCTCCCTCCCCCCTTTCCCTGTGTCTCTCCCCATCTCTCTCCCCCTCATTTCCCTGTGTCTCTCCCCCCTCCTCCCCATCTCTCTCTCTCCCACTTTCCCTGTGTCTCTCCCCATCTCTCTCCCTCCCCCCTTTCCCTGTGTCTCTCCCTCCTCCCTCTATTCCCCTCTCCCCCCCCTTTACCTGGAGAAGTCAGGGGGCCGGCCGCGTTCCTGGCTGGAGCCGCCGGGCCGGGTGGCAGCTTCCCCGGTCCGGCGGCCCTGCTCCTCTCACTGCTGTGGCTGATGGAGGAGGAGCATGTCTCTGTACCATGCTCGGAGCATGGTACAGAGACATGCTCCTCCTCCATCAGCCACAGCAGTGAGCAGGGGAGGGCTGGCAGCCTTAGGCCTGGAGGGCAAAACCAGTCAAGTGGCCCATTGCACCACCAAATCGGTTCACCATCCATGCCCACCTTTTCCTGGTTTTATAACGGATATTGATGTTATGCTAATCAGTAGCTCTTTGCCATACCCGCTCCTTCACGGCTCCAGGCACTGCTTGTTGTGAGTGTGAGCCACTGTAAATTAAGGGCAGAGGGCACTTGCATTGCGGTAAAGATGGGGCTGGGCAGGAGGAGAGTGCAGTGCAATCAGTGCACTCCCCTCCTGTGGGTCACCAGTAGACTGGTGCACCTGCCCAGGATCAGAGCCGGTGCAAGGATTTTTGCCGCCCTAGACAAAATAAAAATTTGCTGCCCCCCATGTGACATCACAATGCCCCACCCATATGAACTAACGCCAGTGCTGCACACAGTGTGTGTTTACATTAAAAAGCCTGCAGGGACCAGCTATAGACACCAGAACCACTTCATTAAGCTATAGTGTCCCTTTAATGTGAGGTACATTATAGATTAGTGTCACTAATAGTATACTAGATTGCCTACTTACAAGCAGATGAGGATGATGATGGGCTGCAGTTTGGCTCCACTGGTCTGGTGTAGAACAGGATCTCTGGAGGCTGTTTGCAACTGTGGTCACAAAATTCAATGTTCTGGGAGAATTGGAAGCAGCTCCATTTTTTGGGATCTGGGCCCCAGGGCCTGACGGTGAGTATGCCCATAAGGCCCACTCATAAGTTCCACCCACCCATGAGTTCGCTCACAGGGAGTGGAGTGTGTAGGGGATGTGTTATTGTAGAGGATCTAATATGTGTGCTTATGGTATGTAGTGTATAGGGTTACCAGTTTGTGCAGGTGATGTGGTGTGTTTGTGTGTAGTGGAAGCAGTGTGTATTTGTGTATAAGGGATGTATTATGTGTTTCTGGTTGTGTGTAAGGGATGCATTGTGTGAATCTGCGTTTGTATGCATAAGGGATGCAAGGTGTGTGTCTGTATGTGTGTGCATTGAGTGTAAGAGATGCATTGTGTTTCTGTGTGTATGTAAGAAAAGAAGTGTGTGTGTTTGCATGTGTGTACGGGTTTGCATTGTCTGTTTCTGTGTATGTGTGCAAAGGATGCATTGTCTTTGTGTGTAAGGGTTGCATTGTGTGTGTGTGTAATGGATGCATTGTGTGTTTCTCTGTGTGTAAAGGAAGCATGTTGTGTTTCTGTGTATGTATAGGGATGCATTGTGTGTGTGTGTGTGTGTGTGCGCGCGTAGTGTGAAAGAGCTCCCTGTCTTGGCCCCTGTCCTATAGAGCTGCCCCTTCTGTCCCGTAGAGCTCTCCCCTGCACCTTAGTGGTCTCTCCTCCCCCCCACCCTCCCCTAGCGGTCTCTTCTCACACTCACCCACCCTCCCTGTGCTCTTCTCATCCCCCCCTCCACCCTCCCTGTGTTCTTCTCACTCCTCCCTCTATGTGTTCTCACACCCCCTGTGTTTGTCTTACCCCCCTCCTCCCTGTGTTCTTCTTACTTCCCCCCTTGGTCGTCTTACTCCCCCACCTGTTCTTCTTACCCCCTTCTTCTTCTTCCTCCCACTTCTTCTTCTTACTCCCCCCTCTTCTTCTTACTCCCCCTTCTTCTTCTTACTGCTCCTTTTTCTTCTTACCCCCTCTTCTTCTAATTACTCCCCACTCTTCTTCTTCTTACTCCCCACTCTTTTTCTTGCTCACCCCTTCTTCTTCTTACCCCTCTATTTTTCTTATCTCCCCTCCTTCT
>OW240922.1:15617694-15691599 GCA_933207985.1 Pelobates cultripes | reverse complement strand
ACCCCCAGTGCCCTGGATAGGGTTCCAACCAAGCTTTGGTCTACAGGCTCAGATGACATCGGATGCCCCGAGTCCCACCAGTGATAGTTACACTAATAAAGGGAGCCAGTCCACCACGAAGACCACAGTATCCTTTGAAACCTGCACAAGCCCTCGTCATTTACAAACAAGTTGACAGCCTGTAGCGGAGCTGCAATATGAAATCCCAATATCTCCGCTGGTTAAGAAAGTAATCCAAAATAAAGCGCTGGAAAGTAAGGCAATATTCCAAATCCCCCAGTAACCGGTAACACAGTTCTGGGAGTCAACTGAGGTCTTTATTCACATGCTCCAGTATTTATACAATTCCCCATGCAAGTGGTTTCCTGAGTCACATCACAGGGGTATTACAAAAGTGGACTACATGGGAAACTTAAATCACAGAGCATTTCTCCCACCATGCACCACTGTACGAGAGGGATACTCCCACTGGAATATCCTGTTAAGTGGATTATCCCTCCTTACAGCAGAACTGACTTTTAACATAAAAATCCATAACTTTTGTTTTATTCGTGTGATTAACATGAATGACCGCTCCTTCGAGCGAGTACTGCTCAGATCCCAGCTTAAATAACCGAATGGCATACGAAAACATACTTTATATTACATTCACCTAAAAGTACCGAACACCGATTGGGGAACCCAACACTAGACCGAAGCTCCGGAACGGCCTGGAAGTCCAGCCGTGTTCACGCCGTCGAGTAGACGATTTTAGTTCCAGGCGCTCAAAACACCGCGGGGCTAACAAAGGATCAAAAAAGGCCGACCGCCGCATGGTCGGTAGTCGAACGACGGCCTCCCGGGAAAGCACTTAACTACCGATTGCTACAATGTTGCAATCTGTTAATTGGAGCCACACGACCCTCTGTGTGTGGGCTCCCATTCGGTACTTTATTCGTTTTACGAACAGCCGGTAAAGTTGCTGTTCGTGAAACAGCCATGGGAATGCTAGCGGCTTTCGGCTGCTAGCATACGAATGCTATAGGTTATACAGGCAAGCATACATTTCCACACGGTAAGCAGAATACATTTAAACATCGTAGTGCAGCAGTGTTCTGGACAACCTTTAAAGTCACAGCCATATAATCTGAAGTGGCTAGGTTTGCCACACAGCCTGTTGGCAAAAGGTGCTCTGGTCAAATGTGTATCACCCTGTAACACTCCTCTATTTCCAGTCAAGAAGAAAACTGAAAAGGGTCAACCTGACCAATACCGTATGGTCCAAGACCTCCGCGCTGTTAAAGGACCACTCTAGACCACTTCAGCTTAATGAAGTGGTCTGGGTGCCAGGTCCAGCTAGGGTTAACCCATTTTTTCATAAACATAGCAGTTTCAGAGAAACTGCTATGTTTATCAATGGGTTAAGCCTTCCCCCTAATCCTCTAGTGGCTGTCTCATTGACAGCCACTAGAGGCGCTTGCGTGCTTCTCACTGTGATTTTTCACAGTGAGCACTCCATAGAAAAGCATTATGAATGCTTTCCTATGTGACCGACTGAATCTTGTGGCAGCTCTTGCGCGCGTCGCGCATTCAGCCGACGAGGGAAAAAAGAGGAGGATCGGAGGAGGAGAGCTCTCCGCCCGGCGCTGGAAAAAGGTAAGTTTAACCCCGTTTCCCCTTTCCAGAGCCGGGCGGGAGGGGGTCCCTGAGGGTGGGGGCACCCTCAGGGCACTATAGTGCCAGGAAAACGAGTATGTTTTCCTGGCACTATAGTGGTCCTATAATGAAGTTACAAACCAAGATACTGCTGTTGTCCCTAATCCACATACTTTGTTGTCACAAGTTCCTCCAACCGCCAAATTCTTCACAGTGGTTGATCTTGCAAATGCCTTTTTCAGCGTACCCTTGGATTCCTCCTGTCAATATCTGTTTGCATTCACACACGATCGTCAAGAGTATACTTGGACTGTTATGCCTCAAGGTGCACAAAATTCACCAACCCAATTTGCAAAAGCGATTTCAACTGTCCTGGAGCCCTGGCAGAAATCACACCCAGATGTGGTCCTGCTCCAGTATGTCGATGATTTACTTCTCTGTGCGGATGATCTTTCAACTGCTGAACAGAATTCCGAAGATCTCCTCTGTTTCCTTGCTGAAGAAGGTTGCAAAGCTTCAAAAACGAAACTCCAGTGGTGCCGGCCCTCTGTGGTCTTCTTGGGACATTGCATTTCCCATGGCACCCGTCACCTAACCAGGAACAGAATTCTTGCCATCACAAATCTTTCCCTTCCATCAAACCATCAAGCTCTCCATGCCTTCTTGGGCCTCATCACATACTGCAGATCTTGGATCCCTGAGGCTTCTCAACTCATGCAACCTCTCTACGATGCTTTAAAGACTGAACCTTTTTCATTGTCTTCTACTGCCCACTCTTGCTACCATGCTCTTCAAAGAGCCATCTCCTCTGCCCCTGCTCTGGGCCTCCTGAACTACCAACTACCGTTCAAACTCTTCGTCTCAGAAAAGGTGGGCCATGCTTCAGGGGTCCTTACTCAGTCCTATGTTTCTATTGGGTACTTTTCCTGCATGCTTGACCCCGTGGCCAGGGGTGGGCCTTCCTGTTTGCTTGCTGTCTTTGCTGCAAGTGCCCTGCTGGACAAGACTAATGACTTTGTTCTCGGACATAAACTGACAGTTATTGCACCCCATGATATCGCTGCAATCCTGAATCAAATCCAACCCAAGCATCTCTCATCCCAGAGACATTTACGACTCCAAACATCCCTCCTTTTACCCGATAACGTCACTTTACAAAGATGTTACTCGTTGAATCCGGCCACTCTTCTGCCACTTACCAAGGGGGGAGTGCCGCAATACTGGTACAGCTTTGACATAAATCCTGATGTTCACATGGAGCTTCAAGTAGAAAAACCCACAGTTCCATATGATGAACAGCCCGAGAGCTGCTTACATTGCACCCTGTGGTTCAGGGACACCCCAGGTCCTGACCCATACTTTGAAGAAGAATTATTCAGCTTAGTGGAAATACACCTTACATTGACAGACCTGTTCTGTGACTCCAACGGAAACATTTTTATCCTAGTCTACTTGCCTATGGAAGTATCACATTTGTATCACCATTGGGAGGTGGCTGTTCCTCATGGCTCTTTCACCAAGTCTCCAGATCTCTCATGGAAAGAACTCGGCCCAATTGCCAAGACATGGAGTACTGCAACTCAGGAACAACTCACAGTGACGGGGGTCACTAAGAGGACCATAAATTGCAAAACTGTTGGTTACCCTCGATACCACATAGAGATATGTGAGGACATTCCTCCTACAGAACAGGACCCGGACGCCCCCCATGATTGTTTTGAACTGATGCAAATGGAAACAACCCATCTTTCAACAGTGCACGAGGCTGCTCTACCGGACCCTGATTACACTCTGTTTGTGGATGGTTCTAGATTCGCAGACGAACAGGGCCAATATCATACCGGATATGCAGTCACCACTGAGGACCAAATACGCCAAGCATCTCTACTCCCCTCATCTAAGTGCTTTTAAATTTGCCTCCAGAAGTTGAGATGTGTTTCTTAAGCCTTATGTGCAGTCAACAGTGAATTCATCAGTGTGTGAATCATGGAAAAAGGTTTACCCAATAACTCAAGGGAGTACCAAGCCACCTGATGCCATTACCGTGTACCCAGCTAACTACACTTGCTACACAATACATGGAACTACAGGTAAATTTGTTGGTAAATTCCCTTCTGGCTATTGTGCCTCTTATCGAAAACCTCCCATTGCCTTATTAGTGAATCAGTGTGGGGGCACCCTCAGGGCACTATAGTGCCAGGAAAATGAGTATGTTTTCCTGGCACTATATTGGTCCTTTAATAAAAATACATATTACAAAGTTGTCACTGCCACGTGTTATGAAATCTTTTGACTGGGTTGGAATTGCATAGAGATTCCAACGCAGTCTTAATGGAAGGGAGTGGGGTGACAGAACTGCTTTACGTTTGTCGCTTTGTCAACCTGAATACTTATAAAAGTTAAACCTTTTGTTACTGTTGTGATAGCAGTCAAGATGAGTCCTAGTCTGGAGCATGGGATTTATGGCACCAAGGACGACAAGTGCTACAATCATCTTCATAACATCATGAAATGCTAGAAGGATCCAGCCTGCGTTTCTGTATTGCTCCACATGGAAAAATAATAGGACTGAGCTAAGTTTTATTTTTTCTTTTAATGTGATATTTCTGTATTTCGCAATATTAGCAGATGTAATAACTTATATTTCTACCTGTGCTGCATTATTACACTGTTAATGTTATAAAAGTATCTTAACGTATACCGTACAATATATAAGGATAATATATATCTGCATGTGGTCATTGGTCCCTTTGGATCACCGAATGCTATGTGAGCCTGGATTAACAGGGCTATTCACTAACGTGAGAAAAAAGGTAAATTTTAAATTTAAGGCCATAGTAGACGAACAAGGAGCATAACTGACTTTTTCTTGTTCGGCTTGTTAAACCCTAAATTTGAAATTCTCTTTGAATTCATTTTGAATTCACACTTTAGTAAATATTGGGGGATAGTAGTGGAAGCTCGATGTCCTGGAGTGACAGATGATACACAATTGTAATGTTCTAAGATTCCTTGACAACCTTCAGCCCAATTAACGCAATTAACAAAAAACTGTATTAACTACTTTATGACTGAATTGGGCCTTGGTGTCAAGGTTTGCTTATGAGAACCATTGTGGGACTGAGCTAAATAACGAATTCTGTTGAAGGTGTTTAGGGATTTCTGCACCATTTAATAAAAATATTTTATTGAGAGCAAAAAACGGGTCGCAAGAGTATTCTGAGAACGGACAGCAGCTGAAATAGCCTGCTCTTCGGTGGGTCCCCGCTCAGAACTCAAGCTGATTTTAGCTCATCTTGTGCCATTACAGAGAGAACATATCTGAAGCATATTAGACTGGTCCCACCCATACGGACAGTCCAGGTCCGAAATGCCAGCAAGTTCTCTCTGCACGAGAGCTACAGCAACCCCAGACGATCGTTTCAGCCTTGTTAGGCATCATCAGTGAGGCATAGCTTATATCTCTCTAGGCACCGTGAGCAAGGGGGCCACGTCTGGATTACCCTTTAAACTTATGGAGAGCAAAAAACGGGTCGTAAGAGTATTCTGAGAACGGACAGCAGCAGAAATAGCCTGCCCTTCGGTGGGTGCCCGCTCAGAACTCAAGCTGGTTTTAGCTCATCTTGTGCCATTACAGAGAGAACATATCTGAAGCATATCAGACTGGTCCCACCCATACGGGCAGTCCAGATCCGAAATGCCAGCAAGTTCTCTCTGCACGAGAGATACAGCAACCCCAGACGTATTGGTGGGACCAGTCTGATATGCTTCAGATATGTTCTCTCTGTAATGGCAGAATTATATTCCCTGAGATAAAATACTGATTTTTATCTGTGCGTTTTCTATGGATTAAGTGGGATACAATTACAATAGGGTTCGTTCACAAAGCTATGGATTGCAGTGATCTGAAAACAGAATTATAAAATCGAGGCTAAAATAGGCACTTTGTCAAATTTATCAACTTTATTATAGTCATTACACCATTCAGTTTTGGGTTCCTCGCAGTTCATGTTTACTGAATAAAATTTGTCAATCCATAAAGCCATGAATGGCTTTACTACAATGTGTAACTAACTCACCTGGAGTTTGGGACAGGTTCAACGTGCATTATCTCATGACTTGTTAGAGCGAGCTCTGTGTCTTTTTTTTTTTTGCTCCCCCTTGTGGTGTCTTTTGTGACTGCAGATGCTTGGGGTATTAAATAAATGCACATGGTCAGGTAAGCATTTCCATCTCTTTCTCCCAGTGCTAAACACTCAGGGATAGTAAAGGTGCAGAGTGCAAATGTGCACCAGGATGCCACTACACTATACAACTTTTTTATGCCATTAGTTACCAGAGATAACGGAATCCTGATAAGCGAATCCAGGACACAATGTAGTGATCTACATTTCAAAATGAGGAAAAGGGCATTTTAGGTTATCATGCTGCTACTTTTTAAAATACTTGGTGTTTAATTCCATGTTTCTTTTTGGCCTACAACACATACATGGCATGTTTGTTTTGGCACATCCACAGGATGCATTGTGTTAGAATTTAATTTTCTCGATCCTTGCTCCAGTGATTTAATCTGCCCAGCATGTTTCGAGAGCGTATAAACTTTACTAGTCCCTTCAATGCTGTGACTCCTGAATAATGTGCTCTAACTGCTGTCATTCTCCTGGCACAGAACCCCACTGTAGATAGCAGTAGAACAACATGGCTTCTTTGTTAGGTTTGCAAGGTGTAAATCTCGGTTATTTAAAAGTAAAATAATTTATTTTATTTAATGGTGTAGGTAGAGGAACAACGCCACACAATGGTTTGTATTGGCCCCAAATATATTTGTATAATGTTATAATATCCCCTCTCAGGCGACGTTTTTCTAAACTAAATAGGTTTAAATTTGTTAACCTTTCTTCATAGCTGAAATGTTCCATTCCTTTTATTAATTTTGTAGCCCGCCTCTGCACTTCTTTAGAACAGGTGCCCAAAATTGCACAGCATATTCAATATGTGGTCTTACCAGTGATTTATAAAGAGGCAAAATAATATTTGCGTCCCGAGAATGAATGCCCTTTTTCATGCATGACAATACCTTATTGGCCTTGGCCACTGCTGATTGACATTGCACATTGTTGCATAGTTTGTTGTCTATAACAATTCCCAAGTCCTTTTCGTGTGTTGTTATCCCTAATTCGCTTCCATTAAGGGTATACGTTGCTTGTGGTTTCTTTATGCCGAAGTGCATAACTTTGCATTTTTCAACATTAAATTTCATCTGCCATTTGAGTGACCAGTCCCCCAGTCTATCTAAATCCCTCTGCAGCAAAGTAATATCTTGCTCACGCTGTATTATTTTACAGAGTTTTGTGTCATCTGCAAACACTGAAACATGACTTTCAATGCTGTCTTCAAGATCATTTAAAACATGTTAAATAGAAGGGGTCCCAGAACAGACCCCTGAGGGACACCACTTGCCACCTCTGTCCAGCTTGAAAATTTACCATTAATGACAACTCTTTGTACTCTGTTTTTAAGCCAATGTTCTACCCAAGAACAATCCTTTTCATCTAGACAGATTTCCTTGAGTTTGAACACTAATCTATTGTGTGGAACTGTATCAAATGCCTTGGCAAAATCCAAATAGATCACAACACCCTGATCTATACTTCTACTTACTTCTTTGTAGAACACAATCAAGTTAGTTTGACATGACCTGTGCTTCATAAAACCGTGCTGATTTTTTCTGATAACCATTTTCTTCTCAAGGAATTCTTGAATATTATCCCTTAATAACCTTTCAAATATTTTCCCAGCCACAGAAGTTAAAGGACCACTATAGTGCCAGGAAAACACTTGTTTTCCTGGCACTATAGTGCCCTGATGGTGCCCCCACCCTCAGGGTCCCCCTCTCGCTGGGCTCTAGGGTGAGGAAGGGGTTAAACTTACCTCTTTCACCAGTGCCGGGCGGGGAGCTCTCCCCCTCCTCTCCGCCTCCTCTCCTCCTCCTCTGCTGAATGCGCATGCGCGGCAAGAGCCGCGCGCGCGTTCAGCCAGTCTCATAGGAAAGCATTCACAATGCTTTCCTATGGACGCTGGCGTCTTCTCACTGTGAAAATCACAGTGAGAAGCACGCAAGCGCCTCTAGTGGCTGTCACTGAGACAGCCACTAGAGGCTGGATTAACCCTAATATAAACATAGCAGTTTCTCTGAAACTGCTATGTTTATAGAAAAAAGGGTAACCCTAGCTGGACCTGGCACCCAGACCACTTCATTAAGCTGAAGTGGACTGGGTGCCTATAGTGGTTCACAGGTCTATAATTTCCAGGCAAGGATTTTGAACCTTTTTGAATATAGGAACCACATCTGCCTTCCTCTAATCCTCTGGAACACTTCCTGAAAGAAAATAATCTTGAAAGATTAAAAACCGAGGTTCACTTATTTCTACACTTAGTTCCTTAAGTACTCGTGGATGGATACTGTCAGGCCCTGGAGCTTTGTTTATATTAACTTTCTTTAGTTGCTGCAGCACCTTGTCTTGAGTTAACCAATTACAATTATTCTGCAAGTTTTTAGTAGCAATCATTTGCACATATATTGCCATGGGTTCTTTCTTAATATATACGGAGGAGAAATTGTTATTTAAAATTCCTGCCTTTTCCTGGTCTTCATTAACTAACACCCTCGTTTCAGTTTTTAGTGTACCTACACTTTAATTTTTGTTTTTTTTTAGAATTTATGTACTTAAAAATGCATTGGGGTTGGTTTTGCTCTCTTTAGCTATCATTTTTTCATTTTGAAGTTTAGCAAGTCTAATTGCCTTTTTGCACGCATTATTTGCTTCCTTATATCTTTTATAAGATGCATCTGATTTGTCCGATTTAAATGCTTTAAATGCCCTTTCCTTATTTTTAATCTCTTGTTTTACTTCTCTACTAAGCCACATTGGATTTAATTTTCGTTTTATATTTATTTCCCAATGGTACATACTGAGAAATGTTCCTTTCTAATATTTGTTGGAAGATGATCCATTTATCCTCAGTGTTCTTTTCACTAAAGAGTTTATGCCAGTCAATATATTGTAAAGCTGCCCTCAACTTATTGAAATTGGCCTTTTTAAAATTATATGTTTTAGTATACCCCATGTGCTTTTGCTTTTTTGAGTTTATTCCAAAGGACACTATATTGTGATCACTATTTCCCAAGTGCTCACCTACTTGAATGTTGATCAAAAGATCAACGTTGTTTGTTAAAACCAGGTCCAGACAAGCATCCATTCTAGTTGGTGCTTGTACAAGTTGTGACATGAAGGTGTCATTTAACAAGTTTAAAAACCTAATTTCCTTTGCTGAGCTACTAGTCCCTCTGTCCCAATTTATGTCCGGGTAATTAAAATCTCCAATAATTAAAGTGTTACCCAGACTTGCAGCTTTCTCAATTTGCTCAAACAGCTGTTGTTCCTTGTCAATATTAACATTAGGTGATTTATAACATATCCCAACCAATAATTGGTTGGTTTCCCTTCTTTTCCCCCAAGCAGATATTTACACATAAAGCTTCCACATTTTCCTCATCGCATTCCACTTGCTTAAGATTTGGCTTTAAATCATGGTTGACATACAAACATACCCCACAACCCTTCTTGTTTTTCCTATCCCTCCTAAATAACACGTACCCATTTAAGTTAACTGCCCAGTCATGTGTCTAATCCCACAATGTTTCAGTTATGCCTATTATAGCATATTGTTTAGTGTATGCTACTGCCTCTAGTTCCCCCATTTTGTTATTTAGGCTCCTTGCATTAGTAAGCATACATTTAATATCATGAGTCACTTGTACTTTTTATTAATTATCAACATTACATAGCTTCTCTGTTCTGAGCTTGCCCCTCCCCTGTCTCCACCCCTCTTATACTGTGCTAAAGCCCATCCCCTTTCTGTCCTATCTCCATTTTGTAGATTGCCATGACCCTCCCCCCCTACTACTATTTTAAAATCTCCAAACTTCTAGCCATCCTATCCCCCAGCACTGCAGACCCTCTCCTGTTTAGGTGCAGTCCATCACTATTATAAAGGTTGTACCCAATCGCAAAGTCGGCCCAGTGCTCTAAAAACCCAAAACCCTTCTTTCTGCACCAAGACTTTAGCCACGCATTGACCTCTCTAATCTCCCACTGCCTTTCCACTGTAGCGCGTGGCATGGGTAATATCTCAGAGAATACCACCTTGGAAGTCCTTTTCTTAAGTTTGCTGTGTAATTCCCTGAAATCATTCTTTAGGACCTTCCATCCTCCTCTAACTTTGTCATTGGTACCAACATGGACCATGACCGCTGGGTCATCCCCAACCCCTCCCAATAATCCATCCACTCTGTCAGCAAAATGCCGGACCCGAGCACCCGGGAGACAGCAAACTGTCCGGTTGAGCCGATCAGAGCGGCAGATTGCCCTATCTGCTCTCTTAATGATAGTCCCCTACCACCACAACCTGTCTTGCCTTCCTTACATTTTGATCCCCACCCGTACTAGGGGGGCTGTTACCTCGGCTGTTAGAAGTAACAGCTTCCTCTAATACAGCTACTCCTGAGCTGGTGCTCCTAACATCTTCACTCAAACAGGCAACTCTGCTAGGTTACACCAAATCAGGACCAGCTAGCCCTTTCCTCTTCCCTCCCCCCTGCTTCCTCGCCCCACTGTCACCCAGCTACATGCCTGTTCCCCACCTGTCTTATCTCCTCCCTCTCCACTACCTGTCCCCACTAAACTCTGCTCAATGAGCAGCAGTCTCCTCTCAAGATTGTCAATCTCCCTCAAAGTTGCGATTTGCTTCTCGAGATCTCCAATCTGAGCTTCCAGAGAAGCCACTCGCACACAACCGTCACAGAGGTATGGACCCTGGACGTGTACATCCAGGCATCCATACATGCAACAAGATGTGCATTGAGTCAAACCACCAATCTTGCTAACACTCATTTCCACAGATAAAGAACAATAAAACAATTACCTTATTAGCTTAACCCCTTAAGGACCAAGCTTCTGGAATAAAAGGGAATCATGACATGTCACACATGTCATGTGTCCTTAAGGGGTTAAACCCCTTGTTAGTTTCGACAACTCCTGGTTTTCCAACTCCTACTTAATAGTCTGCTTTCAAGAAACAAAAATAAAATACAAACCAATCTCCACAGTATACAAACCACTCCAAGCAACTCCTGGTTTTCTAACTCCTACTTGAAAGAGTCTACTTAATAGAGTCTGCTTTCAAGTAATTGTTATGGACTAAACTATGATCCGAGGACCAGAATGCTGCCCAGGACTACCGAACCTTCAAATACTTATGTCTTTTGCCTCTGGCTGATCAATGTAATTCCTCCAAACTTTTGACATAATTTAACCTGTTAATCCACTGTGATACTGTGGGTATAGAGGTTTGTTTCCAAAGAGTGGGGATTAAATCGTTCACTTCTACCAATGTAAGCCACACAAGTGTATGGTGGTGTATGTTTGGGAGGGAGTGTGGCCAGTCCAAAAGGACCTGGGATGGTATTAGTGTGTGGACGTCACTGAAAATATGTTTAATCAGCTCCACAATTTTGTCCAATACATGCAGATATAGTGGCTCTGCCACCAGAAGTGGTATAGAGCTCTCTGCTCCCCAAGGCATCTCCAACAGTTCCCTCTCACCCGTGAGATGTGGACATGTAAGAACTCGGGGGTCCTGTACCACATCATATTTCATTTATAGTAGGTTTCACGTCCTGACAAACTCACGGAGGCCGTCATTAATCTCTTAAAGATATATGCCCAATCACTATCCGTGATATGGATGTGCAAGGAGGCACACCATTTACTTTGAAATGGTGATGAATCAGAGTTCCCTACTTTGATCTGGATAAGTGCATATAATTGGGAGAGGTTTACTAAGTGTGTTTTTGAAATCGGCTAGTTCACTAGACTTCCAGTTTGGAAAGACCTTTCTCCTTATGAAGGCTATTATCCAATAGTGAGGGTTGGTACCCTTGTGTTTGGAGGTCAGATAGGGACAGGACAGCTCCACTTTTAAAAAACCTATTTATCCTTACTGTCTACCACTTATGCATTGGGGTCTCTGCCCCTTGAACATTTTGAAATTCTGTGTTTCCATGTAAGGGGTATTTAGGAGACATATCAGGTGACAATTGCCATATTGTCCTATATTGCCTCAATTTTTGGAGTATGTTCGTGACCAGTGGGTGAGGTGGTGAAATTAGCAGGGGGATTGGACATGTATGTCCAGGGAATTATTGTAAGGGGGCCAGTATAAAACTCTGCTTCACAGCATTCCATGATTTTTGTGGTGGTGTTATCCTCCACTCTCGAAGCCTGGCAAAAAGTATTGCCAGGTAATCCCAGGCCTCTCTTGTTTCTAGGTTCCGTGAGTGTAGACTATGCTATTCTGGGATATTTGGCCCTCCAAATATAGTGCGTGAAGAAATGTTTGAAGTGTGAGTAGAATAATTTTGGTAGTGCTTGCATAATATAAAGATTTTTGAGTAATGCCATTATGTTGAGGAAGTTAATGCGTCCAAGAAATATGTGGTAGGTCCCATGTTTCAAGGTCATGTTTTATGCGGTAAAGTAATGGCCTATAATTAGATTTATGTAATGCTGAGGTAATTGGCATTAGCTGTATTCCCAGGTATTTAATGTTGAAATTTGGCCCCAGGATTGGGTGATATTAGTTTGGATAGCGGATGGCACCCCCACTCCTAAGGTCTCGCATTTGTCAACGTTCACTTTATAGTTTGAGAATGTGGAGTTTGTGGACTACTCCTTAACTATGTGTGGACTAGAGAAAGGCTGTAGGTACCTTAGACGCGGCTGCTCCATGCAGGAGGTTCAATATTTTAGTTGTATTGTCTTTTGCCTCTCTGGGACAAAGCCTGCTTGATCAGATTGGACTAGTCCAGGCAGTAGGGACTTGAGATGAAGTGCTAGCAGTTTTGACGGAATGACAGCATTTCAAAGGCCAGGAATTTTGAAATGCTGGCATTCAGGGCCAGGGATCGCGGGTGGGTAGGGGGGTACTCCCTCTTTCTCTCCAGTGTTTGGGAGATGGACAGCTGAACGCTTCCATAGGACAGTGTGGAGATGCTTGGGGACGGTGGCGGACGTGGTGGCGTTGCTGCCACATCCTCTGTATGTGGGGTGGCAGGTGCCACTGTCACTCCAGAGGTGGAGGAAGAGGCCGAGACAGCAGCAGAAGAGGAAGCAGGAGGAGCTTGAGTCCTTTCTTAGTTTTTGAGGTGCTTACTCCATTGCAGCTCGTGCTTTGCATGTAGATGCCTGGTCATGCAGGTTGTGCTCAGGTTTAGAACGTTTATGCCTCGCTTCAGGCTCTGATTGCACAGCGTGCAAACCACTCATGTCTTGTCGTCAGCACATTGTCTGAAGAACTGCCACGCCAGGGAACTCCTTGGAGCTGGCTTTGGTGTGCTCGGTCCCTGGGTGCGGTGGGCAGTAGCAGGCATACTGTCTAGGAGACGGCCGCTCCGCTTTTGCACCCTGCTCCCTTATGCTGTGCTGGTGCCTATGTGCGACCACCGCCTCTTCCTCCAAACTGCACACGTCACTCGCATGACCTTGATTCCATGTGGGGTCTAGGACCTCATCATCCTCCACATCATCTTCCACCCACTCCTTAACCCTGCCCTACTTGCCGGTCTGCACACTGCATAAAGCCACTGCAGTTGGCACCTGTGTTTCGTCATCATCAGAGACGTGCTGCAGTGGTCCTCGCATGTCCACATCCTGAAACATAAGTGGTTGTGCATCAGTTCACTCAATCTCTTCCACTTCTGGGGCAGGGCTAGGTGGATGGCCCACGGAAACCCCGCCAGCAGAGTCATCAAAAAGCATAAGACACTGCTGCATGACTTGTGGCTCATACTGCTTGGCTGATTTGCAAAGTGCTGAGGTGAAAGACAGATGGCCATGGGCTGCAGGTGCCAACTCTGAGCTTTCAGCAGGGGACCGGGTGGGAGACAGTGTGAAGGAACTGGAGGCACTGTCAGTAGAGTTGAGCGAACGCCGGATGTTAGAGTCCGGCGGGTTCGGCCGAACTTTGAAAAAAAAAAGTCCGGGTTCGTGATTGAACTTGACCCCGAAACCCATTGAAGTCAATGGGGACCCGAACTTTTGGCCACAAAAATGCCTCTAAAAAAGTCCTGGAAAGGGCTAGAGGGCTGCAAAAGGAAGTAAAATGGGGGTAAGAGTTGGACAAGTGCCCTGCAAACAGATGTGGATAGGGAAATCACTTAAATTAACATAAAAATAAAAAATACAGCTGAGTCTTAAAATAGCACTAGATGGAATCTTTGATTTTAGCTTTGGAAGAACACAAATCAAAATCTAAAGCATGGCTGTCAGGAGGATCACCAGAATTATCCATTTGAGAGAGGGTTGGAGTGCAGGGTATTCTTTTTCATTTTTTAAACTGAGCTCAACATTTGCGGCCTGCGGTGCATTTCTTGCAGTCCTGATGCATGGAGAAATGCTCAACTCCTGATGCATGGAGAAAAGGCCTTCACAAGCCTCTGCTATTGTGTACATAGTTTATACTAAGTGACCCATAGGTTGAGGAGGTGGTGACCGTGGTGGTCTATATATTTTTTTGGAATTGGGGTAGCCCCCAAAATATTGGGACATATAAAAAAAAAAAAAACATTTGTGGCCTGTGGTGCATTTCTTGCAGTCCTGATGACATTATTAGTAGGTATGGCTGTGATGGCTCCTAAGGGCACGCAAGTCAAACTCTTGTTGATTGGCTGCCTTGCAGCTTTTCAAAACTCGCCATTAAATCGCCGAACATCGAACTCGAACCCGAACTGTTACTGAAATGTCAGTTCTGGTTCAGGGTCAAAAAATCGTAATGTTCGGTACGAACCCGAACTTTATAGTTTGGGTTCGCTCAACTCTATTGGTGAGCAGTCTAGGAGTAGTATGTGAAATATATAGTTGTTTTGGATTGTTTCTCGCCAGCAATCCACTCACTGGTGTTTATGAAGTATCTTTTGGAAGAGTAGCCACTTTTGTTTCATAGTGTCCTTAGTTCTAGATGTGGTGTCCAGGGCCTGGTCAACTGCCAGGTTCCAATCACCTCTCACTACCACTCCCTCTACGAAGGATTCTAATTTAGATAATGTGATTTGCATAAAGAGTATCTGGTGGACATTTGGGGTGTATAAATTAGTAAAAGTGAATTGAACAGACTTGATAGCTCCTTTGATAAATAAATAATTTCTCTGCTGTTCAATTATGGAACCTAGCAGTATAAAAGGGTCATGGGTAGAAAAAAGAATGGCCACTCATCTGTATTTTGCTCTTCAAAATTACTTTGAACGTCTGAGATATGTATTTAGCTATCAGTTGGGGCTGAACCATTTCTGAAATGTTTCTTGGATGTAATGGATGTCTGCTTTTGACTTACTTAACTCGTGGAGTAAAATTTTTCTCCTTTTCAGGGCTGTTTAGGCCTCTTACATTTAGGGATCTAAATCCAAGGCCAGCGCTCTGGCCATTATGTTAATGCACCATTATTGACTTTGAGTAGTCCCCAATGTGCTGTTGGAGCTGGCCACAGAAAATACATGTATAAACAAAAAATCATAATACAAAAACAACTAAATACATATCTTAAAAAAAACATCATTATAGTTGAGACTGTGCTTGACATGTGAACGCTGGATAGCCAGCAAGTACTACTTGAGCACCTCTCAAGGGAGGGGGTGGGGATATTTGGGGTCCACCCAGGTATGCAAGGCTAAACCGGGTATTGTATTGTCACCTCATGTTATGACCCAGAGGTGGGTATGTTATTTCAAAAACATCAATAGTAAAATATGTTTTTCCCTGAGCGAAAGCATAAAATCATTAACTTAACTTATACTTCGGCATACCTTTACACATCTTTTAAGCCAAATAAACACAATATGTAGCTTGAAGCTCTGTGTCCAAAGGCCTCTGCAATATTTAATTAAATAGTAACTAAAGTCAATATAGTGGCCTTAGTCTCCCAATTTGGCACTCCAGAGATCCCTCTGTCCCTTGTATTGTTGCGTCTTCCTCTATTGTCGATATCATCAATCTTTCTATAGAAATATAATGAAGCCTCTTGCTGTTTAAAGAGTGAATCCTGGAGACTCTGGCTTCTCCTTCCTCCCCAAGGACCTAAACCCTGTGCCCCAGTTGTTTTACCGCTGCATCCGCTGCTTGTATTTTGTCTTTTACCCTGGTCTCCAGATTGCTCTGCATTTCAGCTATATCTGCTCTGGATGATAGCTGGAGCAGTATGGACTGGAGATCTGTCGTCACACAAGAGATCCGATGCTGCAGGACTCGTTGGCGGGCCTTCCTGGGGCTGTGTGTCAGGTGCCATCTTGGATCCTGCTTTGGGACTGGTTGTGTCTACGAAGAACCTCCTAAGTTATTTGGTACCTGTGGTACTGATGGGGTATTGCCTGCTGTGACCCGGGCTTTCTTTGATGCCATCATGTCTGTGTTTGCTCAGCTCAGCTAGTGTGGGTGAATCGGCTCCTATGGTTAGGCTACGCCCCCGCTTTACTTGTTTATTTTACATACTACTAAAACTCTTATATTTCCTACATCCCGTTTATTACATTTTTTTTTTTTCTGTTAAGAGTACAGAATTTAGCAATTTAGTCCTCAAGGAAGATTAAAAATTGCATAATTTGTTAGGAGCAAAAGTTTATGCGTTTCTTTTTTTAAATTTATTTTTATTTAAAGTACAGGATCACACTTCTGGGTAGGATAAGCAGTGACAAAGACTGGGTAAGCAGTGACAAAGACTGGCCCATTTTAAGATAATAGGCTAAAGGATAGTTTGTATTGATCCATAATTCAGTTTGTGCTGGTCTAGTACAAATGCTGAAGAGCCTCTTCTAGGAGATGGAAAAATACCATCAGCAGTAGTTCCATGAATTACCCATATACAGGGAAATCCCATGTAGAAGCTTTGTAACACGTTGGTTACATTCTGTCAGTATATCCCAGGTGATATGTCTCTCTGATAATTTTTTAGGAAATATCACTTACCTTCTGCATGCAATATTTATTTCAAGGATTTCGACAAACTTTTATTGTGTTGGACAGAATAATCCCCTACTTTTAACTCTTAAAAAGCGTTTCAAAAGAAGATTTACTTTCCTCAATTCAATGCCGGGCGAAACTCTCTGGTGCTGCTCGGTGCTTCCCCTTGTGATGTCACAGGAACCTTGCCGAGGTCCAATCAAAGGCTTCTCTTAGATAAACCTTTGGTTGGAAGATTTAACAGGCTCCTAGCACATGCACACTCATGCTCAAGGACCTCAAGGGGAGGAGGAAGTGATGGAAGAGGAAGGACTCAAAATTTAAAAAAAAAAATGGACTTCATTGGGAGGAGGGAGTTCTTCCCTCTCTGTGGGAGGGAGCGAAGACAAGAGATTCTTCCTTTGCAGGCTCAGTCTTCAAGGGAGAAGCAGCTACGTTAGTCGGCAGAGTGCAGTGTGCACTGATGACAGACGTAAAATATGCACAGAATTCACATTAGGTAGTCCAGAATAGAGTTATGGGCTGCTCAGTCATTTGTGCTGGGGGTGCAACTTGACCTTGCACATAACTAAAAATATCTTGGTATGTGAAGTGTTTCAAACTGAAACGCTGCACATCCAGATGCCTACCACCATGAGCACTTCAAAAAGCAGAAGTGGTCATGGTGGTTTTAGTAACCCTTTAATTTTCTCTTCAATCTGGCAAGTCTTTACAAAGTTATTTATAATTTGATCTTCTTGCATTGCAGAAGTTGCACTAGAAAAGTAAATACATTTTATGTAACAGAAGTAGCTGTTGCTATCTACTCGGCTCCTGCACTGCTTATCATTTCTCAAGCATAAATATGTCTTCACAATAGGAGGCCAAGAACAGAATCCTGTGTACTTGATTGCATCAGCAGGCATTCATTGTAAGAGGCAAACACAGTCTGCCTTGCAAAATCTTTATAGCCTGCATTACAAACTGACTTAGAAAATAAGGAATGTTTGCCCTTGTTGCTATGCGTGCATAGTTTGTTTTTTTTCTCAAAAACAGCTTGGATTTAGTATTTAAAAAGACACTATAGCGTTCAAATTACAAGTCTGTTTTCTTGCTATTGTCTCAATGCCTCTGGTTAGTTTTAGCACCTATCAAAGTGAGCACATATTACTTACCTTTTTACCTTTCTGCACTGCTGCCCGCTCCTCCTCATGTGATGTCATACTGGGGGCGTGTCTCCAGGATGATGGTCTAGGCCAGTGCTTGTCATAGAGAAGCATTAGGAACTATAGGTGCATGCATGGTACTCGGCATGAGCTGACAAAAATTCCTTTCTCCAAAATAAAAAAGCGATTGCATACAATAGTTTTCTATGACAGACTATGACAGTACAGCACATGTGTGTGTGTGACATCACAGTATGCAGGGTAACAGTCCCTGTGCTCTTATCCTCAGGGATTGGAGGTGTGGCTTGATGCTGTACTTCTAAGTCTTCAAATAAAGTGATTTGGGGACACTAAGAAGGGTGTATTTACAGTACGCACTATTACAACTCCAATTAAAGGAAATTGTCAGAGTGAGTACAGTGTTCCTTCTAATAGGTTACTTTACTGCTGACCCATACCAGTCCCCCCACCGTTGCCCCCAATAACACACATGAAACATTCTTATAGTGGATAAGGGCAATGGCCACAGCTCTTATTTAACATAACCAATTTTGTAATCAATGTCCAAACTCTGTCAGCTGTTGGGTGGTTGCCCAACAGATAGTTCCCCCAAACTTGTGTTCCATGAGTCTCAACAGCCAGCTACTCTCCATCAGCTCTGTGCAGGCTGTCGTCTCCCTGAAGTGCCTTTTTCAACAGCCCTGTCCAGGAAAAACCCACCACCGTGATGCTAAGCCGCACAAGCATAGCACCCCCCCGCCGACAGCGCAGTCTCAATCCCTGCTTGCATGCCCACATTAAAGATGTCCAAACCTATGAGGGGACAAATGTACTCCATCCTATTGCATAACGTTATCATTCAACCCTTCCAGCTCAAAGTGCCTCACCACTATGCCACCCAAATACCTAACAAACCGGAATATGGCCATGCTCAACTTTCGCCTACCGCGGTCCAACGCCCTACCATTCCGGCCATGATGCCAAACTAGACGTGGAACGATTTTAGACCAGATGAGGGTCAGATCCTTAAATAACGTGAAACACCGCGCCAAGTCGTGTCTGATCGCATGTACTAAATCCACTGAATGTCGCTGTCCAACATCGTTCCCACTTGCATAAACCACTAGAGCTACTGGCCCTGACACACAGCGACTACGTTGAACTAACTCTGCATATAAGCGGTCCCAAGTTAAACCACGCCCCCCATCGTACCCAAACTACGTCGTTTGAGAATCCGAGGTTATGGCAATATGATCTATCCTGAGCCCATCTAGCCTCCCAATAAATGAACGAGTGTCCCACAATCCATACGAAGCGAGGAACCACACATACAACGATAACAGAACACGTCCAGACCCAGCAAGCTCGCCTGCGTAGCAGCCCATATCCTAGAGGAGTGAGTTGTGTAACTACCCAGAAACAAACCAATACCCACCATGCACATAACCGGACAAAATGTACCACCTGTAGCCCCTTCCTAAAAAAAACACACACCCACTCTCTCTCTATCTTGGAGCGACGAATGACCAGAATCAGGTGGCTCTCAGTGACCAGTACATCCGATAGTAGCATGGCAGCCAGAACCTGAGTACTGGGCGCCACCAGCTCCCCTATTCGGAGGGCCCCAAAAAAACAAAACACAAGTGTGACTCGGAACAAACAAAACCTTGTAGGATGATGAACAAACCCAGGACAAGAACTCCAAGAGCTGACACAACAACCCATAGGAAATAGGTCGTCGAGAGTCAGGCCTACGACCTTTCTTCCAGCCCTTCATGACCTGAGTCACGCAAAACGCCTTGGTCACGTCCTGCCACCTGAACCACTGAAATTAAAATGACAGGGCCTACAAATACCTGTCGTCAGGGCAGACTTACCCGAAGAACAAAGCGATCCTAATAAGGCCAGCGTCATCGCCTACCTGCATCCGAGGAAATATCTCTGTAAGCTCCGATCTCCCACCACCTCCGCTACACGGCCGCATATGACTTCCACGAAGACTCTGATATGGACCCTTTCACCAACCGTCTCAAATGTCAAAAACCAGGTCCCATATGCCTGCCGAGCAAGAGGTTCCAGTCCGCGCCGCCTCCAGAGCCGCCTCTCGAAACCGGTCTCACTGAAACCAAGAAAGAGAGTCGGCTGTAACAGGCACATGACACGCAACTATCCACACATTATGTGACAAACTAAATAAAACCAGGCACCTGAGTAGTGCCAACGCCGGAGAGGATGCAGACGTGGAGCGGCTGATCATATGAACCACACTCATGTTGTCTGTGTGAACAACCACCTTCTGATTGGCATACTCTTCACCCCAAAGCTCAACTGCCTAACAGACCACTATGGGGAAAAGTTCCAAGAATTTTAATTTGCTCAACAAATCCGTATCCTACCATCGCCCTTGAAAGTAGGCACCGAAGCTCACTGATCCAGACGCATTAGTATATAAATCAAATTCACCACTGGACACCGTGGAACGTAACCATCAACATTGCCCGTTGTACATATTTAGAAAAGAACTCCTGCAGGTCTTCCCGATGCCATCGAGTGATACGAGTAAAATGGAAAGGCTGCTTAACCCCAACCGTCGACACGAACAACCGTCAACAAAACGCCCTGCCCATGGATAAAACCCGAAATGCAAAATTCCAATGCCCTAACAAGACCTACAACTGCCGAAGCTGCACTTTCTTAGCACCCTTCACTGAGTCCACCAAACGAAGCAAGTGACCCAGTTTATCCTCCGGCAGACGAAAAACCATGACCTGCGGATCCACTTCTATCCACAAATAAGACAGAACCCTAACTAGCCCAACCATCTTCTCCCCCGCCACGGGACTTCAAAGTAGCCAGAGCGCAGTCCTCCGACACCTCACAGTCCTCCGACTCCCGCAGACCCACAAACAAAAAATCGTCCAGATAGTTAGTCAGTTACGAAAGGCCCGACACCTGAGAAATCATCCATTCGAGAAACTATGCAAACATTTCAAAGTACGACCATTAAATAGTGCAACCCATTGGCAAACACATATCATAAAAGAAGAACCCCTGAAAGTGGCATCCTAACAAGTGGAGGCAGTCAGGGTGGACCGGGAACAAACGAAAAGTGGACCCAAAGTCCGACTATGCCAGATGAGCACCCATCCCAGCCTCCCGCACCAACTCGAGCGCCCGATCAAAGGAGGCGTAATGGACCCGAGACACCTTCATCTCAATGTCATCATTCACCGACCTGCCTGACGGGTAGGACAGGTGATAAATGAGGCAAAAAGACCCCAGGTCCTTCTTGGGCACTAACCCTAGGGGAGAGACCCGTAAATTGGAAAAAGTCAACAAGTCGAACGGCCCAGCTATCCTACATAGCAGAACTTCCTTCCGAAGCTTGTCTTCCAAAATCGCTTCCTTGCCCATCACCTACTCAAATTTCCAGCCAACGACGGGGAATCCAAATGGACAAATGATATGCAAAACCCTACCGAAAACCCATTCAGCTAAATCTGTGCCTCCCTACGCCTGGGGTACTGGTCGAGCTCGAGGGACATCCTCCCTAGAAAATCTACCTCATTGCTTGCTTTTTTTTAAAGCACCCCAGCGCAGAGTGGGGTCCTCTACAATGGGTGCACCCGTGCTTGAATCTGCAGGATCCATACCACCTGCAGTGGCTCTCGATAAAGAGCCAGCACACACCCTTGCACTTCCCAGCCGGCGCACTGGACTATGGGCTGGCTGCTCCCGGAAAGGGGGACGGCTGACAGGGAGTCATCAACAGCAACCACAGGCTCCCATCCTGGATTCCAAAATCCATGCCTGGTGAAATTGCTGGTCAAATCAGGTCTAAGTACCCGAACAACGCGGGCGCATTCTCCGGAATACTCCGTGACAAAATGCTTGCAGAAATAGAGAACCCCTGCAGCCAGTTTCCACACCGTGGCCTATCCACCGATTTCCTATCTGGGGGAACCAGGGATAGCAAATCCACATACTCGCCCTTAATGATTTTGTCCCTGACATCCAGCGAAACATGCATCCCTAATGGGGACAATTTGCAGCCCGGCAAGCATGTACGAGCTCCCCCTGGGCACACATACTCCTTGCTCAAGGACTGGGCAGGAAGAGCGCAAGGGGCAGAGGAGGAGAGAGGACCACCGGTTGCCCCCTACTGCTTTAAAATACATACTTCCCTTTATATAAATTATTTTATTAAAACAAGTGCTGCAAATATTTATCTATGTGCTTTTATGTCTATCCATCTACTGACCTGCCACTTTTATTTAAAATTATTATTCTTTTATCTTAAAAACGATTCTGCAAAGTTAAAGCTCACAAAATCATACTCTTTTTAAACTAGTTGGTGTGGTGGAGATTTATACCTAATGTTTTCAAGGCTATCAGTACACATTGTCTTGCTGCTCAGTTATTGTTAGAAAGGGAACACATATATTGATGCCAAAATAGAAAGGGTTTGTCTTACAAAGACTCTCTAAGTCACTGTGGAGGAAGAACTATTGTACCGTGACTTACAGTATTGAGCCTGTCTATCAAGCCAGACCTTGATCTAACAAGACCGTAAACCTGTAAATCAGATCTTCAGCTGTCTATATCAAGCTGGAAAGCCATCTTTTGAAAGCAGACAGCCCCAGAAATTTTAATAAACATAGCATATGTTCTTCCTTTGTATGCATTATAAAGGTGTAAGTAAAGAAACGACTTTCCAGCAGGATCAATCATTTCATAGTAGGAGACACTGAAGACATTAAATCACAGATTAAACATTTTCAGCCAACATCAAAATGTCAGTGTGTTTTGCATGGAAGTCAGACTCCAGTTGTTAATTGAAAAAGAGAGAAAATGAATGTGGAAGGGCATGGTCTGTCTGTTGAGCTGTATAATTTTACCTAATGCAAAAGCATGTTTGGTGCATAGCAAACATTCATATTAATTGATGGTAAATTGATATCCCTAGCATGACAATAGTGTTAATGCCACAAGAAAGAGAACACACTGTACGATTCAGACGTGTCAGTCATCATAAATGTAGTGCAATCTTATAGTTAAAGGGTTTCTTCTAGGGGTGGATTAGTCCCCCCCCCTTTATTATTTCAAAAGCCATCACTTTACACTCATGCAAATTATATCCACCCCTCTTTCTACTTGAGTTCTACTTGAATGTGTGTATTTTTCCTACGCTTGACAAAGTTGGAGTTTACAGAAGCTCTACTTCCTTTGTCAAGTGTAATTTCCTTAAAGTACTCTCCTTTCTGTCGAGACAATCCTCTTCAGATTTGCGATGTCCCCTCTCTTCATTGCCGAGCGCCTCACATGCCAAATACTATTGCTTTTCCATATGTATGAAAAAAAGATAGCATTCTAGTTATTTATTTATTTTTTTAAATAAAATAGAACTTTAGAAAACCAAAAAGGTTATCCCCCCAAAAATCGACATTTATGAATTTTTTTTATAGACCTTTTATCAGGAGAGAAATTTACCGCGATGGGCACACAGGGGGAGCCACAAGATATTTTCATAGCACCAGGAAATGTGCCTCCCTCTTCCCTGCCGGCTCTGCAGATCTTTGAGATCTCCCTCTCTGGCCCGCTAGCACTTTGCTGACAGCCGGCAGGGGAGGGAGAGAGCGAGGACACGGGGAGCTCTAACTTGCAGCTGCGCTGGGTTCTCCTTTCGCGAGCTCGGAGCGCTGCCTTGGTTACCACGGCAATGCTCCCAATCTCGCAAGAGTGAACTCTAGCAGCTCCTGGGGATGCTAGACTTCATTTTCACCAGTGGGACCACCAGGGACTGCAGGAAATGTCCCCCCTCCCAGTGAACACCTTTAAAGACCATTAAAAGATTTTCTTTAAAGAAGTGAGAATTTAGCAGCTATACTAGCATCAACTCTTTCCTCATTTATAATTGAGCTATACGCGATTTCTACATCAGTAAGCAAGGTGAATGGTACATGATAATCACATCTATAATCTTAATCTGGTGATATCTCTTAAATAAGACTTTACATTGGTTAGTGAGGGACATAGTACTTTATCAAGAAAGATGGCAGGTTTACTCAAAATGGAATTCATAACTGGATCTATGGACTGACCTGTGGGGCCCTCTGGATATTTATGAATCTTTAGTAAAGATTTATGGTAGGATGAGTCTCATGCAAATAAGGTTTACTGTCTAATGAAATTATGCCCTTATCAAAGCAGAATTTCAATACTACATTCAATTCTTTTTGTACTTCTATTGAATCACAAGATTTTACAATAAGGTTTTTTTTGTTTAAAAATCTTTATTTTTGGTTGACATGAGTGTAACATATTGCGTACAAATAGGCTTGCGCAGAAGCCAATGACAGTCTCTGTATCGTTGCGGAGTATGGATATGACTCGCAAAGCTAGCTATGACAATATACTTTAGTTTAGTGCCTTGTTACATTCTGTCAATATTTTTGCTTTTACGTTAATAGTAAGTAAAATGAAAAGAAATATAACCTTTTAAACGCAACAATTTCCATTTGGTAAAAACAATTATCATTTGCAGTTCCATCTGTCTTTCAGTTAGGGTCATTTGTAGAACCCCTATCCCTCCTCCCCATCTCCATCCCCACCCCGCCACCAGGGCCTCTCCCCATGCCTCCTGGTTATGGTTCCTTCTGTAGGCTGGTTGCCATGACCGTAGCCAGCGTGTTCCCCAGGAAAGCCCCCGATGTCTGGGGGTGTGTATTCCGCTCTCCCATTCCAATTCTGCTCCTTGCGGTCTCCCCCTCTTTGATGTTTGGTTGCATTTTTTTTTGTGTGTGTGTTGTGCTAAGGAAGTATTATAATTATCTGATTTGTATCATTGATGGCCTATGGGTGCCCTTTTTGTGACGATCTAGGGTAGTAGAATGCTTGGTGTCATGCTTGGTGATTGTTTGGTGTTGGCTTTCTAGATTCTGGCCTCATAGTCGGTGGGTGTACTTTGGGTTCGCTGTCGTGGGCCCAAGGCAGTGTTGGTTGGGTGCTGTTGAGGTTTCCCCCTTTTTGTCTGGGTTAGGTCAAGGTGTCAAATTGTTCCCAAATATCCCACACTTTCTGACAGGTGTTGGTAGCTTCCCCTCTGCCTGCATGACCTCCAGCACACATCTGTAGTGCTCAATTTCATGTGGCATTGTTTGGCAGGTGTCCTATACCAGCGGAATAATGTCTTGTAGAATTGCTCTTGCAGGGTGACACAGATGGATATTTTGGTGCTTGCTTCCCAGATGTCATGCCAATCAGTACCCTCTATCTCTTCTCCTAGGTCAGCGTCCCATAAGTCTGTGTATCTCAATTGTCCCTTCTCCCCTGTTTTCGTGCTAAGATGTTGGTATAGAAATGTGATCAGCTTGCGATGTTTCATCGAAACAAAGCTTTTCAAAGAAAGTCATTGGCGTCTTTGCAGCTGCCCTGACTTCCTTGGTGTTTGCAAAGTCTTTACTTGAATGTATCAGAAGTAATCCTGTGTTGTCAGTGTTGTTAGTGTTTGTAGGTGTTCGTATGTGACAATGTCATTGTTAACGTAGAGGTGTATGAGGTGTTGGAGTCCTGCGTGTTCCAACCCCCTGAAATCTTGCGCTCTTATTCCTGGGGGTAATTGCCTATTCCTGAGCACTGGGGTCATGGGTGATAAGGGGTTCCTTAGGTTGTATCTCAGTGCCGTTTGGTCCCATATTTGGATTGAATTTAGTATGGACGGGCAGGTGGTCCTCAGGAGAGTGTGGTGTTGTTTGGGGACCCATATGTAAAGTTGGGGCATGTCTGCTCCTGTGAGTAGTGATTCAATTTCTACCCATTGTCTTTGCTCCGGTGGGGAGTGCCAGTGAATTATTAGAGTCAATTGCGCTGCTAAATATTATTGATGTAGATTGGGCAGGCCTAGTCCTCCTCTGTGTTTAGGTAGGTATAGTAAGCCTCAAGCCAATCTTTTTTTCTGCCAGATAAACATGTCTATAGCTTTTTGTATATTAGTGAGGTCTCCTTTGGTGACCATTACCGGGAGGGCCTGGAAGAGAAACAGTAGTCTGGGCAGCACGTTCATTTTGATCGTGTGTAGGCGGCCAAGCCATGAGATTGGTTTAGCCGTCCAGTGTTCGAGTTACTCCTATGATTGTATGGAATAGTGGTGTGTAGTTTCGGTGGAATATTTGAGTGGGGTCTGCTGTGAGTTGAATGCCAAGGTATGTGAAGGCATCTGTTATTTTGATGTTATAGGTGTGGCGAATGTGTTGTGTGTCTTGGTCTGTCATGTGGAAGGGTATGGCCACCGACTTGGTTAGGTTTATTTTTTATCCTGAAATATTCCCGTATCTCTCCAAGAGCGGGGTTAGTGCGGCCAGGGAGCGCGTTGGATTGATGAGGGTGAGCAGCACATCATCAGCGTATGCCGACACTTTGAACTGCTTATGTGCTATTGTCACTCCCTGTATCTGTTGGTTTGACCTGATTGGGTATAACAGCGGCTCGAGTGTGAGCGCAAATAGGAGCAGGGATAGTGGGCAACCCTGTAGTGTACCGTTGGTGATTAGGAAGGGAATCTCAGGGGTTGTAGCCATCGGGGCCTGGTGCCCTATTGCCGTGGAGTGCTGAAATGGCTCTCTCTACCTCATCGTATGAGATAGGCTCTTGGAGGGTCTCGATACTGTCTACATAACCAAGCCTAAGAGGAAGTCATCTATCTGTGTCATGTATTCTGTGTTGGTTTCAGAGTGTTGTGGGGAGGGATTGTAGAGAGCAGTGAAGTATTCTGTGAATACCTTGTTGATTGCTTTTGGTGTGGTTGCTCTCATTTGCCATCTTATCTTTGTTATCGGTTTACTCTCCTGTCTAGGTCTCAGGGTCCTAGCCAGCAGCGAGTCCATATTGTTAGCCTTCTCGTAATATGGTCGCCTGGAGCGAGCTACGTCCTCTAGAGTCAGTTCCTTAATGGAGTGTCGTAGTGCTGTGAGTTCAGTGAGTTTAGCTTCAGTGGGGTTTGTTTTGTGTTGTTGTTCTAATTTCCTAAGCTGTGATTGTAGTTCTAGTAATAGTTTTGTTTTGTGTTGTTTTTTGTGTGTGGCAGCTTTGATAAAGTGTCCTCGAAGGACCGCTTTGTGGGCTGCCCATATTGTTGTTGGATTTGTCTCCCTGTTTGTCTTCCTTTAGTACTACCTTGGTGGATGTGACTAGGGTTTCATCTTTTAGTAGGTTAGTGTTTAGTCGCCATTTCCTATTGGAATTGTATTTCAGTTTGTGCAGTGTTATTGTTAGGTCGGCATGGTCGGACCAGGTCATGGTGTTGATTTCGGTATGCAAGACCTTGGTCATCCCTGCCTTATTAAAGGGACACTCCAGGCACCCAGACCACTTCTGCCCACTGGAGTGATCTGGGTGCCAATTCCCACTACCCTTAACCCTTTGAGGACCATAAGATTACCGTAATCAATATAAAAAGAATTATATATTTTTCCCTTTAAGAATGTATTTGAACAATAAATAAAACAATTTCCAAACTTGTGTCATTTTTGGGGGAGGAATTATGACACGGGACAAATGTGTCCCTATGGTCCTCAAGGGAGACAAGGTTGCAAGCATTGTCTGTTTCTGTAACTTTAAATTTATTTTACAATGAATTCTAAAGAAGGTCATAATAAATTGAGTCAAATTCTGCTACTCTTAAACTATTTTGACATTTATTCAGATACTTGCTTGAAACAATTTCAACAATAACATGTATTTATGTACATATGCTAACAGCCTCATGGTAGGCCAAAACCAAAAACATATGCATCAAGGTACTGTCACTGTCTCAAAATGCAAAAATCTCAATATGTGATAGCCTAACAGTTCAGGCTATGATAGTCCGCAAAGCAGTCGCGTTTCTTTGTGTAACAAAGGTGCACGTTACATGTGTCGCAGAGGCTGTCCGTGCGATTTTCATTCCCATGTTTGGCACATTGAGCACATCGTTTGCGTCTATTGCTTCTAATCATGGAATGTTTCGGCTTTGGTGCTGGAAGGACACTTCGTGAACTTCTGACTGGTGCTAACGGAGCTTTTCTTTTTCTGTTGGAGTATCCACCCACCAGACTCCTTGCTATCAGCTGCCGATATTCCAGTGGTATAATCGCTTTGTACTCTGGGTGCCTCTCCATTTGCTTGTATAGAAATGCAGTGACTGTTGTTTACAGCAATATCTAGGAGGTCAAAGAAAATCCTAAAATAAAACTTTATTTTTGACTTCCAGTCTGTCTCATAGGACACTTTCTTCTGATCCATCAGGTCCACACCCCCCATGTACTTGTTGTAAATAGTAACAATGGTTGGACATGGGTTATGCAGCTTTTCTGCACATCCTGCCTGCCTTCTCAGCACATGCGTCATATCATCCTTTTTGCATGTAAGGAAATATAACAACAGTGTCACTGATCTATTATCCATTTATTTTACACATTACGCCATTTGCACTCATAGTATCCACATCTCCTTGTTTCATTTCTTTGTCAGCTTTCAAGTTTTTGGGCATATTTTTTCTGTCTACAAAAACTGTGCCACAAAGTTAGATCCTCTTCTGCAACATCTCGTATTGCAGCAGTGGAGAATAAAAAAAATTGTCGATGAAAACCTCACAGCATAGCTGTTCTAGTTGTTTTGTCAGCATAACAATGACACTCTCTCCAAGACCATGTTATGTGTCTGTTTTTCGTCCAGTATAGATGCCAAACTGATAAAGGTAGCCTGAGATAGCATCACATCTGCACCATAGCTTGAATCCCCATTTCACAGGCTTGTTTCTGATGTACTGCTTCATGATGTTTTGACCTTTATATTTTATCAGGTGCTCATCAATCGACTGTTGCTTGCTTGGATTTCTCACAGCCTGGAAGCATCGATTGAAGTGCTCGATCAATGGACGGACTTTGAAAGCTCTATCACACTGGGGATGAGTTCTAGGTAACATGTCCTCATTATTTGTAAAGTGCAAAGCAGAGCGAATTGCTTCAATGCGAGCACGACTCATTGTATTTGCTATAACTGGTACCGGAAGATCTGGCTGAGTAGACCAATAGTCTCTGATCGATGGCAGAACATGATACCCCATAACAAGACATATTCCAAAGAAGGCTCGAAGCTCATCTTCATTTGTCTGAAATGGAATGCCCTTCTCTTTCATATAAAGCTCACTTTGCTCCACAACGAGTGAGACTAAAGTGCTGAAATCAGATGCTTGTTCAAAGACTTCAACAGCATCAATATCTGCAGAGTCATCTAATTTCAAGTTCACTTGTCCATAGTCATATTCAGTAGTGTTTGTTATGACTTTAGTTGCTCCCCTTTTCCACCTAAAGTCAAAACCAGTGATCAATGACAGAGTTTTTGAACTAGATCACGACTTTTTCGGCAGAGGCAGTTGCTCTCTTTCTTCAGAATTCACTGCTGAAGTCTGGAGTGTACATTTACGTTTCGGTAAGCCATAGAACATCAAAGGTTTGACAGGTAGAGCTGTACAAGCTAGGTTTGTGCTAGAGCTGGGTAAAGTTGATGATGAAGGATCAGGATGCTCTATGATCACTTCCTGGGTAACACTGTCAACAGCTTCAAGCAAGAAACTCTGATCTTCGTCATCGTGAATGAGGTCCTCTTCATCACTGTGGTCGGCAAACAACAGCCATGTATATCCTCTTCACGTATTGTAAACAACAGTTCATGCCGTACCATCGTGTTTGAGGCCTTGCTAAGAACAGATGAACAATAGCGAATAAAATGGGTTACGACAGTTAGTGACTCTGCCACTTGATGTAGCTGAAGAAGTGAATGCTTTCCTTCAGCTGCCTCCTGGTGTACTGCTGTAATTAGATAATACTTGTGCATTGAAAATATCTCCTGTACAGCAGCACACTTCAATCATACAGAAATGGGACAGCACTGTCCAACAAACATACCTTTCTCACTGATGGCTGACTGACTTCAGTTATACAGAATTTCTTTGTGCTGCATCTCCTCACTCCCCCCTCCCTTCTTCTCAAATGGTTACAGAAGGGAGTGTAGCACATTATCTTGTCCCACTTATTCTGTACAAATTATCTTTTACTTTCTAACACTGCTATTGCTTAGCATAGCATTAGCTGTATGCCTGTGTACATCTAGTTCCATGCTAAATGACAGTTTTATCAGTTGCTGTTGAGCTCCAAGAGGTAAAACTGTACAGTAACAGGAAAACTGCTTTTTATCGACGGCCACTAAAGTTCCACAGAGCTCAGATAAAGCACAGGCTGAATGACTTATATACCTGTCCGAAGTTATTTGATAAACAACTCTGCATAGTGGCATGGTTTCTTTAAAGTATGGTCCGTTGAGGACCATAGTGTCACATCATGCCTTGTTCTGCGGATCAGTCTGGTGATGGCTTCTGGTATCCAGTACTCTTTTTACAATTCTTGTTTAGTTTTTTGGTTTTATATTTCATGTCTGGTTTTTCTTATGCTGGATTTTCTGGGTTCATTCCATTATTCCGTCCCTGGAATTCCCAGTCTCCTGGATTCATTTATATGTTTGTTTTATGTTGTCACACCTGTTTGTTTTCCACTTTCCTTTTGTTTCAGCCTGGACCTGCAGCAGTGTTTCAAGTCTCTGCCCTTTCTTGCAGGTAAGTACTATTGTGGTTTAGTATGGTTCTTTTAGCGAACATTAGGCAGTGTAGGACCTGCCGAATATGGGGTACATTGGCTTTGTGGCAGGCTTATGCAATGTATGATCATAAAATGTAACTAAATCCCCATACTTTTCATATATAGTGCTTAGTTATGTCTCCTCTTGTTTTGCCGATTATATCTTGTCTTGTTTTATTTTGTAATCCCAGTTCATGTACAGTCCTGTCCTGCCCTGTTCTTGTTTTCCTCATGTCTTGTGTACATGTTCTGGGTTCTGCTTTCTGTCCTGCACTGGTTCTGGGTTCTATTAGTTCTGTCTTGTGTACATGTTTGGTGACTATCCTAGCCTTGCCTTGTTTCTGTACTAGATACATGTCTGCTGCAGAGCCCCCCTAGCCAGTTCCTGGGAGGTCTGCATATCAAGCTCCTAGTTCCTGGGATCCGCTGTAGCTGCATCAGGGTTCTCGTATGTGGCCGCGCAAACGCTGGTGCTCAACGCCAGAGGACGTGTGGTTACCCTGCACCAGGCCTTGATAGTCCATTTCCACACTGTGACTCCTACTCATTCTTCAGGCATACTGGGTCCTGGTCCTCGCACCGCCGCCCGGACAGTATCTGGGTCCCGGGCACCGGACCACTACCCTGACACATAGGGACATGTGTCCCAGAGCAAACAATGTCAGCCATATTGGTTCAAATGATAAAATCTCTCAAAAAAAACATTTGTTGTTGTCAAACACAAGTCTATCAACAAATATCAGATGATCCAATAACATCTGACTATTTATTTAACTTTTTATGGAAAACATTGGACATTGACACTAGGAAAGTAAATGAAGTAAATAATGCCTTGAGAAGAAGGCGTCCTTGGTCATACTCTAGGAATGCTATGAATGTGATGACAAATTAAAAAGCATAAAAAGGTCTCTATGGTAGAAACACATATTGTACCCAGAAGAAGAAATATTTATAAAATATAATTATTCATAAATCACATGAAGTGGAACTTGTAATCATTAAGCAGAGTAAAAGTCCAAATGGAGGGATCAGATTTGCGTTTTACAGACATTGGTTATTATTAATTATTCAGCTTTCACTGTACATTACTAGAACATATACATGTATATGCTATACATGGATCAGCTATGTAGCTATAATCCACAGAGCCCTTTAAATCTCAGATTTACCTTAATGAAAATATCAACTATATCTTTTTTATGGTTTACTCCATATTACAACCTATTTGTGATTATACTAAATACGTTGTTGCATACACGTGATCTTGTCCAGTCCAGGTCATGGTCGAGCTGTAATTTAAGCAGCTACAATGCATTAAACAAGATAAACTGAAGAGCTAATTTTCAATACATCAAATAATGTGAGTATTATTCAGTTTTTCCTTTGCTCTCTATGCAGGGCTGGAGGTACTTCTTCTGGCTAGGAAATACCTGACGGACACATTATGCTTCTTTTAAACAAATGGCTTTCTTCTAGAATAGGTTTTTCCACTGGAAGCGACTTTGAAGCTAATTAGACAGACATTTCCATAATAAAGAATGTCATTGCTTTGATATCAGACGAGGGAATTTTAAATAATTGCCAGGATAACAAAATCTCATATAATACTTTTTTACCATCCAGGCTGTGGATAATTAGAGATATTATGCAGTACCAGGAGATCATTTACCTTCAATCACTTTGATTTTGCACATAATGTTAAGAATTGGAAAGTCATGTTTGATTGACTTTCCTTGATGCCCTATGAGACTCGGTGCCTCTGTAATGCTATTGATTTTGAAAACACAGAGCTCTGACTCCATTATATTTGGAAGACCCATGTGTAATCTATTCACACAACTTTGTGCACTTTTTGTATCTGTTTGACACTATTGAGTTTAGTTATTGCTTCTTTAGCTAGTCATAGTAATAAGGAGTCATGTGATAACTAAATGATTGACAGATTGAGCAGCAGTTTATATCAAGATAAAATTTAGGAATAGAAAAAGTAAATTTTCAAAAAACAATCAATATATATCATTTAAAAAAAATGTGTTGGGGGTCGGAGTCTGAACAGTTAGCTGAGCAGTCGCATGTCGGCTAGGCTCCCACTACTCATGTTGAACAAATGGGAATACTCGCCAGAACAATGCCTAAAGACGTGCCGGAGTGCGATACCCAAACTAGGGGCACCCTGGCAAACCTCCTGACACCTCAACCGAGAGTTTCCCACAGAGGCGAAACCCGAAGCAGCATGCCGCGGCCTACGAGTGATGGAGGCAGGGAGAGGCGGCCGCTCTCCTCGCCCTTATATCGGCACAGCGGAGACGCAGATATCTAGCCATCGTGCCCCTAGACCAGCGGGGGTGATCCCGGTCCACCCCAGGGAGGCGACCAAGCTACACAAGCCACAGGTGGTGAGACCACGCGAGCAGATGGCAGCAGCAGAGGCCTGCAATATGGCGGACGCCACGTGCCCTACCCAGAACGGAGCAGAAGGGCCCGATATCCTGAGACAACTGGATGCCATATTCGATGCGTTCTGGGCAAAACTGGCAAAAAGACAACAGACAACTGCCCAAATTCTAGATGAGTACTCAGGCGCTGCCCGGGCACCAAAGCCGTAGACCTGCAGTCCCGCAAAAGAAAAAAAGCCACAAGATGGCACAGACGAAGACGGCTTCCCCCAGCAGCAAGCGATGTCACTGGGCACGAGAATCCGAAAACTGCTCTCCTCCACTGCAAGTTGCTGCCAACCTCACGCATGACCAGCTCATGTCCAAAGCCTGTACTGAAGCTCACTAGAAACAAGCACACTTCCACAAGCAAACGCACAAGAGGGAACCACGCACCAGAGCCAAGAAGCAGAGTGCCGCAAACCCTCCATACATCTCGCAACCAACCGGGCCGAGCCAAGCAGCCGTGGAAAGCATGATGCCCTCCCTTGCACTGGACACAGACAGCGCCACAGAGAAACCGGCGGACCCCAATTGTTACAGCACTATCCCATGCTTCATTCGCTGACCTCAGGTGTAACGAGAGTATGGACCTGACATTGAGAACTCGGGACTGGTGGGTCCCCCACATAAAGCTAGAAGCCCACACAAGCACTTGGGACTGGAAGAACCCTCCCCTGCAGCACAAAGGACTAGGTTTGGCGAGCTGCCACTAGTGGGCATAGGTTGAGCGGACTCAAGGAACGGTTCTAGACCACCTAAGACACACCTTACCCTCATCACTCCCTTTGACCAACCAGCTACTCAGAGATACCCATTACAACCTGCAATAAGCCTCTATCCCAGATAACTCCCTATACGAGTTAGGTACCATGTTATGGAGCAATGCTTGTTTCTTGCTCTTCAGGGGCTACCTCCCGATGCCGTAAACCTATGTATCCAGTAGCTACCAAGCCCCCAAATTAGCTCTATTTATAGTCTATCATGCTCTATTATCTTCCCAGCTTGGAAACATTGTCAGCCTGTACGAGAAGCTCTCTATAATCTTCCTGGCTCATCACCAACTGACATTTTTTGTCTTAGCATGTTTATTACCCACAAAAATGGGAAAAATGCTTTGTGTAACTTTGCTTTGTGCAGTTTTTCTTACGTGCCATGAAAATGTAACCATGTGAACCTACATCAAAACTTGTTTATACAGTGGTGGCATACCCAGCCTGTTTGTTTACCTTGCACGCTAAAAATAAAGAATTTTAAAAAAAAAGTGTCAATAAATGTAATTAACTTTTTAAAACAAATGAAGTGGAAATATGATTACATCTGTGCTTTAACTTTGTGCTATTTTGCCCTGTCCAGAACACTCTATTAAAGCAAATACACAATTTTGATAATTGTCTAATGAGGAGAGAGGTTGGAAAAAAAATGATGATAATCACAAAATAGAAAAAAAAATGCAGGTCATTTTAGACTTTTGTAACAATCTGAATTTTAATAAAGACAGGAGGGCAATTGTTTTCCTATACTGCCTTTACTACAAACCTCACAAAGCAGTACAGATGCACAATTTAACCAACATTTCAGATTGTTACACCCATCTAGAATAACCTACAGTTTTTTAAGGCAAGACAAGAGGCTTCATATTTTGTTCCAGAGAATAAGAGAAAATTATCGGTTATCGTTTGGACACAATCCAATCCACCAATCTCAAAATATCTGCAAGGTTAGCACCTTATGATGCAGTACCACAAACAGAATGGGCCCTGAATGAAGGAGAAACACCAGGCATGGTGTAACAAAGTAACAATCTAATCCATCTAGCCAAATTTGCAGCTGCTTTCATGTCCAGAGCTTTAAAGTAGAAGACCCGATGGAATGACACTATGCACTGTGAAAGATCAAACTTACAAAGAAGCAACACAGTTTAATATGCTATCTAAAGGAGGCAATAAAGGAATCCTGGCTCTGCTCCAGCTATACCTTCAATTCCAGGCAGTGGTGTAGCTGTGTGAGGAAAAGATGGAGTAGTGCATTGAAAATGGCCAAATATTGTGTAGTATTTTATATAAGAATGGGTCAGGGATAAAAAGAGATGCACCTACTATCTATAGAGCTAGGAGTAGCTCTACTTTATACGCCTGCGCGGTACAATCCTCGCCTGTCAGTGGATTTTTGCAGTTGTAGCTCCGATGTAAAATTTTCGAGGAATTATGAAATACACACAATATAAAAGAATCTCAAACTAGTGCAATTTGTTGTAGTATAGGAGTAAACTCAAATAAATAAAAATACACAAATTTTGGAGCCTCTAGCTGTCTTCCAAAAAACAGCATCAAGTGGTATCATCTTAGGGATCTTGTTTGTTGATCGGAAATTCCATGGTGTGTGTGTGTGTGTGTATATATATATATATATATATATATATACAGATAAAAATAAAGAATATAAAGTGTTCAATGTTAATACCAAGAACTTAAAACAAATATTGGAGAGGTATTCACTGTCGTGAAGGAAAAACATTAACTTTGCTTAAGTGGTATGTTCCCCACCAAAGGAATAAGTGGTCCAGCTCCAGGAAAAGGAAACAATTAAGTCCAGATATGAAATAAACTACTTTTGTTAATTCTTTAAAAGAAGTATAAAGTTAAAAGCAATATCATAGAATAATTACACCGACAAGTTTCATCTTCAGTAAGGCTTTTTACACTCAGCTAAACTTAAACAGTTGGTATAGGGAGCACACATTGAAATATAACAATTGCATGACATCATAGTCCTCTAGAATGTAAGCTCATTGAGCAGGGCCTTCAACCCCTCTTTTCATGAACGTCCAGTTGTCTTGTTATAATTACATGTCTGTTAGTCCACCCATTGTAGAACGCTACAGAATCTGATGGTGGTATATAAATAATAATAATAGTCATGTGACTAACATTAACTTAACTTTAATCCAATTAAAATCAGCATTATAGTATAAAAATATAAAAGTAATACTGGTAATCCACATTATAGAATAGTTATTTGGAGAAAAAAAAAGAAACGTAGAATAAAAAGAAAACCGTAAAAACTTTAAAAGGAGGAACCACTATGGTAGTACAGATGCAACCTGGGCTTAGATAAAAAAAAGTCTAACACGCTACAGGGAGGTAATACCAAAGTGGGGGATGTTACAAAGTCCAAAGTGGAGCCAAAAAGAGGGCTCCATGTAGAAGAAAACCAGTAAGAGGACACCAAAACTCTATATTAAATAAAACCAAGATGGCAGCATACCAGTCACATGATCAGTAGGGCTTCAACCAGGGTACACATTAACACCTTAGTGACCAGACAGCTTTTCAATTTTCCTACCGTTTGGGACCAGGGCTGTTTTTACATTTCTGCTTTGTTTGTGTTTAGCTGTAATTTACCGCTTACTCATTTACTGTGCCCACACATATTATATACGTTTTTTTCTCGCCATTAAATGGTCTTTCTAAAGATAACATTATTTTCATCATATATAATTTACTATGAAAGTTTTAGTAAAATATGATGAAAAAAAACACCAAAACCCCCTCCACCTTTTCTAACTTTGACCCCCGAAATCTGTTACGCATCTACAACCGCCAAAAAACACCTTTGCTAAATAGTTCCTAACTTTTGTCCTGAGTTTAGAAATGCCCAATGTTAACATGTTCTTAGCTTTTTTTTTTTTTTGCAAGTTATAGGACAGTAAGTACAAGTAGCACCCCTGCCCTCCCAAAATTAACGAAAGTTACATTGTTACACTATCTGTCAGGAATCCCTGAATATCCCTCCACATGTATATATTTTTTTTAAAGAAGACAACTAAAGGTATTAAACTTGAGGTATTTTGACTCTTTTCATGCAACCATTTTACCACTAAACAAAAAAATAATTGGTGATATTTTTTTTTTTACACACATAGCAATGTAAGAATTCATGTACTGAGAACTTTAATGGTTACTGCCAAAGAACACCCCAAGATGTGTTCAACAACATCTCCTGAGTACAGCGATACCACCTATGTATAGGTGTGTCAGGTTCTCTGGGGGCTAAAATACCTTATTTGGAGGGTGCGCACTCCAGTTTTCCAACTTGGAATTTTCACAGCTGGTTATCAGGCACCCATGTCCTATTTGGGACTTTTTGTAATGTCATTTAACCCCATCAAACCATATCATTTTGAAAAGTAGACACCCAAGGGCAGGGATAGGCAATGTTCAGCACTCCAGATATTGTGAACTACATCCCCCATAATGATCTTACATCCACAATGCTGGCAAAGCATCATAGGAGGTGTAGTCCAAAACATCTAGAGTGCTGAAGGTTGAATTTCAAATGGTGGTATTTTAACACTATCCATGCACTAATTCTACCACCAGTCTTTGTCAAACTTGTGGGTAGTTATTTTTTTTTGTTATTTTTCACATACATTGTACTTTAGGCATGGATGATCAGCTCCTGTTATGTGTTACGGACAAAGAACACCCCAATATGTGTTCAGTAACATCTCCTAAATACAGTGATACCACCTTTGCATAGGTTTGCGGGGTGCAATGCCAAACTTCTGACATGTGTTTTTTTTTAAATTTGACATATCTTATTTGCCTATCTTCTTTTTGGGGGCCTTTTTACACATCCCAATTTATTTTCTTGCCATGAATGTGCATATATGTGAAAAGTTGACACCCTAAGGTATTGTATATGGAGTGCTTTGATGCAACCGTTTTAGCCTCAAAAAAATGCGCGGTGGTAATTTTTTAATTTTCATTTTTACACACACATTTGTGTGTGATTTAGGGGAGCCTGTTGTTGGTTATTGCAAGAAAACACTCCAGGTTGTTTTCTGCTAGGCCTCCTGAGTACACTCGGCCCCCATGCATAGGTTGGACTTGATCATAAAAATAGTCTGGTGCAGTAAAAGTAAAATAAAACACTCAGGAACAGTAAACGTAACAAAAAAAACCCACAAAACTGAACGGCAATTGTAAAAAAAAAAAAAATTTTGAAATTAAAAACTACCCAGTGTGTGATATCGATTGAAGCAGTCTCCAATGTAGAGTCCATGCTGTCCGGGGCAATCAGGACAGTAAAAGACTGTGTCCTTTCTCTGCCCACTCTTGAAACAGACTCTGCATCTTTTTTGCGGATTCTGCTTTGCTGCAGTAGGGTTTTTTTTTAAATAAAGTACCGTATATACTCGAGTATAATTTGACCCGAATATAAGTCGAGACCCCTAATTTTACCCCCCACAACTGGGAAAACTTATTGACTCGAGTATAAGACTAGGGTGGGAAATGCAGCAGCTACTGGTAAATTTCTAAATAAAATTAGATCCCCAAAAATTATATTAATTGAATATTTATTTACTGTGTGTGTATAGAATCCAGTGTGTTCGTATGAATGCAGTGTGTGTATGAATACATAGAAAACCTGAGATTGACCCAAGAGTCAATAGCAGAAAGGACTTAGTGGGTAATAATGGTCATAAACCTTAAATTTATTAGAAAGAAATATAGATTCCGAAGAGAGCTGAAGGAGGAAAAGAAAAATCACCATTCCTCTATCAATCTCCCACGGCATACCCACAACAATGGAAATGACCCATAGGGCTAAAGAACCTAAGTAAAATTTAAAAACCTAATAGATCTTTATTAACTTGTACTAGAGATGTGAATAAAACGTGAAACACAAAATCAAACGTGCTGGTGATCCTTAAAAAGGGAAGGACTAAATGCTGCCTAAACGAGATCTCCCAAACTATTCAAAATCCTAAGTATGCGATGGTGATGCAAAAGTTCCTTCATAATCGAATGCAGTCAAACTAGGAAATTATCTTATAAGAGGCATTCTGTCAGGACTGGATGTAAAAATAGAACACACGAGAACATAGGGACCTAGATCATATATATAAAGTGCTTAAATGGAATATATATGAAAATACTCCAAAAAGTGTCTAAAGGGTGCCCAGTAAAGAGTAGCAGTATATACATCTGCCCAATATTAGGGCCAATATAAGGGCATATCCTGGATCCAAAACGTAAATGGAAGCCCCCAATCCTCTAGATGTATTACCAGGAAGAAAGAGTGTGAATTAACTAAGCGCTTAGAACTAGCTTGGTTGATTTAAATTTATTGAAACTCAGAAGACAAAGGGTTAAGTGTTTCCCTAAGATGAAATAGGAAAATAAGTAGTAGTTTCAAAGAACTTAAATAAATGTTAGTCCTAATTTCAAGAATTAGAATAATTATTTTAACACAATTACCAAAGATTAAAAATCCCCAAATCCCATCGGTCTATCTAGGTTCCTGCTGAGAGCACATAAGCTATTTTAGAAGCCAAGTCCCTATGAGATCAATTGTTGCTAGTGAATTATAGTAGTCCTGAGTCTAAGCTGGTAATAGCTAATATAATCGCTGCATATAGGGGAGAGACGAAGGCTGCATCTAGCCTAACCTAATAAAAGGAAACAGAACGTCTAGCTCGATGCGCGTTTCGACGCACTCCGGCGTCTTTATCAAGAGAATAACCGTGCCGGGTGGCCGCCCGGTCTTTTGAAGGGGAGAAGCCACGCCTCCATAGTGACGCGGCACACGGGCACGCCTCAATTCCTAACATATCTTCTACAGAGGCTGGCTGGATACATTTAGAGAAGTCATAGCTTAAATGGCAAGATGCCAAAAGGAAACGTATAAGTAATGCGCTATCCCGGCATTGAAATGTAGTATCCATTTACTCCTTTGGGCTATTTAGGTGGGGAAACAACCCCTACTCTTAGTACAATGTATCAAAAGAAACCGTCCATCATTCTAAGGAATCTGCATAGTTACTAAATCTCTGTAATTGTTGTGCAAATAAACACATTGTTATAAGCTATGGATACAGTGTATTTTTAATATTGTACAATAACTCCAAACTGGTAGTGAACAGAGATAGCAGTTTTGTTGTTTATTAAGTTGCCTCATGTTGCAAACCGTTTGAAAGTAAAACTATATAGTAGTCAAAATATTGCCCCAGTAATAGAGTTAAAACAAAAGACAGTATGCACAGAAGATCTTAAGAGAAGTGTTTCAAACTAAAGATCAGTATAAAATTACTAATGGCATTATCTGTAATTCTTGAATAATATAAAGTAAACAAATTACTGGATTAAAGTGAGAAAAGGGTATGTTATATATATATATAGTATAATTACATTATTTTTTTAATTTTTAATATTTTAATTTTTAATATTAAATCTGAATTTAAATTCATCAATCCACTTTTTCCTTTTAATTTGTATTAATGTATTCCATATCTTAATATATAGAGCAGAATATTAAAGCCGCTCAACTATGAGGCAACTTATGTCTCACTAGCTTAAATTGTATCCAAGTTCGCAATTAAAGAAGGTAAATGGACATAAAGATCACATAAACTTGATAATCGAATGTTTCCAAAACATTACTAATTTAGAATGGAGATGATAGAGTAACTGTTGCAGTTTATAGAGGACTGCAAAAATAGGGACGAAAAAAGAAAGAATTGTGAAATGCCCTTGCGAGTTCTAACATGAACGCAGCCAATAATATATTTTGTTAGAAAATGCTGTTCCAATCTGAAATTATCAAAGCACTTAAAAAGTGCCAAAAAAGACTGTAAATACACTAAATTAATCATTTAAACTGACTACAAATATACAAACTTGAAAGGTTATTCATAGAAAAGGAGAGAATGAAACACCTTCATTTAGACCTTTTGGGCTCAAGGTTTTTAATTGGTATATCCAAAAGGATTCTCGCTGTCTCAAAAGTTTATCATAGTTCCCTCTCCTAGGACTTTTTTTCACTAGTTCCAAACCACAGAACCGTAATCCATTGGAGTCTCCGTTGTGATATTCTCTAAGATGCCTAGAGATGGGGTTATCCAATGGATTCCTAGGGGATCGTACATGTTCCTGGATACGTTTCTTAAATGGTCTAAATGTTTTACCAACATATTTTAACTTACATTGACAAGTAAGTAGATAGACCAGACCAGCTGTATTACAATTAAAGAAGGAAGAGATCATAAATTCCTCGCTATCATCACTATTTCTCAATTTTTTTGAATCTTTTTTGATAAATTTACAAGTGGTACATCTCCCACAGGCATAGCTACCCGTTACAGGGCTCTGTAACCAAGTAGTAGGTTGCCTCAAATTTAGATGGCTTGGGGACAAAATGTCTTGCAAGTTTCTCCCTCTACGCGCTGTAATAGCTGCATTCGGAGTCAGTCTTTCTTTGAGGTGTTCATCACCGGTGAGTATAGGCCAGAAGCGTTGAAGAGAATCTTTGACTCTATTCCAGCCAGCATCATAAGTGACTATAAGTCGGATGATATTAGAATCATTAGATGTCTTAGCCGGAGAGGTACCCACAATCAATGCACTTCAGTCTGATTCTAGGGCTCTTTTATAGGCCCGTTTCAGACATTTGTTGGGGTAACCTTTTTCTCTAAAATGTATTCTTAAATCCTTTGTTCTACCTTTAAATTCTTCAATTGTACTGCAATTGCGCCTAACTCGAAGGTATTGACCAACCGGAATGCCTTGTCTTAAAGGTTGAGGGTGGAAACTATCCCATCTAAGAAGATTGTTAGAGGCAGATTGTTTTTTATATAAGGTTGTTTGCATAGTGTTGTGATCAGTAATCATGATTGTTATATCCAGGAAATTAAGGCTTGTACCCCCAGATTCACTTGTAAACCTCAGATTCTCTTCATTGACGTTGAGAGCCCTTACGAATGTACTGAAGTCTTCTTCACTGCCCAACTATATCAGTAACACGTCATCAATATAGCGACGCCACAAAAAGATAAATGGAAGATACTCAGAGATAGCCACAGATTTGATGATGTTCTCTTCCCACCACCCTAAATGTAGGTTGGCATATGATGGGGCACACGCCATCCCCATTGCTGTTCCCCTCACTTGATGATAGAATTTATTTTTGAAAATAAAATAATTATGCGACAAAATAAACTCAAGTAATTTCACGCAAAAGTTGGTATGATGGTTAAAGGATTCACCTCTCTGGGTCAAAAAGTGTCTCGTATGTCTAATCCCGTTGTCATGGGGGATAGCTGAGTAGAGAGCCTCAATATCTAGACTACATAGTTTAGCTGATGGGGGCAATTTCAAACTTGATAGGAGAGCCAAAGTCTCCTTAGTGTCCTTGAGGTAAAATGGAAGACTCTCAACAAGGGGTCTCAAGATCCGATCCATATAGATACTCCCATTTTGAGTCAGATTTTCCATACCTGATACGATTGGACATACTGGAGGGGTTTCTAAGTTCTTATGGACTTTTGGCAAGCAGTAAAAGGTTGCTATCCTAGGGTGACGGTTAAAAATAAATTCAAATTCATCCATCGACAGCAACCCTTCACTGCGGCCTTGGTCCAAAATGTCCTTAAATTCGCTGAGAAAAACATTCGTTGGGTCTGTCTTTAAGATTTTATAAGTCTCTCTGTCTTCCAAGACCTTCAATACCATGTCCGTGTAGTTGTTCAGATTCATAACTACAATGTTTCCCCCCTTGTCTGCCGGTTTTATAATTAGCTCTTTATTGTCTCTAAGACACCTTAGAGCCCATTGTTCCTTTTTAGAGAGATTCATATTGGGGAAGAACTCCAACGATTGAACATCTTCTATCGATCTCACTTTTCATTATCTCTAAAAAGAGGTCAATATTTCTATAATTGGCAAGAGAAGGGGTAAAATAACTTTTCTGTTTAAGATTAGTGTAGTTATGAGAATTACTTTCATGGTTCTCTTCCCAAAGTTCCATCAAGGTCAAGAGACATTCATACTCATTGTGGCGAAACCGGCCTCGCCACGTGTCCTTGGAGGGGGCTGCTTGCCCGCCTCTTGCCTTTGGACTATGGACCAGACTTTATGAGAATGTGTTAACCCAGATAGCTATGCCATGGAGCCCATTTGTGTAGTTAAAGACTTCAGCTCCATAGCAATTGAACTGTGTGAATAGGATCTGAGCGCTCTTCAGTAGTTTTGTGCGCTCAGATCCCAGCTATCTGGGGATATGTGAAATGTCTGTGTGTTATGTGAAAAGGTTACTTTATGTATTTTAAAGTGTTTTGTGTCTCTTTGCAACCATGTGCTTAATGGAGTCTTGTGTCTGTCCTGGGAGATAATTGAATTACTCTCCAGGATAGAAGACTCTGAAACTGGTTTGGGCCAGAAGGCCATGCTTCATTTAGTCACAAAGGACTTTCCCTTAACTTTTGAACCCCTGGTCTGATTCGTGCCATTTTTTAATATGTTGTTGCCCTGAATGGATTGATTCTGAAAATGTATGTTTTATGTTTGTGACATGTATATTTTAGAAGTTATAAATATTGTGTAAAAACTGTATTCCTCTGCCGGTGATAATGAGATTACCCATTGTGTTCAGTAATCATATCACCTGCAGAGGGGAGGATTTTGTGTGGGAGTGTCTGGGTGTATTGTACGGATTGATTGGTTGTTTTGTAACGCCCTGTGGGCTGTACTATGTTTGTGGATTGGGAATAAAAGAGACTGTATGTGACAGTACAGGGAGTTCCTGTTTTAACCCTCAAAGTGAAGTGTCGTCTCATTATTGGGGGAAGGATTTATTGTATGCTGTTCCAGTTTGACTGCTAGGAGAGTAAACCTATTCGTATGGTTCCTATTCAACTGTCTACAGCATTCATATGCTTGAGAGGATTAATGCTTCTCCGGTTCGGTGGTTGTGGTGTCTGCTGCAGTGCTTGGAGTCCTCAGGAAGCGCTAGGAGCATCCTTCAACGGAGGTACCCAGTCGGGGTGCCAGGTGATCCGTTACATTGGTGGCAAGCGGTGGGATGGCGTCCTAGTGCGAGGTAAAGCAGCTCAGAGACACCATTCGTGGAGTTACAAATTGAGGGCAACGCTAGCACACGTGCAGCGCCCCTGGGAGCAGAGGTATCCAGCGACTTGGAGCAGACAAGTATGGAATGCTCTGGCGTTGATTGGATGGCCGAGGTGAGGCAGCGAGTGGCCCAGTATGGGGATGATTTACCCATGGAGGTACGCCGGGTGATCTGGAACCAGGTCACGGCCGAGCGAAACACAAGGCTGGCCCGAGAATTCCGGCTGGCGAAAGAGAGAGAGTATGCTCAGCGGAAGGAGTGTTACAGCAGCCGAGTAGAGGCTGCATCCGAGGAGGCTAGCCGTCTCCCCCTGAGGCGGCCGCAGGAACCCGAAGTAGGGGTCCTCATAGACTGGTCCTGTGAGGAACCACAACAGGCAGGTGGAGATGGGACCGGCCCAGATCCCCAGCAGCAGCCGGAGTTGCCAGGTGCGGAAGCAGGTGGTCCTTACTCGCAAATGTTGAGGGACCTCACAGACTGGTCCTGGGAAGACCCACAGATGGCAGGTGGAGATGGGACGGCGGTCTCTCTACCGGCCCTACAGGGATGCTGGGCGGTCGGCCCAGATCTCCAGCGGCAGTGTGAGTCCCAGGGAGCCGAAGGGGTCGTCCTTCCTCCCCAGCGGCAGTGTGTATCCCAGGGAGCAGAAGGTGGCGTCCTTCCTCCCCAGCGGCAGTGTGTACCCCAGGGAGCTGAAGGTGCCGTCCTTCCTCCCCAGCGGCAGTGTGTACCCCAGGGAGCTGAAGGTGCCGTCCTTCCTCCCCAGCGGCAGTGTGTACCCCAGGAAGCAGAGACCGTCTGTCTCGCACCCCAGCCGCAGGACAAAATATTGAAAGGGGAGACAGTTGGTCCCCCTCTCCACCAGCAAAGAGAGTGTCAGGGAGAGGAGCAGGTTACCCCCTCTCCCCAGCGGCAGTCTACAGTTCAGAGAGAGGAGCTTGTTACACCCTCTCTCCAGCGGCAGCCTAACCCACCAAGGGGAGATGTTAAGCCCCACAACTATGCAGATGGGACTGTAGTCTCTGCACTTGCAGCACCAGGGGTAGGGACGGTCGGTCCTGTCCCCCAGCCACAGAGCAGTGTATCCAGAGGGGAGACAGTCGGTCTCCCCCTCCCACAACCAGGCTCCAACCAGGCTACTTCAGTGGTAGCGCTGGCCCCGGGCAGAGTACCGCTGGTCTCTGCCCACTCAGCAACCCACCAAGGCAGTCTACCAGCCCCCCGCACAGCCGTGGTGAGGCACCTGGACATGGACAAGTTGCTAATTTATCCAGGTGTAGTAACCAGTTATTGTGGGTGGGCTGTATTGCTGTTTGTGCTTCGTGGGTGGGTTGCTGGACTAACCAGGGCACTGACCGGCAGGAGGTCAGATACCCTGTTAGTCTGGATGGTAAAGGGGAGAAATGTGGCGAAACCGGCCTCGCCACCTTGGAGGGGGCTGCTTGCCCGCCTCTTGCCTTTGGACTATGGACCAGACTTTATGAGAATTTGTTAACCCAGATAGCTATGCCATGGAGCCCATTTGTGTAGTTAAAGACTTCGGCTCCATAGCAATTGAACTGTGTGAATAGGATCTGAGCGCTCTTCAGTAGTTTTGTGCGCTCAGATCCCAGCTATCTGGGGATATGTGAAATGCCTGTGTGTTATGTGAAAAGGTTACTTTATGTATTTTAAAGTGTTTTGTGTCTTTTTGCAACCATGTGCTTAATGGAGTCTTGTGTCTGTCCTGGGAGATAATTGAATTACTCTCAGGATAGAAGACTCTGAAACTGGTTTGGGCCAGAAAGCCATGCTTCATTTAGTCACAAAGGACTTTCCCTTAACTTTTGAACCCCTGGTCTGATTCGTGCCATTTTTTAATATGTTGTTGCCCTGAATGGATTGATTATGAAAATGTATGTTTTATGTTTGTGACATGTATATTTTAGAAGTTATAAATATTGTGTAAAAACTGTATTCCTCTGCCGGTGATAATGAGATTACCCATTGTGTTCAGTAATCATATCACCTGCAGAAGGGAGGATTTTGTGTGGGAGTATCTGGGTGTATTGTACGGATTGATTGGTTGTTTTGTAACGCCCTGTGGGCTGTACTATGTTTGGGGATTGGGAATAAAAGAGACTGTATGTGACAGTACAGGGAGTTCCTGTTTTAACCCTCAAAGTGAAGTGTCGTCTCATTATTGGGGGAAGGATTTATTGTATGCTGTTCCAGTTTGACTGCTAGGAGAGTAAACCTATTCGTATGGTTCCTATTCAACTGTCTACAGCATTCATATGCTTGAGAGGATTCCAATGCTTCTCCGGTTCGGTGGTTGTGGTGTCTGCTGCAGTGCTTGGAGTCCTCAGGAAGTGCTAGGAGCATCCTTTAACGGAGGTACCCAGTCGGGGTGCCAGGCGATCCGTTACACTCATTTATTGACATTCCATGAGATCTTGCTTTTTTCTCTTTCATTGTCTGATGGTGTTTATGGAGTGCCAATTTTCGGGCAAACAAATGAAGGTCTTTGACCCAATGGAATTTATTAAAAGGAGGTGTAGGTACAAAATGACAAGCCTTTTTCAAGCAAAGAAAAATGATCATCATTCAAAACAGCATTCGAGAGATTGAGTATTTAGAAAATTGGGCAGACTAGATGGGCCGAATGGTTCTTATCTGCCGTCACATTCTATGTTTCTATGTTTCTATAACTCTTAAGTTTGTTTTAGTGTTTTCTCTAGAGTCTAAAATCCAGTTTGGAGTTATTGTACAATATCAAAAATACACTGTATCCATAGCTTATAACAATGTGTTTATTTGCACAACAATTACAGAGATTTAGTAACTATGCAGATTCCTTAGAATGATGGACGGTTTCTTTTGATACATTGTACTAAGAGTTGGGGTTGTTTCCCCACCTAAATAGCCCCAAGGAGTAAATGGATACTACATTTCAATGCCGGGATAGCGCATTACTTATACGTTTCCTTTTGCCATCTTGCCATTTAAGCTTTGACTTCTCTAAATGTATCCAGCCAGCCTCCGTAGAAGTGATGTTAGGAATTGAGGCGTGCCCGTGTGCCGCGTCACTATGGAGGCATGGCTTCTCCCCTTCAAAAGACCGGGCGGGCACCCGGCACGGTTATTCTCTTGATAAAGACGCCGGAGTGCGTTGAAACGCACGTCGAGCTAGACGTTCTGTTTCCTTTTATTAGGTTAGGCTAGATGCAGCCTTCGTCTCTCCCCTATATGCAGCGATTATATTAGCTATTACCAGCTTAGACTCAGGACTACTATAATTCACTAGCAACAATTGATCTCATAGGGACTTGGCTTCTAAGATAGCTTAGGTGCTCTCAACAGGAACCTAGATAGACCTATGGGATTTGGGGATTTTTAATCTTTAGTAATTGTGTTAATATAATTATTCTAATTCTTGAAATTAGGACTAACATTTATTTAAGTTCTTTGAAACTACTACTTATTTTCCTATTTCATCTTAGGGAAACACTTAACCCTTTGTCTTCTGAGTTTCAATAAATTTAAATCAACCAAGCTAGTTCTAAGCGCTTAGTTAATTCACACTCTTTCTTCCTGGTAATACATCTAGAGGATTGGGGGCTTCCATTTACCTTTTGGATCCAGGATATGCCCTTATATTGGCCTTAATATTGGGAAGATTTATATACTGCTACTCTTTACTGGGCACCCTTTAGACACTTTTTGGAGTATTTTCATATATACGCCATTTAAGCAATTTATAAATATGATCTAGGTCCCTATGTTCTCGTGTGTTCTATTTTTACATCCAGTCCTGACAGAATGCCTCTTATAAGATAATTTCCTAGTTTGACTGCATTCGTTTATGAAGGAACTTTTGCATCACCATCGCGTACTTAGGATTTTGAATAGTTTGGGAGATCTCGTTTAGGCAGCATTTAGTCCTTCCCTTTTTAAGTATCACCAGCACGTTTGATTTTGTGTTTCACGTTTTATTCACATCTCTAGTACAAGTTAATAAAGATCTATTAGGTTTTTAAATTTTACTTAGATTCCTTAGCCCTATGGGTCATTCCCATTGTTGTGGGTATGCCGTGGGAGATTGATAGAGGAATGGTGATTTTTCTTTTCCTCCTTCAGCTCTCTTCGGTAATCTATATTTCTGTGTATGAATACAGTGTGTGTGTATGAGTGCAGTGTGTATGAGTGTGTGTATATAATGCACTGTGTGTGTGTGTGTGTATATGAGTGCAGTGTGTGTATGTGATGCAGAGCCTTGGTGGAGGGGTGGGCATTTTTTTTAAATTAATATTATTATTTTTATATATATATTATTAATATTTTTTATTATATTATTATTTAATTTTTTATTTATATTTATTTTCCTCCCCCCCTCCCTGCTTGTTAGCTGGCCAGGGAGGGGTGCTCTCATTCCCTGGTGGTCCAGTGGATGGACTGTGCAGGAGGGGGGCTGGCAGAGAGCGGTAACTTACCTTTCCTGCAGCTCCTGTCAGCTCCCTTCTCTCTCCTCCGTTCCGGTCAGCTCCCTTCTCCTCCACTGTAAGTCTCGCGGCCGCGCGGAGCGTTCCCCGCGGCTCTCGCAAGACTTACAATGGAGCTGACAGGGGAGCTGACCGGAACGGAGGAGAGAGAAGGGAGCTGCAGGAAAGGTAAGTAACAGCTCTCTGCCAGCCCCCAACAGGGCCGCCAGGCTTGTAATGAGCCCGACAGTCCTGGTCTGTATTATGGCAATGTGAATTGCAATAATACAGACATTAATTTGAGTATTAGTCGAGTGGGGGTTTTTCAGCACAAAAAATTTGCTGAAAAACTCGACTTATACTCGAGTATATATGGTAGTCCCAACTCTGCTCTCTACCATTACCGCCCGCGGAGCAGGTGCATCTTGGTACAAAATCTATTAAATGATCTGGAGCTGATACTGTAAAAAAGTCAGTTTCATTCCGTGGTTTGCTTTTTTGAACAACAAAAAAGCATTGTGGATTGCTCTCTGTATTAAGTAAATTGCAACCTTTTTGTACCAGGCCCCCTTGTCTTCCATATAATTAGGTAAGGCTTAACTGCCAACAGCTCCTCTTGGTGAAGAGCGTAGTTCTCCCCCCTTCGTAGCCGGGTGCGTGCAAGTTGTCCTGGGTAACCTGTGCGTTTCTTTCTGATTGTGCAGTAGCTTGAACAAAGGGACACTTGTATAAAATTGTCTATATACAAGTGGTACCATTTGTTCATAAGGGGGAATATCTGGTCCCAGACAATCTTTACACTGGTTCCCATATGTTCTGGACAACTTGGAGGGTCAAGGTGACTATCCTTTCCCGCGTATACCCGGAAGACCTGAGTATACCCAGTCTCACGCTCACAGACTTATACACCTTCACACCATACCTGGAGCACTTGAAATATACTACTTGAATCCCAGCCTTCCCTTATACTTCATCAGGAATTTATCTACGCATATATTCCTTCCAGGTGTATAAGCCTCTGCAAACCTGGCAGCGAAATTGGTAATCAAGGGGTGGATTTTATACAGCCTGTCAAACTGGGGATGTTCCATAGGTGGGTACAGGCTGTTGTAGGTGAAGTGCATGAAATGTAGAATCATTTCATACCTCTTCCTCGACATACACTGGGAGTAAATGGGGGTAGAGATGATGGGGCTACTGCTCCATTAGGAGCGAATGGAGAGCTTCTTTATGATGCCCATCATCATAGTCAATGCCCAGAATTTTTTTAATTCTGGCACATTGATGGGGGCCCATTGCTGCTTTGCCTAAAAAGTTTCAGGCTTTGAGGCACGAAACTGATTGGCATATAAATTAGTTTGGGTGACAATGTTCCCCAATACATCATCTCCCAGAAACACCTTCGTAAACTGTTAGGGGCTAAATCCTGCGACATCCTCAGTGATGCCAGGATTTGCGGTGACGGGTCGGATATCTGGCCTCTGGCGATGAGGCGCTTCCCCACTCCTCAGCAGCATGTCTCCTTCTGGCAGGGGGCCTAGCAGTCACAGATACATCACTAGATACATCACTAGCAGTAGTCGCTGTGTCTAGTGATGTATCTGAGCACCTGGCAGGGTCAAAATCAGGGTGTGAGTCATAGATAGACTTGTCAGACTCTAACACAAGGATGGCATACGCCTCCTCAGCGGTATACAACCTCTGGGACATGATCACAATCACTTTATTTAGTAATCTCTCACAAAAAGAAATCACAAAAAAAAAAAAATTAACCCCTAAAAACCACAAGTCAATTTACGATATTTTAATAATATAATGTCTAATTTAGTGCATTATTACTTTCTTCGAAGATTAAGGCAGATTTGTCACTTTTTAGTATTTCACAAAGATATACCAGCACTCTTTTTGAAATACTGATGCTGATTCACAGATTCGAGAAAATGCTACACTCTGATAAAGTGTTTAACAACATTCCTCATCAGTATGAGTCACCATTTTTTTTTTTTTATTAGGCATATTTGCTGGCTACTTTTTCCTTTGGACAAGCCTGCAGTTGAAAAAAGGCAATGCTCCACCTTCAACTTTTGTCCAATCCTAGAAGCCATCACAAGACAGCTATGTGATTCAGTCATTGATCTATGGAGGACCCCCCGGTCTTGAGTGCTGGAGTTTGATGGTTTATTTACTTACCCTCCTATGTGTTCTGTTGTCCAGTCAGATTGATTATATTAGGGGTGCAGGAGCTGTTATATAGTGTACATCACTCAGAGATTCCTCTGCTGCTCCTGCATGATATTTCCTGTGTGAGAGGCTGTTATATCGCAGATAGGAAGTGATTCTGTCCTCTTCCTGTCCAGCCTCACACAAAGACACTGATGTAGCTGGGATTGCACTACGTTTTAAATCCTTTATTACTGTTCCTGCAGCTCTGCAATTAAGGCTGAGTGATTGACACGGGACAGTGACTTAGAGTCCAGGTATTTATCTGTCCCCACCAGCCTATTTAAGCTCAAAAAGACATTTTAAAAGTGCTGAAAACAGGCGTGATAAGGCGTCTATAGGCAGGTGCCCACTCTACCTAATGGGAAATCTAGTCATGTATATGTCCAGCACAGTTGTGATGAGTGTATTTTCAAACCCCTGAATATAGGACAGTTATTAAAAAAAAAAAAAAAAACCTACTGTATTTTATCTGAAACCTAGCAATATTCATAATTTAGTGTTAACTTGTTTTACATAAATTTGTCAATAGATTATTTTAACTTTATAAATTAGGAATGATATATGTATATTGCATTTTTTAATGATATTCACTGCAACCCTTTCATCTTTAATAGTATTGTTTGCTACTAATATATTGAAATACAGAATGTTTGCACTGTGAATGGATAATTTTGTATAAATACTTTTAAAAGTGTTTTATGGCGCCAGATGGAGTTTCACGTCTGAAAATATGCGCTATGGCAGCTTAGTTGACTTGAACCATCTGGAAATTTTGTAAGTTGGTGAGTATTGAAATTATTACAAAAGATGCTTTCAATTTGTCATTTCCATACACCATGCTAAATATACTTTTCAAATGGTAAGGAGAAAGAAATCTATCATGAACATATTTCCAGTGTTTGAATGTCTATATACCGGTAGTATCCCTACTTACATGAATTGTAAAGTAATCCTATTTTTTTAGTTTTGTACATAGTGGAAACATTTGTTTGAGCTGATTCTTTTTGCCCCAGAAAAAAACACATTCAGTCTTTCGGAATTTCGTTGATGTAGTGTTTTGTTTCTGTCCAAATATTGTCCATAAACACTGTTCTGGAAAACAATTTGGTCAAACTGGAAGGGTGTAAGAAAAAATAAAGTATTGTCAATTTTATATTTATTGAATTCTACTCTAGTTGAAATTCAGTTGATTTAATTCCAATAAAAAATAATAGGTTTTTTATACCATTACAAAAATCAAGTTTACATTCAGTCACTGTTCAGGTTTTTTTTTTTTTTGCGGTAACTTACTTTTATTTGCATTTACTACAATTTGCATTTGATTGTGTTTGTGTATTCATTAATTTTAGTGCCTGTTAATCATGTGGTGTGTGGCATTTCTTCTGAGCTCCACAGACAAAACACCAAATTACAACCAATCAACCAGCTTGCCTATTTATGGTTGTTTTGTGATTCTGTCATATGGCTATTAGAAGTAATCGTATTCGAACAACCATGAAATTGCCCAAAATTAGTTTGTGTTCCAATTTGGGTGAATGTTCTACTAATTATTTTTTGTATGGTTTTCTTATGTACAAAATAAACTACATTTTACCGCCTTCCTGGTTGGTGTTAGCTACAGTATTTATACAAATTAAAGAAAAGGGGGCTATCTAGGGCATGCTTGGGGGTTTATTCACTTAACTCTAAATTGTACTGATATTAAATTGAAATCCTTATGGCAGGATTTAGACAAAAAAGATCATCTTTATTAGGATTACCATATCCTGGAAAGTGTAAAAAAAAAAAAAAGAGAGAACTCCAGGAACAGATTCTTGTCGGCTGGAATTCACACACGGGGCAGCAGTGAAGGCAGAGGTTCCATCATCCTGGGTTTGAGCTGCATATGTGAGATAGTTTCTTCACTGAGATCCCATCCTCCCCACCTCCTCCTTCTTACCTCTTTCCATCCTCCCCTCCATAACTCTGGGCATCAGAGGCACCATGTCAGTGGGGAACCGGAGATAAGCGAAGGCAGCGGGAAGATCTTGGCGCCAGGGTTGCTTAGAGACGTCAGCACTGGCAAAACATCTCTTCATGTCCTCAGTAACAGTAAGGAGGAATAAGGCAGCGCGACACGCCCCGTGTTGTCTAATGATATCAGCAACTCGCCATCGTGTAGTGACATTAGTGCTGACCTTGTTATGAGATGTCAGCACAAAAAGGTGGGTACATTTTTAGATCCCCCAGGACAAGAACATTGCCCTCAAAATGAGGACATGTCTGGAGGAATCTTTCTAAATTCCACAATTCTGCTATAGTGACAGCTTATGTATTTCATCTTGGCTTTTGCAATTCTGATTTCGATTCACTGCATATTGGGCTTTAGTGTAAATTTCGTAGTGTTAGAGATAGCACCATTATATATACATAACCCAAAGGTATTATTAATATAAACCCAATAAAACATAAAAAACTCAATTGATAATTGTATAAACATTAACCAGACACCAAATGCACACAATCCAGAAAACAATCAAAATCATTCGTTTATGGTGACCTTTTGACAAAACTTCAAATAGTATAAGTCAAAAATTTAATTTCCTTTATATTTTAATTTATTTTGTACGTATGAATAATGTATGGCCTCAATGTATTAATCACTTGAGTAGTTTCTAATAGATAATACTTAAAATATTTAACTTGGATTTGTAAAAATGTATTCAACCTATTCAAATTATTTAAGGTCAAAGAGGAAAACCCTGAAATAATGGGTCTACCTGGGTGGTTAGTGAGATTTTGATTGATTTCAGGTAAGTGGTAAAATACCGGAGCTCTCAGATGTTTATAAAATAAATATTCAGGAAAGTAACATGCTGACGTCCATAGGAAAACATTGAATAATGCTTTCCTACCTTTGGTTTGAATGCGCGCGGGGCTCTGGCCACATATGCGCATTCGGAGCTGACGTCAGAGACCCTTATTAGTGTCCGCAAATGCATAATAATGAGACAGACATAATGTCACTCGCTAATTGAAGATCGATAAACAGCATTATAAAAAATAGAGACAATGTCAGAAAATAATAACTCTACTTTTAAAAGTTACCAATAAAAAAAAAACCTATACAAATTTAATAGAGAATGATAATTGAGTGCTAATAATAAAAAAAGAAGATCCTTAGTATAAAAATGACTAGTGTGTTTTAGAAAAATAAATAGATCACATTAATGAAAAAAATGGACACAAAGTGGAGAAAAATATATTTTTTTAATAGAAATCTAAGTAGATAAGAATCTCAACACGTAAAAACCAATGAATATAAAGCCCAATTAATATAAAAGGATCCCGATGGATATTAAAGGTATTTTAAAAAGAGAAAATTATATATAATTACTAATAATCAGGGGATATATAAATATTGATAATCAAAGAAAAGCATTTCATTCAAAATGTATATTAAGACCTTCTGATTCCAAAGTATGTAAGTTAATTTTTAAATTTCCATGGTTACTGATAGCAGGAATAAAACCGACTTTTTAAACATTGTAGTTTGAATTTGATTATTCTTAATATAATTTTCTTGATCTAACAATTTGATTCGGCTCCTTGAGTAGTTAATATCAAATTATAAGGCTTAAAATTTTCAGAGCTTCTAAACCTAAGAATTAGATTTTGCCCCAAAAAGGATAGTTTTTTCCAAAAACTTTTTACATTTTCTAAAATGTCTTCATTCCCTTTCCAAATTAAAATATAATCATCAGAGCTTCTAAACCTGAGAATTAGATTTTTGCCATAAGGACAGTTTTCAGAAACTGATTAAAAGATTCTAAAATGTTTTCCTTCCCGTGCCAAAATAAAATATAATCATCAGAGCTTCTAAACCCAAGAATTAGATTTTTGCCAAAAGGACAGTTTTTCCAAAAACTGCTTAATGGATTAACATTTTTCTAAATTACCTTTCCAAAGTAAATATAATAATCAGAGCTTCTAATCCTGGGAACCAGCTAACTTCTATTTGTCGCTCGTCAACTGTTGGCTAACGTAGCTGATTGTCTGATTTCCTTTAAAGGATCACTATAGGGTCAGGAACACAAACATGTATTCCTGACCCTATAGTGTTAAAACCACCATCTAGCACCCCTGAGCCCCTCATGCCTCCATAAATATAGCAAAATCTTACTGTATTCAAGCCAGAAGCTGTAGATCTGCATGGTGTTTGCATAAAAAAAAGCAGTCTTCTGACACCATCAGAAGTGGTAGCCTGTTCCAATCTCAAAGCTTCCCCATAGGAATGTCTGAGACTGACAAAGAGGCAGATCAGGGGCAGAGCCAGCAGGTTTCAAACACAGCCCTGGCCAATCAGCATCTCCTCATAGAGATTAATTGAATCAATGAATCTCTATGAGGAAAGTTCAGTGTTTGCATGCAGAGGGTGGAGACAATGAATGTTTGTATGCATTTTAGGCAGCCATGACCCAGGAAGGATCTCCAACAGCTATCTGAGGAGCGGCAAGCGAAGTTATCACTAGGCTGTAATGTAAACACAGCATTTTCTCTGAAAATACAGTGTTTACAGCAAAAGGCCTGAAGGGAGCTATTCTACTCACCAGAACAAATTCAATAAGCTGTAGTTGTTCTGGTGACTATAGTGTCCCTTTAAGTTAGTTCGGCATGCCAAAATGTCCCCCCCGTTCCACAGCTCAGGATTGCATTGCCACCATGGACGTTCTATACGAACTTCTGGAGAGAGGGGAATGAGATGACCGTATGAAAAAAAAAATAAAACGATGGAAGTGTGGTGTTTTTACTCTATGTATCACCCTATGGTGAAGAGCCCTAAAAATATGACTTGAATTGATGAGAAGGACAAGACAATCAAGCAAGCAAGAATCCTGCATCGGTCAGACGAAGGATCTAGCGGATATCTTCTCTGATTTTAAGCTTTCTTGGAGACGGGAAGTTGCAATATAGCATTGATGAAGTCTGTGTGGAAGCCTAGGAACTGAACAGATTAAGAGGAAAGAGGCTGATGTTTAAATATTGAGAAGTCCTTGGGTACATGAAAGAGAAATAGTGAATATTTAGGATAGACTGATCCTGAGAAGGTTATTATGTAGATGAACAATAGATCGGATTCCCTCAGTGTGACGGTAGTCCATCACAGTTTTGTGGAGCCTTGTAAAACCCCAAGGAACTGAGCTAAAGCTGAGTGGGAGACACGTAAACTGCCACGTGTGACCGTTCTACAGGTGTTAAAGGTACTTGCGACCGTCAGGATAAATAGAGACACTGAGCTATGAGTCTTTGAGCTTTAGTTTGTAAAACCAGTTGCCTTCATAGAGTAAGACTTTTTTTTCATATTAAAATTTTTATTGATTTTTCCATATGTTGCAAGAGTTTAGTTAGTTCGATCAGATAATCACAGTCAAATGCATTGAGCGCCCATCTTTTACAGTTGATACATAACATATTGAATCCATTGATCATGCAGTAGTAGAGTAAAACTTTTAAGGGGAATGCCCTCCATCTTGAAGTGTTGGTATTATACAGAGGTGGCACCCTCCTTGAAATTTCTAATGGCGGGAAAAGAAAATACAGGTAATAGTTCCACAGAAATTGAAGGTACTGATCCGGATACATGGGCACTGTGAGGTATTAGTCTTTGAGCTCTAATTTGGAGAACCAATTACACTCACTGCTAGAGTAAGTCTTTTGAGATGGATGTCTTGGGATGATTCGAAAGCTGGCACCATCGTTCTTGATTGGTTTGTTGGAAAAAAAAAAAGATGGACACTCTCCTTCTTGTTTTGTAGGTAGGAAACAAAGGCAAACACTCTCCTACTTAATTTGTTATTAGGAAGCAATGGCTGACACCTTTCTATTTGATGTGTTGGTTGAAACTAAAGGCATTTAAGGCATGCAGTTTAGTGATTGGTCTTACTTCCCTCATTGTCTTCCTGACCAAAAATATATGCAGTGGTTCTGTAGCTTGTTTTTTTTAGCTTGTCGTGGAGACTGAGTTGTTTTAAATAAATTATAAGCTGTTACTCTTATTTGACTGAAATGAGTCAAGGAGGAGTAATCTGTATTAACATGAAAAGAAAATCTATTATAAAACTAGTCACCATTAAGAATTTGCCTTAGAGGGAGAAAAAAAAAATACAACTTAATCTGCCTGCTATAGCAAGGTAAGAACACGGAACATCTCTTTCCTGTGCCACATCTGCCATGTAGAGAGATTGAGCCTCAACTGTGGGAAGTGGTCCCTTGGACGAAGGCTAGCTGCAGGTAATCAATATCCTTGGAATTGAAAGTTTGTGGAATGGTGATTTGAGGTTAACCAGGCCTTCCAGATAAATTAGAGTGTTGAAAGACATTAATGTAGGGATAGTTGGATATTGTGGAGTGAGTTGATCACTGTCACAAGACCAAGTTCCTTAACAAATCCAAATAGCATCCCTTAGGTATCGGGTTGTAATTTCTTCTCAACAAGATTTGGGAGCTTAGGATCAAGGCAAAGCATAGAGCTCTTTTTATGTTCACTGGGGAGTGCAACATTTGCATTGCCTACCCATATAGCTTCCTAAATGCATGTAGCAAGGATGTCATGGTCTAAGGTAGAAATGCTAACCCAAATGTCTCTCACTAAGATAAAGTCGAGTAAAGGACATCTAGCCACTTTTCCTGAACCACCTTCAAGCCCTGCTTCATACCCTTCTGGTCATATCATTTATGTAACACTGATCTTATTGAATTCTATAGTCATAGAGGCCTTGTCTGGTTGGTTAGGTATAGGAAATTTGTAACCGAAGACTGATTTCCTTGTCCAAGGAATGGTGTAACCAATACCGTAAGAACTCAGCAGTTTGAGGTGGAGGGGCCCTTTCTGCAGAACATGTTTAAGAGGCATGGTTCAAATCATGGGATCCTTGAGGTTTCTAGATTCTCCTCAGAGGAGTCATCTATGTGTCGGGTGTGTGGAAGTAGCAACAAATTTCACCAGGTTCAATAAAAGCGTTTTAATTGACCATTAAAATACACAGAGATATCTCTTGGAGGTTATCAAAAGGTTATCTGACATCACATTACAATTCCTCATTTCTTGTTCTTTAGATTCCGCTTAGCTCAATCAGAACTCCAAATATGGTAACATTTCCTATTGGCTAAATTCTAGTGTAAACGACAGTTTAAGTTAACATGTTCAATAGATATTTCTAACAGATGGCTTGACCACAGTAATGACACAGGAAACTTACAACTGAATACATAAGTTTAGAATTTAACCTGTTCAGTGTTGATATGTGTCTAACAACAGATATTTAGTTAGGATAGATTAGATAAGGGGAAGATTATTCTAACATATTTTCAACTGTCCATTCATGTCTCAAACCATAAAACCTTAACTTCCTCTTCTAGATCTGATCTCAAATCTCCCCCCTCGGCAACGGCTAACAGGTCACTTGCAAAATATATTTTCCTGTTACAGTTCAAGAAACAGTCTTCGTAGAAATGAACAGATAAAGAAACACAGTTAGTACAAAGCAGCATATAATTCTTCACGTATTCTTCTTCTTTGATTATACTCTAAGATGGCGGACAAACAGCAAAATGGCTGACAGCATGTCAGTAGCAGGTTACATATGTTCACAGGTGCTAGAAGCACTCTGGTCCGAAGAGGTATCTTTCATGTAGATCTTTTTTTATGTAGGACTGATCAGTAATATGTTATTCCTCGCCGTGAATCTCTGATACGTCACTTGAATAATCCACTTCCTGGTTTACATCTAGAGGCTCCACTCAATGATGAGGACCTTTGGTAGGGAGTTGTATGGATGAACTGGACAGCCTTAAAGGCTCTTTCCCCACGCTGACAGATCAGCTCTTTCCGTTTCATTGTATTTTCATCTGTAAGGGACCTGCCAAGCAGTGGTAGAAGTTACAGAGTCAGAATGCCTGAGGGAGGCTAGTGTGGTGGCTCATGTGATTGTAGATAGGCCAGAAATCCGCAATAGTGGTGACTATGCAGAATTTTAGATCTGAAGGTCCTGTTATTCTGCCATGAGGAGATCTGGAACAGGTCAGAGTACAGTGTAACTATACCTTTTAGATTGTAAACTCGATTGTAGTATAGAATGTACATTTTAGGTGCTCACACGAGGTACATTGCAGTGTACCTTGTGTTAGCCCCTTTGAATTGCTACTCCTGGCTGTGCATGTTTTCCGGTGAGACCCATTGGAGGCATCACTGCTGCTCCTGGTGGTAAAACGGACGAGCAAACCATACTACACATTCTCTTTCTAATTAGTGACCAAGACCTTGGTTGAGAGTGTGTGTCACTCGTCTGTCTTAGCGGCTACCTCCAACGTGGTTCACACATAACTTGCACAGCCAGGAGTAGCAGTTCAATGGGACTTGAATAAGGGTGTTGTGCACAGTTTCTCTGAAAAGGCATTGTTTACGGCAAAAAGGCTGCAGGGACTGACTATACTCATGAGAACAACTGCAATAAGCGGTTAGTTGTTCTGGTGACTAGTCTCTTTAAGCAAAAATTAGCCTCTTGCAGTAATCTTATATATTTATTAATTAAGTGTATTAAAGATCTCTTGATTATTTGCCTTCTGTTATTTACATATATATGCTGTTTTAGATACGAGCTTTGTAAAGGTTTGTATTTTAGGAGAATGGTATTTCTTTGTCCTACAGAAATCATTATATATGCACAACTTAAAGGTTATTTTTTTTCTATGCCAAATCCCCTTATCCATTAGATTTATTACATTCATTATATGCAATATATTTGTACTCCAGCTGTCCTTTTACAGACCTTTCACTGTTCTGACCTGGGCAGCTTTGCTGTCATGTTCCCCCTGGAGGTGAGTCTTATGACCACAATTAAGTAACATTTGTCAAAAAGAGGCTTGAATCCAGACAATCCTGTAAGAGAATGTCGGACTTAATGTCAATATTGCTACTCCAAAGGCTAGGAGTAGGCTAGAGAAATAAAAGTTAAGGAGGCATATGGTAGTTTTTCTGAATATTTTACTTTATTTAGCTTTGCTTTTGTGTGTGTTTTTTTAATTGAAAATTGTAATTGAACACTTTCTATACGCAGTTGGGGCTGTTAGTATTAGTCTGGCTGTGGCAAAACTAGCCACTTAAGACTATACCTATATGAATATGTTTATATACCTTTAAAGCTGTTAGAACCAAGTATATTACTGTATCTACATTTCAGGTGAACAAGGGCATTTGTATGCTGGCGGCATGAAAACCCCCAGCATTCATACTGTAGTTTCACGAACCGTGCGTTTCAACACTGTTCGTGAAACGAACAAACTACCGAACAGGAGGTCATGTGGCGCCCATTAATCGATTGCAACATTGTTGCAATCGGTAGTTAAGCGCTTTCCTAGGTGGCCGTCGTTCGGCTACCGACCACGCGGCGCTCGGCCATGTTGGTTCCTTTGTTAAGCCCAGCGGTATTTGGTCATCGAGCTTCTGGAACTAAAATCGGCTACTCGGCGGCACGAATACCGCTGGACTTCCAGGCCATTCGGGAGCCCCGGGCGTTCAGTAGTTTGTTCCCCTAATACCAATCGGTACTTTAAATGTGACTTGAAAATAATGTGTGTTTCGTGCGGCGTTCGGTTAGTTATGCTGGGATCTGAGCAGTATTCTCACGAACTGTGCGCTCAGACCCCAGCTATCTACCGAACGTCCATTCGTTTAAATAAAGGGAATATTATGGAAGTTATGAATTTTAATGTAAAATGTCAGTTCTGCTGCATGGAGGGATAATCCACTTAACTGTATATTCTAGTGGGAGTATCCCTCTCGTGCAGCAGTGCATGGTGGGAGAAATATCCGGGTTGTTAAATTCCCCATGTAGTCCCCTACTGTACCACCCCAGAAATGTCAGTAGGGAAACCCCTTGCATGGGGAATCCCATAAATACGGTGACCTGTGATTAAAAGCTCAGTTGACTCCCAGCCTATGTGTCGTCTAGTTCTTGGGAGGGAAGGATTCTTACAACGCTACCGGGATTATTGTATGCTGTATTTATTTCCTTGGATTATTTTATGCTGTTACCCTGCGGAGATACTGTGGATTATAGTACCTCTCCGCTACACTGGCTATCATACTTGGCTCCCAGTATATAAAATAGCTAAATTTATTTTTAAGATGCTTAAAGCAAGGTTGTACCTTATGGGCTATATTTTTTTGTTTTCAACCTAGACAACTATGTACGTAAGGCTGTATTGAGCAGAGCCCCTTTTAGTTGCGTTTGATTAGTTTTTGTAAGTAAATAAGTCATATATATACATACACATATATAACACAAGATCCAGCGCACTCACCTATCCACTAAACAGCAACTTCAATGTTGAAAGATTTTATTAGTTTTTTTAAAAACACCTAATCTAGGCAAAAATAATGGGGGTTTAGTTACATTATATGATCATACATTGCATAAGCCTGCCACAACGTCAATGTACCCCATCTTTGGCAGGTCCTACACTAACAGCCTAATGTCTGCTCTTATGAGATTAACCACTTACTTGAGGAAAAAAATTCCATCTGGGGCTCTCTGCAGTACAAGGCTAAATAGGGCCCTGGGAAGAGGCACCTGTGACAGGGAGGGGTGCAAAACCAAGGAGTTGGCTCCTTAATTACTTTAAAAAAAAAAAAAAAATATATATATATATATTTATTTTTTACATATTTAAATAAGAAAATGCAAACTCAACATAGCTCCCTCATTAAATAATAGAGTAATAATAGTTTTTAACTCCTTAAAGGATCACCATAGGGTCAGGAACACATGTATTCCTGACCCTATAGTGCTAAACCTACCATTTAGGTGGCTTGCCCCCCCCCTTAGACCCTCTAAAAGTTTAAAACTCACCTTAATTCCGCTGCTGGATCCGCCCCCCTTTGTGACATGGCTGTTTTTTGGACCAGTGTGTGATATCGCTTGAAGCAGTCCCCAATGCAGAGTCCAGACTGTCCATGAGAATCAGGAGAGTAAAAGACGGTGTCGTTTCTCTGCCCATTCTTGAAACAGACTCTGCATCTTTTTTGTGGACTCTGCTTTGCCGCCGTAGGGGCTATTTTAAAATTGTGGCTAGCCCCAACTCTGCTCTCTCCCATCACCACCCGGGTAGCAGGTGCATCTTAGTACAAAATCCACTAAATGATCTGGAGTTGAAACAGTTAAAAAGTAAGTTTCATTCCTGGGTTTGCCTTTTTAAACAACAAAAAAGCATTGTGGGTTGCAATCTGCATTAAGTAAATTGCAACCTTTTTGTACCAAGCTCTTTTCTTCTGTATAATTAGGTAGGGTTGCAGCAGCTGATCTGCCAGATCAACCTCACCCATATGCTGGTTATAAGCCTTGATGCACACTGGCTTCCTTGTGCTCTCAGCTCTCCCATGTATATAGACCTCCAAAGTCATCTCAGTGTGGATGGTGGTAAGAAGGTACACATCCTTCTTATCTCTGTACTTAACTGCCAACAGCTCCTCTTGGCGCAGAGCTGAGGTCTCCCCCCTTCGTAGCCAGGTGCGTGCAAGTTGTCTGGGAAACCTGTGCTTTTCTCTCTGATTGTACTGCAAGCTACTGGATCAAAACAATACAGTAGCTTGAACAAGGAGACATTTGTATAAAAATTCTCTATATTCAAGCTGTACACTTTGTTCATCAGAGGGAATATCTTCAAACGAGCCAGATCTGAGATTCCTCATGGCGAGTAAACATCAATCACACAAACCTACAGCACCTTGCTACTACTTATACTTTTTCTTCAAACAAAGCTCCAATAAGAGGTACCCAGTATCCCGCTTTTCGGTAACAGGTAAGAAGGTTTACCATTTTACATTTTTCCTTGAGGCCTCATTCAGCCTCCACAACCTCATACAGACCCCCCACCTCTAAAGGTGGGTTCTAAACTTCGAGACGTACTTGGTCTAAGATTCCTCACAAACGTCAACAACAATCTCATAATCATAATCCACTGTATAACTACTTTATTTAACGTTACATGTTTTGTCATTAATTTCTACATATCATTACTTAGACCTGTGTCATTACCGCAGCTCGCCAAGTCCTACGCCATCGACAACCTACAGGCTACTTGGTTCCCTGCTTTGCAGTATCAGGTATTGGTAATCTTACTCACTACGATTATGTTTCTCCTTAAGGCCTCACTTCACCTTCGTATCATTAAAAAAATTCACATTGTGGAACCCCAGGGGCTTGTCTCTAATTGACGGACCAATGTTCAGGTCCCTCAGCTTACTCAAGTTCTTACGTTACGGTATCTCTGATACACACCTACCCATACGTTCAACATTTTTACACTCATTATACCAGTTGCATGCCTCAGGCCCACTAGCATCTTTTTCCCTAAGGTTTCCAGGACCGTGCCCGTTCCCTGCAGAAGCAAGAATATATGGTAATCTTCCTGCGCATCAAAGAAAGAGGACAAACACTCAAGGTTTAAGTATCTACATACGTTATATCACACCATTCGAAGAGACAAGCCCCATCAGGCTAGAGAACTGGCATTGAGGGTTAGGTACTGGCCTTAGCTATCCTAAGTAATACTACGGTCCCTCGAGGTCTACACCCCACTTCATACATGGAGGTTTCAGCCCCACGACCAAATCATAGTTAGCCACCTCGCTCGCCCGTCTTTAGGGCTACAGTTAGGGCCTCCCAAGTCACGGCCACACATTTTGAATCTCTTACAGTCACCGAGAGGCCGACATCCTGCCATCACGTTCTAGTGGCCACAAAATTCCCTTGGCCCAAATCATAGGTAGAGCCTCTCTCCGCCACTTGGTACTAGCAGGGCCTCACCTGTCACTTGGTTCTAGGTAAATTCTTCGCCTCGGCACTAGCTAGCAGGCCAGTTCTCCAAAGGTCTCATCCACACCTCTAAGACACATTATTTATCCAAATCATTATTTCTTTTTAAGAATGTCACAAGTATCCATCCCAAAAATTGGTCTGCTGTTTGACGAAATACCCAGCACGCCAGTCTGGCCTGAGTCTCCAAAGGAATCCCTCACCCCTTCTACCCTCAGTTACCTGGGATTATGGTACATTCCAAAAATATCAGCAGAGGTCAGACACAGGGGTATCCCCTCCCCAGCCACTGCCGGTAAGGCAGAACTACACAGGCTTACGACGGCTCAGACCAACGTTCCCAGGCCCGACTCTAGTTCACAAGGGCCGTCAGCTTTCTCCTCAGAATCCAATCAGGGGACCCGGTCGCTATCCTGGCCAGCCTTCAAAAGATTAACAGGCTGATAAATGGAATCGGCTATAGCCACACCAGGTGTCTCTTTAAGCCCGACAGGCCCTCACCTGGCGATCTCGGTCATACAGTCTGGCTTACCCCTCATTTCCCTCCCCGTCCCCCACCACCCACTATCACTACTCCATCCGTCTCACCGGCCCACTCTGTTCCAATTTCCATGGAGAAGGTAATTCTCGATGGAAAGGACGTTAAACTAACATCACTACTTAACTTCACAAGACACCCTTCAGTACTAAGGTTACATTCATGGTGACATTTCAGTAGTCTTAAACAGTCAGACCACAACTTAACAAACTTTTCCATTCCTCTGTTTATCATTGCCTCTCGCATAGAGTCAGCCACTTCCACTTCTCACCACTCCTTCACCCCACACGCTAGTCAGGGAGGAGGCCAGAGGGACTAGCCGGGCTGACCATTTTATTTCTGGGGAAGGCTCGGGTGCACTATTCTTTGATACGGGGGTATGCTATTTCACAACATGCAGGGTTTTGCATATCTGCTCCAGAACCCACACCTAACCCACATACGCAGACCGTCTGTTACCTAAGATATGCCCAACTAAGGTTAACATTGATATCCTGGAATACTATCTGCATTTACACCCAGCTAGGCATCTGGTAGATTCTGGTGCCGGGTTTCTCACAGAGGTTCACACGGGCCTTATTGCCATTCCCACAGGTACACTCGTATGCCCTAACCTATTATCTGCACCCATTGACCCCCTTACGGTGGACCACCTTCTGTCCACAGCAGTCATACGCTGGTTTCACAATCGCCTCCTTCCGGTTTTCACACTTCTCATCTTGGCGTACCATTCCCATCGAGGTAGCCATTCACTATACCCTATAATACTTCTGATCATAGACCTCTTCCGCACCATGCTCTAAATCCATTACCAGCATCAAACTCCTTCATTCCCGCTATGAAGTTCTCACTGCACTACGAAAATCGACCATGCCATACAAGCTATCACTACAGGAAGTAGTAAGGCTTGGTTGAGCAAGACTGACTTCTCCAACGCCTTTAATCTACTACCTATTCACCCTTCACAATGGCACCTGACCTACGTTCGGTCGGCCATCCTCACTAACCATTTTGTGGCTGATTTACAGGCTGACTTGGCTGTCCGCAACCTGTCAGCTCTTTTTAGTCTGCCTTTACATTCCTGGTGTCCACAACACAGCCGCTGACGCTCTTTCACGCTCAGTTCAAGGTCTTCTTTCAGGCACCCCCTACGACCCACTACGTACCATCCAGGATACCACCTTTCCATGAGGTAATTTTGTACTGAGCACACAATTACACCTCATACAGTTACGCATGCTTTACGCAGTTTCACGACTACTCTATCACTCACGCTAGGGCTTTGTATATTGTACCATGTCACAAGTAGAGTTTGCTTGATTCATGACTCTTGCAGTTAAACTATTGTACTTTTTGCCTCTTCCTCTAAACATACAAATCAAGCATCTTATTTATACCTCCTATGCGGTCACTCTGTTTTTTACGTATCCAAGGTCAGTCACACAATCAGTACTAATCCATTACTTCACGTCCAAACCTTCCATTAAGGTAAGCTACATCATGGCTTCCTTCGCTAATCTCTCTTTTTCGCAAAAGCGCTGCTTCAGCAGCTTCAAGCTCTTACACCCCAGTCTACATCACCAAGTGATGGCGCCACAGGTAATCCTAAACTTGCAATAAACCGTGTTTTTCTTTGAATCCTCTTTTGCCCTCTTTTACAGGTTTACACGTGCGTTGGTTTCTCTGAAACTGTTATGTTTACAGCTGCAGGGTTAAAACTAGGGGGACCTGGCACTCAGACCATTTCATTAAACTGAAGTAATCTGGGTGCCTATAGTGGTTCTTTAGGTGATTTCCCTGCTCCTTTTCGTCCCTGCCTAGAATGCCATGAAACTGTAGTGATTTGAAAAGATTGATTCAACTTGTTCATGGAGAAACATATACCAAACACAAAACTTCTTAATGTACCTGTGAACCAGGTAATACAATATACAACACTGCAACATCTATGGTATGGCTGCTATCAGTGTAACGAATTTATGCAATGCAATGCATGGAGATGTTTTAAAATCTTGCTAGGATTTCCTCTGATAAAGATTTGTTGGTGCAGAGTAGCATTTTACAAAACATGTTCCCCACCCCAGCTTATTTTTTTGTAAATACCATATTTCATCATATTTGAATGTTTTACTAGCGAGTCATGTCCATGCATTGATATCATAACTTCTCAAGGACAAAGTCTTAAGAGTACCCTGTCTGTTGCATTAATATGGCTCTCCTTTATAGATCTATATAGATCTGAGTTTCTCCATCCTCTCAAACCGCAATTACATTGAAGTCGTCTTTCGCCTCCAGAATAGGGGATACCTGTTTGGCTATGTTTAGTATCTGAATTACTAGGCAGTTTTTAGATGTGGTTGCGGTGATGTGGTTCTGCAGCTTGGTCGTGGGCAGAAACAGAGGCAGGGTGCCTGAAAAGGTCTTAAATATCTCAAAGATCTTTCGACAATAGGGCCAAATTAAGTGGCAACTCCACCAAAAGTTTATGACCGTACACTCCTTCCGGGAGCATCTCGAGCTAAGGCTATCAAGTGCCGGGTGTATCTCATGTAGGAAACTTGGGGTGTGATTACCACCCCCCCCCCCCCCCCCCCAATGGGTTTGTTCTCAGCAGGAACTTTTAGTTGTAAGCCAGTGATGTGTGTGGCAAAGGCTTTGGAGTGCCATACTTCAGTTAATTTGTGCATTTTGTTGCTTCATATATTCCATTTTAACAGTTTAAACCATAGCAGGGTAGCAATCAGACCTCCCATCATTCCCTCCTAGGCCCATTCCAGCACTCGGCCAAGATGACATCCAGGTGGTATGTCCTGAAGTAGTGAATAAATATGTTCAATTCACTCTATCGAAGGCCTTTTCTGCATCTGTAGACAAATGGGAGAGGCTCTCTATGTGTTCTTCCTTTTTTATAGACAAACATGTGTCCCACTCTATTTTGTCAGTCGTTGGGTGTTTGCCAATTATAAAAACTACAGATGTATAGATTTTCACTGAGCATCTTTGTAATAATATGTGTTAGCTTTATCCTCTTATGTGTTTCTGCATCTCTGAGCTGAGAACTGTTGAAATAATCTCTTAGAAATAGTACGTGAACTCTGTATTACTGCAAAGCAAACAAAGGTTTATAGATTAAACTGAATGTAAGCTGGTCTACAAAGCTGATGCAATACTTAAATAATTGAATACAACGAGAATAAATTGAAACCCATTCCAAACAGATATAAAATATCAATAGACAATTTTACTTTTATCTTTGTCCTTGTAACTTTTCTCTGTACCCTGCAAAGCAAAGTACAAACTCTCTAATTACAAAGAGGCAGAGGTTCCAAGAAGAGGTAGAATCCATTGAGATTTACATTTTAGTGTACCTGTTGCTACTAATGTTACTGTGCTTATTTTTATTTATTAGGATAGTTGCAAACACACATTTCAATTCCTTGAATAAACACACATTATCCATTGACTTTTTTTGACTATAATTGAGGAAGTAGCTGAAAATAATGCTTTAATTATCAATGCATATGTAGAAATGTATGTTTATAAAGCTATACATTGCTTCATGATTTATAGCGTTCATGACAAAATCATTGTCACCTAAAAAAATAAAATGTTAATTCTATAGGATAATCTGTAATCATGTATGTACGTAGCGGGGAATTATGATGCAGCATAATAACATCAACTAAACCAGATTCACCCCCCAAATAATGACAGACAATGTGTGATGGATGAAACAGGCCACAGCATTTATTATAACATATGATAATTACTGTATAACACAGCCATCATTTATTTTAATATTCTCTTTTCTTTGATATAACCAAAACGTCAAAATATAAATAACCATAACTTAACATATAACTTAACACATAGTGTCATACAGTGTAACCCAACCGTCCTTGCCAATAAACGGACTATGCGCCTATGTACCACTTCCTCTCACCTCCCCCCTCGGCATAAATTCCTTTTGCTTCCAATGCTTACCAGCAGCCGACCTTTTCCTCGCTCGGTGGGCACGTCATAACAGCTAACCTAAGGTTAACCATTTAGAGCAGGGAAGGTTGAGACCTGAAACTTGATCACTTAATTCCACATATTAAGCTAACCACCTGAAACCAAGGACATACCCCCGGCCCCAACCCTGCTGTTTTACACCTAAAATCAGCGGGGGACTGCCCATGGCCAGTTCCACCTATTTCTGCAGAGCGAGATTAAAGAGGTCGAGCCAGACCTCCGACAAGTGCACCGCATCCCGCTCAAAAACCCTATGGCGAACCGGAATCCCCCGAACCCCCAAGACAAACCTAGAAACCCTCCTATTCAGTTTTCGACTGCAGTGCTCCATGGCACTCTGATTCCGAGTGAGCTGCCAGAAATTAAGAGCGATAACCTCGGACCAAACCAGGCGTACTTTAGGAAATAAAACTAAAATGTGTGCCATGTCCCATTTAACGGCCGACATCAAATCCCATATTGGCACCGATCCCAGGTCATTCCCCCCCAGATGGATCACCAGGACACTCAGAACCCCCAGGAGGCTGGACAACTGAACCAGAACAGGGAGGAGCCGTACCCACCTCATGCCTCTTGTGCCAAACCACCAAACCTCCGCTTCTGAAGGAGTAAAACTAAACCGCTCACCTCCAGGCCGGACCGCTGCACACCTCCTGGCCCAATAGACATAGGAGTGTCCCGTGATCCAAATCCTGGGGGACACCGGATCTGCGGAGAGAAATCAACTCGGGAGACTAGCCGGGCGAACATAAGAAATATAACGCCCCGACTCCACCTCCCGATTCTTTGTACTCCCTGCACCGGCATGCCAAGCCTAGAGGCCTCAGTAGCCGCCCCTATCTGGAATGAGTGCCCCCCAAACTCCCTGCCATCAATACCCAGAAATTAAAGCCCCAAGCGGAACACCCTAATGAATTGGAAGTGGGAGAGAAAGCTAACGTCCTCATGGACCAAAAGGGTGACAGCTGGAGAAGCCGGGCGTAAGGAACAATTCTCACCGAAGGAAAAAATGGGACAAATGCCAGAACCCGGCACAGCCCCAAGTCGGACAAACTTACCCCTCCCAAAGACATCAGTCTTCGAGCAGCGAATCCTAAAGGAAATATGGTCCTCTGCGCAAGTAACATCACCAAACAGCACCCCCCTAACCTGCTGACAACTAGGGCACACCAGCTCCCCAATCCGTATGGCCCCAAAGAAAGTCAGGGAAAAGGCCAGCCAAAATAGAAAGGCCTCAAATACACAATGACAAACCCTTGTTAATGAATCGCACAGACTGGCCAATAGAGTGCCTGAGACAGGACGCCTTGAGCCCCATGAGTCATCCCTCCAGAAACGCAGAGTTCCGCAGTTTCAAGCTGTGCAAACTGGCGAAAAAGGGGACATGGGGGTTAAGGGCGACGACTCTGGTAGTCGTAAACGCGATGTGCCTGTGGCTCGACCTTTATAGGTATCGTGATGCGGCATGGATCTTATTGGAGGGGTTTGAGGAAGGTTTTTGGATGCCCTTCTCTGAGCACCCTCCCTCGATCTCGATTCGGAACCTTCAGTCCGTACGGGAGAAGCTGGATAAAGAAGTATCCTTGGGCTGGATGGCCTGCCCCCTTTCTATCCCACCTATGTCTAATTGGCGGGGTTTCACTTTAGGCGTGGTGCCAGTAAATATCGCCTAATTTATCATTTGTCGTACCCTCCTGGGGGTTCGGCGAATGATGACATTTCTGCCAAACTCTGCAGCGTTTCCTATGCGTCCTTGGACACGGTTGTTTGCATGATGCAGCCTGCTGGCCCAGGGGCCTTGCTAGCGAAGGCAGATGTGGAAGCTGCTTCTGGTGCACTCGGATTGTCATCATCTCCTGGGCTGTATCTTTGACGGTCAGTTTTTCTGTGGATATGTGCCTCCCTATGGGTTTCTCTCTATCCTGTTTTTATTTTGAGTGCTTTAGCACTTTCCTGGAGTGGGAGGTGCAGAGGGAAGACCTGGATGACTTCTTGTGTTTGGGGCCGGCAGAGTCCCACGTCTGGGTTCTGCTGCTGCGGTTTCTTGGGCAAGTGTTTCAGCGGCTCGGTATTCCATTGGCCCATACCCATGACAAAACTATGGGTCCGGTTACGTGCCTTAGTTTCCTGGGCATCAAGATGGATTCGGTGGCCGGAAAATGTCTGTTGCTCCTGTCTAAGGTTCAAGATCTTCGACAGGTGGTGTTGCTGGCGTTAGGGCGTCGTAAGGTTCAGCTGCCTGCCCGCAATCTCTTCTAGGGAAGCAGAATTTTGCATTTTGCCCATGGATTGTATCTTTAACAGGCATTAAAGATACTCGCCCTCAACTCTTTATTCGGCTTACGTGGCCATTGCGAGATGACTTGGCTGTCTATGATATCTTCTTGCCTCTTATAACGGTAGGACTTACAGGCAGGCCCCGGAGGTCTCTAATACTGACCTCCACCTGTTTACCGATGCAGCTGGCTCAGTGGGTTTTGGGGCCATCATGGGCTTGAAATGGTGAGAATTGATTGTAGTAGGAAAGATGAATACATACAGGTATCTTCTGTTTCACAAGTCAAGTCTTCAAAACTGAGAAATTGTCCTGCTGGGGAATTAGGCGTGACTAATATAAATACTGTACTGTAATGCATTTATAACTAAACTAAACTAAACACAATATTAAAAGAAAAACTGTAAGCTTACCCTATTTGACTGTTGTTGCAAGGCCAGGGCAGCTTAGAGAATTTATTGTAGTAGGAAGGATGAAGGCATACAGGTATCTTCTGTTTCACAAATAAAGTCTTCAAAGGTGAGATGCTTTCTTGCTGGCGAATTGGGTGTACTAGAAGTAGTAATCAGACTAGTAGCAGAACTTGATGGTAATGTCAGAGCTGGAAATGGACATACATACAGGCATACAGGTGTCTTCTGTTTGTCAAGTCTTCAAAGATGAGATTCTTTCATTCTGGCAAATTGGATGTACTACAAGTAGCAATAAGAGTTGGAGCAGGACGTGATGTTGATGTTACATAGTTACATAGCTGAAAAGAGACTTGAGTCCATCAAGTTCAGCCTTCCTCACATTTGGTTTTTGCTGTTGATCCGAAAGATATCAGAGCTGGAAATGGACTGTCAGTTGATGATGATGATCTGGGATGAAAATGACTGTCAGTGAATGTTGATGATCTGTGTGCTGATGGACTTTTAGAAAATTAAGTGTCTATGGAGGTTTAAAGTGTAGCTCTCTTTTCCCTGTAGATTTATTTGTAACCGGCATCAGCCTCTAAAATGTTAGCATTGACTTTGGAATGTTAGCCTTGATTTCATTCAAAATCCCTATCATGCTTTTCAAAAAGAGCCATGGCGCGATAAAGATGAAGAAAAGCTTCAAAGATAATTTTTGTAGTTAATCCTTCAGGTTGTTCAATGATCTCAACCCCATCCTGCACATCTTCTTCTCTCTCCTCTTCAAGTTCTAGAAGATCTTCATTGCTGAGGGGCTCAGTGTGGGACTGTCCGGATTACAGTATGATCCAGCACGTAGAATTGTGTAACACAGAGGACTGATAGGTAATGTATACCGGACCTTAGAATGTCCGGACTAACATACCAAAGAATAGTCAGGAATTGCCAAGGTCAAGGGAAACAGAAAGAGACACAGCGATAAGGAAAAGCCAAGGGTCAGGAATGCCAGAAAACAGGGAAGTCAAAAATGCCAAAGTCAAATAACTAGTATGACCAGAATAAATAACGCGCTCTCGGACAACCACAAGGGAAACCACGACAAGGCACTGAGCAGGATAAGAACTGGGCCTAAATACCCCTCCCAAAGGCGGTTACCAGGTTTCTATTTGCATAATTGCTGCTCAGCACAAACCCTGCTGTGGATTTGATTGCTACTCGGCACAACTTTTCCTGTCAGGACAGTAAATTATATTAATCACATTGTTATAAGCGGATGAATACGTGACAGGGACGCAAGCAGTTCAGCAACATCTTTTGGCTCCACTTCCAACTCTGAATAAAAAGCCACCATAATAAGAATATATAAGGTGATAACAGATTATGCTTATCAATCGTTAAGTGTCAGCCTCCCTCGGATCACCCCCAGTCAGCAATCCCACATTATCAAAGAAATATATACAGAAAAAACTATTGAACCAGCTGATATCTAAGGATAAAGAGAAATACAAAATATAGTGTAAATCCACATAAAACACAATAATTGCACTGTTATAGAATTCACTCACACGATGGTAGTATTTTCAAGCATATATAAAGTGCCTTTACCGATGATGATCGGGGGCTAAGGTCCACTTCTCTGGGCTTTCACCACTGAGATGCAGGACTCTAGGTGGTAGGTTGAAAGAAACATCTTTAATTAATACAGCATAAAATTATAATAAAACATATATGGTCAGTCCTTCGCGTTTCGTCCAAAACAAATATAAGACTTCCTCAGGGACCAATAAGTAAAAACGTAAGCACAGTTGTAAATGCAGCAAAAAAGCAGCCTAACAATCCCTTCCTGCAAGTTTCTTAAATAGGGCTAATCCCTGAGTTCATCTGTGATCCGGTGGGCATATTCTTTCTTCTAATTGGACCTGTGTGGGTTGGAATTCAGGTTAGTGCCGACTCCCTTCTACTCATCACAACTCTTATTTGCATGTATTTGTGTAACCGGAATTGTATGCGTTCCAACATTATACTTCCATGTGTTCCATATAATTGGAAGTGGTATCCGGTCCTACTGTAGTTTTCTGTGCGTTCCATATCAGGCTTGCGTCTATAATACCTAATAGAGATATGAGGTCCCACTGGAATTGTCTTATTGAGAGAACAATACTAAAGAAAAAAGACAAAATAAGATATATACCTTATTAAAAAGTGCATATAGAATCTCCATAATCCTTGGTAATTTGAATCTCCTTCCATTCATCAAAAAATATTAGTTAATAAGTGAAAATTTTTATTTACTGTGGATTGATCTCATTTGATTTATCAAGTGACAGGTGCCTTATAATTTTGATACATTGTAAAAAAATAAATTTATACATAAATAACAATAGTGAAAAAAATTATACATAAATAACCAATGTATATTATAATTTATAATAGTAGCCACACATACCCAATCTAAATCTTCACAGGAAACAGACCAGATCCACACCCACATTTAAAGGGACTCTCCACTGCCAGGAAAACAATATATTCCTGTAGGAGGGTGTTGAGTATAGGGTCCTGTAAGAGAATGGACCAATGTTTCTGTAAACCCCTCTTATTTTTAAATGGTCTGAACTGTATTGGGTTTTGAAAGCAAAACTGAAATGGTCACTGGATGATTTGACACAGGGTTTCTCCATTAAACAATAATTCCTATCTATTTGCATCGTTATTCTAATTTCCCTTTCTAACGAGTTCTTTTTGAAGCCCCTCTCTAATAATTTATTCTTTATGTGAGTTGATTGAGATCTAAATTCTTTAATGTGTGAGCAATTACGTCTCACACAAGCAAATTGCCCCTTCGCAATTCCCCTGAGCAAAGGACTGTGGTGATAGCTTTGGTGGTGTACGTTCCCATTGCTGTCTGTAGGTTTAAAGTAACATTTTGTTCTTATTTGGTCATTTTCACAAAATAAGGTTAAATCAGGAAAATTAATTTCATTTTTGTTCCATATAGATGTAAATTTTAAATTATATTGGTTCTGATTGAGATAATTTTCAAATAACTGAAAAGAAGAAAAGACCCCTTCCAAATAATAATGACATCGTCTATATATATCTCCGCCAGAGCAACTGGTTCTCCCTCCAGTCATGACAAGACCAAACGAATAGATCCTCTCATCTCCTCATATGAATGTTGGTATAACTGGGGGCGAACCTGGTGCCCGTGGCGTTCCCCGTGATTTGTAAATAAAAATTTCCTCTGAAGAAAAAATAAATGTGCTCCAAAATAAATTTAACTGAAA